>JAOXYM010000003.1:20109598-20121138 GCA_028567055.1 Leptatherina wallacei | reverse complement strand
ATATATATATATACATATCAGGGTGCAACAATACATGCATTTAAATCGAATCGTTCAATATAAATTCAGCACAAAATTATGTAAACAAGTTGCATATACTGTGTGCTCTATTCAGAAAATGATCATCTCTTTCCTTCAGGGTAGTTCCCCCAATATAACACTTGAAATTGCTGCTAGTGATAATTAACCAAACAGCATGTGGACAGGTTAATCTGTGTAGGAGGACAGGAGATGAGAAGGCAGGAATCAAACTTGGATGTTCTTACTTCAGGTATGTGGCTCAACTCTTTACAAACTATGAGTTTTTGTTTAGAACCATGCCATTATGTAGTTCAGTAAACAAGTTAGTTATTTATAAACCACAAAAGGCAGCTCATTAAGCACTTTTCACATTACAAATTAATTATGTTTGACAGGTTTTAAGGATATGTGTTTGTGTTTTAGGGATGCAGCTCTTTTCTTTCAGAGCAAGCCATTTGCTGCTATTTTCTTGATAAATTGATTTTACTCATTAACTTCAAGAAATGAATGAACATTTAATTTAGAGTCAAAGTTCAAGTAGACTGTCTAAATAACACTACAGTTCATGAAATATTTCTTTACTTCAAAAGAAAATCAAGCAAGTCTGATTTTGAAAAACTAGAACGAGGAACTATTTTTGATTTTCTTTTTAGCTTTATCTTAATCATAAAGACAAAATAAATCCAGTAAATAAACTACAGAAAAGTATAACGCTTCCCCTGCCCAAGGGCCAGATTTTTATATTTTCAAGAACTGAAATGTGATTATATCCTGTCTGATATGCTAGATTGTGCATATCTGATAATGCATTTGTTCAAATCTGTGCATTAGACTGGTGAGGTGCTACAGTACACGTGCAGAATCGTGTGCTTACTGTATGATCAAGTGTGTGAGTGCGGTCAGCTTGTGGAAGACAAAGCGTTGCCATGGTAACACTGGGCAAAGCACACTCGGAAGATGAGACTTGGGAAAAGAGAGGATGCGCTCTCCTCCACTTGGGGGTTCTTACTCGCTGGCTTTGATTCTCTTACAAAATTCTCACTCATCTACACTTCACATATGTCCTTGAATATTTGTTGTTTCCCTCTTTATCTTTTCCCAAGGCTTTTTAATATTTTCTGAGCCTCACTCCATTTAGAAACTCTTTTAAAAAAAACAAATATCACAGAAATACAGGGAATACTGCTAACAGAGATCTGCCACTAGGATAGAAAATTCTCACTATTGTTGAGATACGTATCATTCACACAAACATTATAGTGACACTGATGCTCGTAGATCTGGACACAGAGACACACTCTGAGTTTGTAGCATGCAGCCTTCACTGTCTCTTTTCATTTTCTTTCTTTCTTTATTTGACAGGGACATTGCATTTGTGATAGTTAAAAAGTAAAAAAAAATTAAAAATTGCAGCTGATGCCAAGCAAACAGAGTTTATAGCCAATGCTAATTTACAACTCCTGTCCCTGGTTGGGCCTTTCTATATAACAAAAATAAAATAATACATTACACATTTATATAATACTTACTCAAATACACAATGCATTCATTCCATGGAATGAATCCCCCCCCCCCCACACACACACACACACGCATGCACACACGCACGCACACACACACACACACGCACACACACGCACACACACACACACAATGCTACCTGCAAATGCGTACAATTCTGGCTGGAATTCAGCCAAGACTCAAGCCTAGAGGTGAAGGTTTTAAACTCTTTTAAACACACTTTTGAAGAAGAAAGAATACTGACCAAAAGTAGTTCCGCTGTTTGCTGTTTTGTCTCTGGACAAACGAACTAAGTGCCTCTGATGCTGAAATTACTGATACATTCATGACATGCCTCTTCACACAATCACACATTCCCAAGCTGAATTGAATTAAAGTTCGACAAAAGACAAAAATGTTGGTTTCACTCTTCAAATACATCAATTGATTACTTAGAAAATGCCTACTTCCCTCACGTAATCTGGGAAACATTAATCAAACTGGCTCAAAGACAAAGAACAACTGCTTGTAAGTGTTGATAAATGTTGTTCACCAGTATTATGGAGCACAATCCTATTTGCTTGTATTTTATGTCAAATCTGCTTCATTTAGATTCTTATTAGCTGGCGCTGAGCTGACAGCTAGTCTCCCTGGGGTTTTGCCACACACAGTAGTACCTACAATACGCTTGACACCTACACGCACAGCTAAAGAACAGTTTGTCATGTACACTCTCCTTCTCTTAGGCACACCAGCATGTAACACTGAACACATTTCTTCTACCTCGCTGCTTAGCAGACTCTTTCAGTCTGTTCGTTTTGCCCCAAAATAGACTCACTGCAGGTTTTCTGCTCCTTATCTGAACAAGCCTCTTAACAAGATTAGATTTAAAAGGATAGCTTAGCATTTTGACATTTTGTATTTGATGCCTTATACTCATATATTTTTCTCTCAGGATTTGCAACAAAGTGTTGGGGAAGATTTTGTGTTGAGAGTACAGCCATTCAAATTGATAGCTTGTTCACATTCTCCGTGTAAAAAATAAATAAAAACCCTACTAACAAGAGTTTGATTGAAAATGCAAACAGGCTCTATTAATGTGCATGCTTTTAGCTGGCTGACACATGGGATTAAAAATTTTTTTTGTGCACTAAAAAGGGAAAACATTGCAAAACTATGGAAGCGTATTGTATTCACTTGGGGTAAAAAAAGAAGTTGTGTTTTTCAGAATTAATGAGATAATTAAAAAAATAAATACAATTTAAAAAAGCCTTTTTCTACAAGATAATGTGCTCTGCTTGTCAGCATTATTAAACAGGCTACTTTTAAAAAAAAGATACTTCTTCTTCCTCCAAGTTGTTGAGTTTCATTCATTTTGACAGGAGATTGATTAGGAGATTCTCTCATCATGTAGATGGGATTGTTATAGTTTGTCTACTTTGCGCAAACACCTGACTTTATGTTTGTTCAGGCAGCAAGCCCCATCCAGTCTGCTCTGATGTAGCCACGTTTTTCCAGAATCAGTTGGTTACTGCATTCAGGCTACAGTGACACGGGGGACATTCAGGAGATTTCTGAAAATAGGCTACTATACCCCTACAAAGTCTAGCTGAGACGGGAGTACAAGTCGGAGCAGACTTTACTCCAGGAATCAGCAACTCTGGTCTTCAAAGACCAGTGCATTTATTGGATGTTTTCTTGCTGCAACACACCTGATTCAAATTAAGGAGTCATTAAAAGACTTGTGCAAAACTAGACAACAAGCTATTAGAGAATAATTTTATTTGAATCAGGTGTGCTGCAACAGAAAAACTTCTAAAACCAGCAGGACAGCAACCCTCCATTCCTGCCTGTCATCCAGTTTTTTCCATCATCAATATAAGATCTTGGTGATGCAACTCTGGACCGAGTGGAATGTTTTGCATGAAACTGATCCAAACGCTGTTACAGTAAATGTGTGCAACCCTCAGAACTCAGAGGGTTGGACAGTCCTGCCTCACAGACTCCAAGTAAAACCATAATCATTTAAAACTTATAGCTTATATTTACATTTTTTGAGACAAGCTGAATTCATCATTTGTACCTAAATTCAATATTTTTTTTAAAATTATATCATTAATTCAGAAAAACAGAAGGGTTCTTCTTCTTCTTCTTCTTCTTCTTCTTCTTCTTCTTCTCTTCAGTGTTAATGTTTATATTTAGAGGGTGTTTATTCAAAATCTGAACGGAGTGATCTTCAATGAGGTAAAATTGCTGATTTGTGAATTTGCACTACACCTTTAATCATTTCACCTATGCTGTGATTGATAACACCACAATCGGAATTTTCTCAAGTGGAAGCTAACTTCTGCAACTTCTTCAAAAGCTTAATTAATTTGCCTGGCAAGTCTGTATTCAGCAATTGCTCTGTCAGTTTAATGTAATGACAACACAGTAACTTGAGCATCAGTAAATATTGATTAATACCGGCTCTCTGACATAGTTTACTTGTCACTTTAGCTGCAGTGGCTTTAGCAGCCAGGGTGTATAGCTGAAAGGTTAAAGTCTCTCAAAATCTCATTAATCATTAAAACCCAATCACAGTGTTGGCCCATCTTCACCTAGTAATTGGACATATCTGGTTATTGTCCAGCTGTGTGTCTCATAGACATAGACTGGAGAATAAAGACTTTATACCGAGCATGTGCTAAATAACAGAATTAATGCCTTTTCCTAATGACCAGTGATTACATCAGGAAGACACTGCCTGTCATTGGCTAATGACAGGATGGAGCGAATAACCTCATCTTCACTGTCTGGTGGTGTGAGGGAGAATGGGCTCCCATCCAGAGGACAACATCAAGTTAAACCACTAAAATGTAAATGACCGCAGAAGATGTTTTGTAGCTTTAAAAGATCATTTTTGGATAAACCTGGTAAATCTGGTGTATGGGAGAATAATAGCAACCTTGGAAACAGTCATTACAGGGTTTTTTTTAATTCAGATCCGAGGTTGCTTTTGTGGCTGACAAAATGAGTGGTAAATGCCTTTTGCTAAAAGGACTGCAAATGGAATTAGAAATAAATTACAGTGAGATATAATGTTTATTGATTTAAATCACTGTTATAAAAAATATCACCTTGGGGAAAGGCCCAACTCCTGCCACAGTGGGGATATTTCATAGAGAGTCAAAGAGCCTGACAACTGCTGCAATAACAATGCGATGCAGGAGAGAGAGCAGCGAATAGGCAGGTGATAAAGAAAAAGCAGCCGCAAACACTGCTGCCATTCATTATCTGAGATTCCACAGAGGTTTAGTTTGACAAGGATTTCGACGCCAGAGGACATATTCTGGCATGAAGTGCTCGATGTTGGCATGACTGTGCTGTTGCTGGCACATTCTGGCCTTGGATGTGGCTTAAGACCAGCTGCCCTCTCCCTGGTCCTTGGGTGTTCCTGCAGGCAAGGACATATGCCAGAGGGATAGCTGGCAACTTTACTTCCTGTTCCACCTGGGGCTCTCCTTAATCCATCCCTCCTGTTCTTACCATTTCCCTTGTCATGATCTCCCATCCCTTCCTTTTTCTCTTCATACCCCACCCATGCTTTTGCTACTCAAAGTGCTCCTCAATTTACATCTTTTCCTGTATTTTCCCATTTCACTACTTTGCATTTCTCTATGTAGCATACTTTTAAAATTGTTCTGTTTTATACTTTGTTGCAGGAAAAAAAATGTTTTATTTGATATGCATAGATTGTTTTTTATGAAGTAAAGCACTTTGTGTTGCTGTGTGGCATGAAAAGAACTATGTAAATAAAATTTGATTTGATTTATTCAGTTGTTATGTAGAATTAATTTATTCTCCCTCACCATCAGTTTCCACTGTCTTTTATGAGGTATTCCAACTCCCCTGTCTCCTCTTCCTTCTTGCTCCCTCTTTGCATGAAGGAAGAGATGATATTCTAGCTCTCCACATGACTGTACCAGCCAACTGGGCTAAAGCCTTGGAGGCGTGCTGGAGGGCAGTAATACAGTCTTGCAGTCCAGGATGAGGACACCTGTCACGTGACTCTAGTTTCTCTTGTGTCTATTCTTCCAACCCTTTTTTGTTTTAATTCTGCCTTTGCTTTCCACTGCCTTTTCACATCAAACTCCCTTCTCCAATGCTTTCAGTGTACATTTTGAACATTTACTTTCTTGTTTCCCTGTGTCATTTATTTGCTTTTACGGTACGGCGGATTCTATCTCTTCCTCTATATCTTAATACCACACAAGAGAAAAAAAATACCTCCAATTTAAATAGGATCAATGAAAGCATGAAAATGATCATGTCAAGTGACAGGGAAACCCATTAGACTACATGCATCTGAAATATCAGAGCACTGCCACTGTAATGTGATGACAACTTCTCCTTCACTGCCATCTCAGCCTCACAGTCATATCTGCAAGCGCTGATCACAGAAGAGAAGAGAAGAGAAGAGAAGAGAAGAGAAGAGAAGAGAAGAGAAGAGAAGAGAAGAGAAGAGAAGAGAAGAGATGAGAAGAGATGAGATGAGAAGAGAAGAGAAGAGATGAGAAGAGATGAGATGAGAAGAGAAGAGAAGAGATGAATCCTGTCTGTCTTATAATCTCCCAAACTACGAGGAAACTGGGTGCTTCAAACTAAAGACATCTATCCTTTATCACCCTTGTGCAAGTATGCAATGTTCAGATGACATAAGCACTACAATAAACACCCACTGTAATTACACCAAGGCATCGCTACAAATTCCCAAACATAAACAAGGCAGCTCATTTTAATTACAAACTATAAGTTGCTGATTGTAGACCAACACAGTCATGTTGCATTAACTGATTATAGCTCTTCTATTTACCTCAAAACACATACAGCTGAATTCATTTTAATAAGCTCTTTTTGGTTGATTTTCTTTTTTTTATTAAACATACTGTTTATGTTAAGAGATTATATTATTTGCATGAATGGCAGTGTTATGTACTTCTCTCTTTCCTGACCGGAAAAATGACCTGGACAGGTGGTTAAAGCTACATGAAACTGAGCTCCAAGGACATTCACACAACCATGCTAAACACATACCACTGTGCTGTGAGAACACACACCTGTGGTCTGAATACCTCCAGCAGCGTCAGAACGACTGACATGACAGATGTGAGACTGTGTGTGCGGCTGTACAAGCATCAACTCTCAGCCCTCTTGTGTGTTACAGTTATATTATGGCACACACAAATCAACTAGAGCAAAAAGACGAGGAGAAAAGAAGAGAATTTAAACAAAGCTATGTCTTTGGGGATATTGCCACTGGGAATGACGCATGTTAATTCGAAATGATGTCGGTGTATTGACGTCACTGGATGCTTCAAAATTCTCGCTGTGCCACGTTTGACTTGACTGCGGGAGACATCCAAGGCAAACTAGTGTGGTAAGATTCTACTTGTGTGCCCACTTGCATGTGTGAGTTCACGCATCCTCAGAATTTATGAATAAGTGTAGACATGCACATGAAAAGTGTATGCATGTGCAAGTGTGTGTACGTCATGTGAGTCTGCATATACTGTTTGTGAGTATAGCTTCATTGTGTAAACGTGTACAGTAAATGTCTCCCTTGGGGATGAGGTTTCTCCACTTGTTACTGTAGCATGCATGCTAAGGAAAGAAGTAGAGATAAAGCAGTAGCTGTATTATGGAGCCGGAGAGCATAGAGGGATTGATATGGGTATCAAAGCATGCCTCTTTGCCTTTGTGCCTTTGTGTGGTGGCCATCAAAGACTTCCATAGCCATCCTGGCATCCCACAGGATTGGCTTCTTATATAAGAACACACCAGCCAGCATACTGCAAGGCTGAAGTGGTGCTAAGGGAGTGGAGGCGGCCGGGGGAGGGAAAGGGAGACGGACTAAATATTCCTCAGAAATCTCTCTTTTGCATCCTGCATTCCTTAATTAATCTGTCATTCTCTATTTTACTTTCCCTTTGTTCCTTTCCTTTATTTTTGCCTTCAAATAAATTCATATCACATGCACTGAACTGTAAATTTGTCAATGTAAAGTCCAATTTCATACCTTTACAATTACAGTTTATTGCAGTAAATAGATGATTGTAACTTTCCAACATGGTTTTGGTAACAGTTCTGTCAATAATATATTATATATTTACCACATGGAAATTGTATTTGAATTCATGTTTCCTGTAAACACTACAGCTAGCATGGGCAAGAAATATGGCCCATCTACAGTATTTGACACTGGTTCCACACTCCAGTCAGGTAGCATCATCATGATTTTCTTGAAAATCCCTGCTGGTTGAAAAGCCCAAACAGAGAAGCAGACCACCAAACACACTGTCACGCTCACAGCCTATTTAGAATCCCCAATTAACCTAACTTGCATGTTTTGGATTCTGGTAATAAGACAGAACACCTGGAGAAAACCCACAGATGCCACGTCAGACTGTGTAAACTCCTCATAGAAAGTGACCAATTGTCCGCTTTGCTGGTCAGAGCTAACCTCTGCAGCAGAATACTGCAAATGAAAAAAATAAAAAAAAAATAAAAGTTTTGAACAGTGTTGCTTTTTAAAATTTTGTTCCCATACTCTGCTTTTATCCTATAAAATCGCTCAGTTGTTTTCCAAGAGAATTTACTGTAAATCAGTGTAAAAAAAATATTTTCTGTTAAAATGCTGTAACACCTTTACAGCCAACACTGGCCAGTGCAGAGGCCCATTTGTGACAGGGCTGGGGTACAGCCTGAGGAGGATCACCCCTCTCTTATCACACACCGCATGTTTGTAAAGAGCCATGTGCTAAATCACCTGCAGATGACCTGTAGTATGTTCCAAAATGTACGGAAGTTTGGACTTATCATAGAGTATGACAATCCTGAAACAATACTGAATACAGTTTTATTTTCACTATAACTTTACATCTAAAGTGTATCTCCTGTTTATCTATAATGTATACTGTATTTTTGCATGTATGTATAGTACACATATGGATAACTTGCTGTTTGTACCCACAGATGTATTTACATTAGTGAGACATAGTTAGGAGCAATTTTGTTAAAGAGAAGATTAAAACCACTTATATCTACTTGGGGGGTTTATTCTGTCCTGGGACTTCCCAGTCTTTCCACGTGCTGATGAGGAATGCCCGAGGCAGTGAGAGCAGCAGCAAAGACAGCCCAGTGTACAGGACAGGGCAGCATCCATAACAGACATGAAATTGATTAAGTCAGACAGAATGTGATAGGAGGCCCTGGGGTTCACTGTTCCCTAAAAAAAACATATACAATTCTTAGATAGAATGTGCATTTGACTTGAATGATATTTGCAAATTAATGTAACAATTTTTTGTTTCATTGAGCCATCTTATGCACAAATGTATGAAAAGATGTAATACGGTTATGATCATCTATTCATTTTAATCTTTTTTGTGGCAATCACGTTTTTAAATATTAATTTGCATTTCTGACTAAAGACTAATCTTTCTCCTTCCTTCTAGTCTGTCCCATTGTAAGTACAACTGTATCTAATTTATATATATATAAATTAGATACAGTTGTACTTACAATGGGAATGTGAATATTGTTTGGTATAGAAGGTATACATATATTTTCATTTCTTCTTGGACTGAGTGTGACTCCTACTTATAATTGACTCATACTCAAAACTGGTTTGATTGGTTTTACTCATAATCTAAACTTCTTAGACTACATTTAAGTTTACTATAAAGCAACTCAGATTATGGATGCAGGTTAAACGCAGTGTCAGCTGGTATTTGGCAAATGGAAAGAAGATGGAACTGTAATACTTATCTAGAAAAAGCCATTTCTGTTTTTCAAGCAGAAATAGGTTTCAACATGTGTGGAGTGCAGATGGCATTTTATTTACACAGTTTACATTTTTGAGGAATACATTATTAGATTTAATGAATACTAAATGGATATAAAAATGACTGCACTACTTAGCATTAAGGGAAAAAAAGCTAATTACTACAACAGGGCAAACTGAAGACCAAGTGCAGCTGCCCTCTGTCAGACAAAAAAGGACTGTAGCCCTCCATTTTAAGGATCCCATAGACCAAGACTCTTGTTAAACTGAAACTGTCATTGTGCCTTGAGGGGCAGGAAGTGAAATCGGTGGGATGCTCCGATCACAGATGTCCCCCCTGTTCAGCTCATTCACATGCGTGTCCCATAAAGGCATTTGTCAGTTGGTCAGCCATCAATGACTAGACTCTACAGGAGTTTACAAGGTTGATCACACTTCCACTGTGTGATCAACCTGGTGTGTGTGTGTGTATGTTTGAGCATGCAGGTGAGTACACATGGTCATGCCAGGAAAAGGATTACTCAGACATCTTGTTCTAACAGGCTGAAGACATCCTGATCTTGGCAATCTTGGCTATTGGAACATTTGCTCATGAACTTTATCATAGAAATAATGTCTCAGGCCTGGACAAATACGCACACAGATGCTGTGATGAGAACATGCTATAGTCTGTAAGTGAGTCTGTCCATATATCTCTCTGTTTCTTATTGCATGTAGATCTAATTGGCTTAGAGGAAATCTCTGTCCACTGCATTCACTGTAAACAAGAGACCATCTCCAGCACTTAGACAGATTGGATTCAATTACAGTCTGCTAAGCTCTGAATATCAGATAAGACAAAATTACACAACCGTTCTCAAGGTGACAAGTTGAGTGAACGCCTGATGAATCTAAAGCAGCAGCCAAGGACATTGACTGCCCGCTTTGCCAAGAAGAAAGTGCTACCGACCTGTCTTGCCTTTTCTGGGAGGTTGACGTCATATGGTTTACAGCTGACACAAAGTAAGCTGATATCCAAGCAACCCTTCCAAGAAGTTTAAATCTTACCCTCTAAAACATAACAGCACATCCAAAATATCCAGATTCATTAAAAGTATCAATCACACTTATAAACCGATAGAGATTTTTCAATTACATTATAGGACCATAACATTAAATTCCTTTGTAAGTGATAAAAAACCAAATATGTAAGAAAAGGCCATGAGGACAGGGAGACTGTCAAAGTGGCTACAATAACAGATAGCTTACCAGTATCTTTGTAGTATATGCACTGTTGAGAGAGATAGAATTGATCAGCAACTCCAGTGATTTTGGTGGTAATGCTCCAGGATCTGGAATTTCTTTGTAGTGCACATCTCCAACGTAACACTGCACGGCTGTCATGCGGTTGGTGGTTAGCGTGCCTGTCTTGTCAGAGCAGATGGCTGTGGCATTGCCCATTGTTTCACATGCATCCAGGTGACGCACAAGGTTGTTGTCTTTCATCATTTTCTGTGGGTAGGAAATATATGTTCATTTCAAAGCATTTGAAGGCATCTGACCTAGTGAGTAGAGGCTTCCAACAGCCCATCATACAGTTGCACTAAGTTACAGAGGATATTTACAACAGTGACATACATATCTGTAACATGACATTATAAAAACGTATATTTAAAAAAATAAAAAATAAAAAATAAAAAATAAATAAAAAAAAAAAAAAAAAATATATATATATATATATATACATATATATATAAACTGGTTGTAATGCCTCCACTGTGGAACTGTTGGTGTGTTTTTGTTCTTTCTCACCTTGACAGAGTATGCCAGGGAGATGGTTACAGCCAGCGGCAGCCCCTCTGGCACAGCCACTACCAACACAGTCACACCAATGATGAAGAACTTGACAAAGTACTGGACGTAGATAGGAGTACACTCTGGCATCCAAGGTTGCTTGTTCATCACAAAGTTGTCAATGGCAAAATACAGGACCAGGATGATGACTGTAACGGCCGACATAAGCAAACCTGGAAGATGCACAGAAGGTGTCAGATGAAGAGAGGAATGATGGAGGGGAAAATCAGAAAGAAGACTTTCGCTTCATGCGCTTGATTATTGACTCAGTCATTGAATTTGTTTCATTAGATAGATAGATAGATAGATAGATAGATAGATAGATAGATAGATAGATAGATAGATAGATAGATAGATAGAT
>JAOXYM010000003.1:20051982-20079464 GCA_028567055.1 Leptatherina wallacei | reverse complement strand
TGACAGTCCACTAACTTTTCATTGCAACCTGAAGTAATGAGGAACTATGTAATCACTTATAATGTTTTCATATTAGACAGAATTCAAACCTGTAGAGTGTGGTGTATTCCACTGTTAACATTCAGTATAAGAAGAGATTTGTAATTGTCCAGAAAGCTGTTTTATCATACTTTATGATCTACGAGTTAAAAAATTTGACAAACTGTTAAAAAAGCCAGTCAGTCTAGATCTATTCCTTATTAAATGGTACACAGACTCCTGTTAAATCAAAAGCTCAGGAGACTCATACCCTTCCCTGATATCCTCTGCTCTGATTGGCCAACTCCAGTGGCCTGGTCAGGCACAGCACACTATTCAGTATGTATTGTCCTGAAATTTCAAATCCAAAAGGAGAATTACATTTCATTGGACCCACAGAAAGAATACGCCTCTAAATGTAGTCTGAGTCAAAATAGTTTTCCAGGAACTCTCGAACTCTAAAATACCCACTAAAAACACACAAAACAACTTTGTTCTAATCTCTGGGCAATATATTGGTGTTGAAGAGATGCGTCATATAAAGGCTCTATGAATTACATTTCATAAGTAGCCTACTTCAAGACATAAAAAAATATGAAGCCGCTGAACCACTCCTTCAGACAGCTCATCCCTTTCCCTGCTAAATCTTGTTAATATTACATATAGTCTTATTGCAGTGATTGACTGCTATGTCACTGTGCTGCTACAGTCTGCCTCAAGGTCATTGCTGCTGCACCAAGGGGAACACCTGTGTGAGTGGTGTTGTCTGCGTATGTCTGTGTGTGTGTGTGTGTGTGTGTGTGTGTGTGTGTGTGTGTGTGTGTGCCTGCCCACAGTGTGGTTTTGCTTCCTCACAGAGCAAAATGGCTGTGTATCATTTATAATCTGTCCTCTGAGAGCCATCCCCCGCTCCCTTCCTCACTGCATCCTATTTTACACTCTCTCTTTTTCTACCTTTTCCAGCCCTTTTACAGAGTCACAAGGGGATGGGAGAAGGAGGGAGGGTAGATACAAGAGAGAGAGAAGAAGAGGAGCAGAAGAGTTGCAGTGCAGGAGAAATTGTCCTTATTAAAGAGACGGCAGCTCCATGTGAGAGATCCCTTGTGGGACAGAGATTAAATAGACTGCGTCAGAGGGGAATGTGCTCGAGGTGCTGCGACTGGAGGACGTGATTAGTATGATCATCAGGGAAGGACGGATGGAGGGAGGGTGGAGAAGAAAGGAAGCAAGTAGGTAGGATCGGGACAAATAGATTAGAAGAATGGAGGCCGAGGGGAAAAAAAATTGTTAAAAATTGTAGATGTGAATGTACAGAAATGCCATAGAATACAGGCTAAAAAAGGACATTATTTCACAGAGGGGATAAAAACAGATTAGAGGGAAACAAAGGGAAGATGAGCAAAGAAGAATGAGAAAGAAAGATGATGACACGGGCAAGCAGGTAGTATATTTTAAGTGAACTCTGCAGTCACTGACATGAAAGAGGATGGATAGGATAAAGAGAATGGGAGAAGAAGCAGACAGTAGATGAAAAGGGGCAAATATTTTCCTGAGGTATGCATGGAGTTTATAAATACCTCATCATGGTAACAGGACAGAACAGGGTGAGTGAATTGTGTACAGTACAAAGAGTCAGAAGAGTAACAGAAGCACGGGATATCATAGAAACAATGCTCCGAACACACATCTAATCTTCTGCATTATTTTACAGGCAACAAGTCATAATCCAGCAATAACAAACAAACAAACAAAAATGTTTTTTACAGTCTTTCAATCCCATCATGCTTTGCTTGTCACACCTCTATTCTTTCCTGTCTATTTCTGCACACATTTATATCTGTGTCACTGAATTCACAGCAATGTCAGAAAAGAGAAATTAATGCAAACTCACTGATTTATGTCTTTTAATCAGAAGAGATCATATATGTGGAAAACATTATGACATACCTCCACTCCTGATCTGATGATGGTGTGTGTGTGTGGATTCAAATCACATTCTGTTATATAAGTCAAGCTTTGAAGAGTTCACACGAGCCATCAACAACCCTCTTCTATGAGAAACACAGTGTGTAATGTTATTACCTGTCCATTACTGTCTTTAACACCCCGAAAGACAATGGAGGATCTTTTCTTCTTGGGGATCTTTCCTTTGCCAAATGATAGTCTGCATTTCTGTAAGACATTCTGTCCCTCTAATCAAAGTCTACTTAGACAAATCAACTCAGAGTAAAATTAGCTTAAGTAATATCTCAACCTTTCTTTCAACAAAGGTAGATCGATCAATACCATGAAAACAATGTGCTACTTTTCCAGCATTTCTGCATTATGACCTACTGAGTAAAAGAAGTGAGAGTAGAAGAGAGAGATGATGAAGGTTATACATGTAGAGCAGGTCTATTTAGGCTACGCTGCACACTAGCCCATTGGGATGCCAGCGGCCGAGCAGTACACCGAAAATAGAAATGGGAGCAGAGGAGAGAAGAGAGGTGGGAGGAGAGGTAAGGTGTCATGAGAAAAAAAGGATGGAAGGTAGGAGCAGATCAAGGGTAGGAGAAAGAGTTGATGAGGAGGAGGCCCGGGGAGAACAGGAAAGACAGACAAGGAAATAGAAAGGATGGTAGAAAGTGAGCAGATCTTAATGCAAAGACATCCATCGTAGAGCAAAAGGCGATGAAATGTTTCCCACATTTTAAGAGCTTATTTTGAAAGAAAAAAAACACTGCATGTTGGGAAATAGAATTTTTAATTCATTGCAAAATTAGATGGCATGAACGACTTAAGTTCCACTCTTTTTTACTTTTTTATTTTTACAATTCATAAAAGCAAGCACTTGTTAACTTAGCTGAGGATATGCAAGGGATTCCGGAAATTACCAGTCTGGTTTGATCAATTATCTTCTTTTAGAAGAATTTGCTGCTTTAAGTGGAAACAAAATGTTTAACCAATCAAGAAATAATAAAAAAAAAAACTAAAATGTTAAGTTGTGAAGTATAATGTGTAATCTAGTTATATTTGAAATGTCCTTTTTTTATTTTATTTTATTTCCCTTTCTTTTCTTTTTTTTTGTAAACATAGGAGTAGAAACCAATAAGACATTCTGTGTAAAAGAAGTCATGAAATGTTTTATTTTGCTGGACTTCTTTTTCTTTTTCTACTAAAAGTTTATAAATTGATCCAAAGAGTCAAAATCAGCAAATTAAATTGCATGTTTGATAACAGTGAGGCAAACCAAAATGTGATGCTGTCATGAGTAAGAGGGATCTCAGACTTGCTAAATGAGACTGTATAAAATTCCACATTTTAGAAAATGTAATATCCACATGTCAAAATTGAAAAAACAAATATACAGGTCCTGCCCTGACATGGACATGCACCTTTGACATTTTTTTTTTAAATGGATATTTAACTGCTCATCTTCTGTTCTAATAATTGACTGAAAGTCTCATGTTCACACCTAAACAACTTGCCACTCTCTTTGCAAGATAAATGAGAATTTTCACTTTCATAGCAATGCAAGTCATAAGTAGCTTCATTAACTTTCCGGGGGATGAAAAAGAGAAGCAAAAATAAAGACAGGACACACAAGGTGGAGGAGTTAGTATTAGCTGTGAGCAGCACCGTCAGTGCCTGAACAATGCCGATGATTAGATGTAGATTTGCTGTGCAGTTAAGATCAGAGTTTGTTTTGGTTTGTGATCAAACACAGGTGTTTAACTCTCTCCAGAGCAGAGTTGTCATGATACCTCATACCATTTTTATTTCCCCTGGGGAAAGAAATTATTATAAAAGAGACTAACACTTTGTTGCAATGGTGCTTATGCTAATCAGCGTCTTTACACATTTTCTGGGTGTAAATGCAGGCAGCACTTGCCATGTTAAGTTAGTTTTAATGCTGGCAGCCCCAGAGAGCTCACTGGTGTGCTGCCAACATGGTTTGAATAATGGCACCTGATGAGCTGCCCTAAAACCATTAAGGGGGAAGTCTAAAAAGATAGTCCACTTTCAGGTTATATTTCATTTTATTTTCCATAAGGTTCCAGATGTTTATTAAATTAAAAGAATCACATTTATGTGTCAGTGTTGTGTGTTAGTCATTTAATACATCAAATTTTCCAAACAACGCAGATGATCCATCTCATTTATTTCATCACTGTGGAAAGCAGCATTGTTTGTGTGTTGTGTGCCATGAGCCGCCCAAGCAGTGACCACAGCAATTTGTTGCTTTTTGTGGTTGTTAAAAGAACTTTCCATCCCTATATGAGACGTTTCTGATTGAATCAGCTGCATAAACTGTAGTAGTAGCAAAATGTTTTTGGCAGTAACCCTTTTTTGGACCACACTGCCATGAGCTAATATATATGAGAGTGCACATGACTTGGGAAGTCGTGGTGCACACCCATAAAGAAGGTTCCCCAAAAAACCCCTTTGTAATTTTGAACCCTGGTAGTCAACAAGTGTTTATGTTTTCAGATGGTAGTGAGAAGAGGAGCTTTGTGTCAACTGTAGCAGGCAAAGACAACACTGTTGACAATAATGCAAATTAATATGTCTTCTGATAGTTACTTGTAATGTTTAACAAAAGAAAGAAAATGTATTTCATTTTAAGTGTTTAAATTCTATTGTTTGTTCAGTTTGAAAATAAAATTTCACTTTTAAAATCATATTATATATCATATATTAAATTACATTATCTTTTAAATATTTTTTTTTGTTTGCTTTAAAAATGTTTTAATACTTTTAATCCATAAAAGCTGTGTAATTTGCAACTGTGTGCAGTACGAAATTGTATGTCCTTGATTGACAAAAGGGAGTCAGTTGTGAGTGACTTGGATTGGTATCAGGGAGGAAAAAAAGTCTTGATCGGGACATTCCTATATGTATGAATCAGGGAAAACAATTGGATAAATGAAATTGTATGACAAAAGAAAGGATACTGATATGAGGTGTGACGATATTGTACAGGGGTAAAGATGGAGAAAGTGAAGCTTTCAAAACCATTGAAGCAATATGAAGCAATTGTCTTGAAATGGTTTAGTTTTATAAAACATTTAACACAAAATATGGGGACATCTGCTGGCCAATTTTCAACATGGCATCTGCATGGAAAATAAAGGGCAATGTGACAATAAAAAGTAAGGCGCAATTATGTATAACAATAAAGCTTTTATGTGTGCTTGATGTGTATAAGATGTACGTAAGTATGTACATCAATATGTTTGAATGACTATGTGCCAATGTATGGGTATGAATGTATTTCAGTAAATGTAATGAAGCACTAATCTTACCTAAATCTCACTTTCCCTTTTTCTTAATCAATGAATCAATATCAATATGCTTGCAGAAACTCCTCCTCCTCTCATAAACCCACAAAGTTTGGCTGGATTATCCCAGTTTTCACCGAGTTACTGACAACCCCCCTAAATATGAAACTGACATGCATGTTTGGCGATACGCGTCATGAAGCTTCTATTGGAAAGTCGCGTGACTTGTCACACAGAGAAGCGAGGCCCTGAGACGCCTGCAACGACACTTCAGCCTTGAAAGATTGATGCAAATTCAAGCCGTCCACTCGAGCGTAACATCACTATACAGGAGTAAGTACAATATTTAAAAGTAAACAAGTCAGGATGAATAAATTAACTTGTAGGATTTGGATGACTGAAAATAACATAGTTCAGTCCCTGTTTCCATTGTTTTTGCACATGCAAAAACAATGGAAACAGATTCAAAGTGGGAACTTTCTTGCTGTGAGGTGATACAAACCATTGCAGCTCTTCAGACAATGACCGAGGAAAACATATCCTTAGACCTATTTAACAATGTGTTTTTCTCTGCTTAGAACTTTCACATGTTTTGTATGTAACTCTAAGGCACATCTTAAGAAAATAGTTGCACCATCCATGCTGAACAATGGACTTCTCATCCATCTCAGTGGAAGCAGGTAATGCACCACCCTTTCATGGAAACTACGCAGCAGTTTCCAATCTGAGAAAGACTCATGCTATTGACTTGCTGGCTGCCTGACAGAAAAGCTACCTCTTGACCTCACAGTCACCTAGAAGGCAACAAATGTGTAACTACATCCCAAGCGCAGGTATACACTAACAAGAAACCAGGCTTCTAAGTAAAACAAATAAGGAACCAGAGAATTCAGGAGTGTTGCTTTCTTGATTAAATATATTTTCCTGGAACATGACTATTGTATGAACTTTTCTCAATGTCCATCATGTGTGTAATGTTTCATTTAGGTTAAATGATAATTCAGGTTCTCTCAAATCTTTGGAATAACACTGAAATACCTTTTTTTTATGAAGAAAAAATATTAAACTAAATTAAAGAAAAAAAGAGAGAACTATTAATCTAACATTTCAAAGCTTCTCTTTATATCAGTGTTTATTAATTCTATAATGTTGACTGATACATTGTCATTTCATTGCAGTAGTAATCTTGTACTTACTCTGTGACCTTTTTAATATTTGAATTTCTATATGTCTAAAGCCATAATACATTTATGGAACAAGAAGTACCTATTCATAAACTGTTAGTATCAAATAAAATGGCTGGTATAGGCAACATTATAAAGGCTAATAGGTCAATCATGTTCAGGGCTTCCTTCCATCAACTGTTGCCTCCTGGGACACATAGACATAATGCACACTATACATGATGACAACAAGCATTACTATGATCATATTTCTGAGTTAACATATGTTCTATGGAGGAAGCAGACTGCACAGAAGGGAAGCCACAAGCTATGAACATTGAAACAGCTAGTCACTGATGCAAGTATCACCAGATACCTTTACTCAGATTCCACTTGGTCAATGTTCTGTGACAGAAAAGAATTACCTGATTAGAAGAATAGTTATAAGCAGAAACAAAAAAAAAAAACTTTTAGATAGTGGACCAGCAAGACTTCAACCAAAGCACACTTCTATAAACTTAGTGGATAAAATTAGATAAATATGAAGAGATCAATACAAAATACACCTTATCCCTTACTGTAAATAACTGTCTCTACATAGGTCTGCATATGGGCCCATGTGTGTGTGTGTGTGTGTGTGTGTGTGCGTGCGTGTGTGCGCATGTGCGCGTGTGCGTGTGTGTGTGTGTGTGTGTGTTCAACAACTGTTTCTGTGTCTACTTTAAATGTGGCATGTGTAAAGCAATATGCTGAGTGTGAAGTTGTGTGGATGAGAGTTTTCCATAATCTTGCAAAAAGCTATCTGGAGCTTTGGTGCAAAATGAGAACAACTGGAAGGTTGCCTGCTCTGCTGGGATTGGTTGATTTGTTGTCAGTGGGGCTTAATCATCAGTGAGTAGCAAGGAGCATCATGTTCACAGCTGTTCTTATAGCCTCTTCGGCCAAACAGTAACAAGTGGCTGTAACCTGTACATGTAGGCAGATATTGGAATCACGAATCATTGCAGATGGGAAATTCTGTATCTCTGTGAGAGGTAATAATAGTGAAACACTCAATTTCCATGTTATCTGATGTCACAGATTAATGTTGGGTTTGTGTTTTGGACAAAACTAATATATTTTCCTAAACCTAAACTAAAAGCAGGAAATGATTTTCACAGGAGATGTCACAGTGTTGCCAATACACAGACTGCTTTTGAAATCTGCTCAAAACATGTCACCTTCCTTTCTTTGCTTCCATATAACTACTTTAGCCCTGTTATATTGCATACTGTCCACACACAAAATGGATGGTACCATCATTAATTATCTTCTGAAGTGCCGGTGGGATCTTTTGAAGCCATATTAAACTACACGCTGTTCAAAAATTCATTGCTAGTTACAATGAGAAAGAAAGCAGTTTTACTCAAAGTAAATCAGTCGTTTTTTATTTTACCAAGTTTTCAAATTTGCAATTTTTTCATGAAACAATATTTTTTTGTGGTTTATCAAATTGGCTATTAAGTGTTCTTTGTTTACTGTTTAAATACAATAATATTAGCAGTAGTTGTTCAACTTCAAGCACGCTTATGAGATCATCAGTGATGAAAATAAAAACAATAACAATAAGGCAGAAAATCATTAAAAGTCATTTTACATAGTCGATAAATAATTTTCAGTCCTTAAGTCAAGTCACTGTAAAAACATGTTTCCTATGTTTCCCTGTTTCCTGACCTATGATTTAAATGTAAACAATAACAATGTTGTTCTTGTTATACCACTTCTCTCTAAAACGCAAACAATGAAATTACTGTCCTCTGAATGAAAGTCCCTCATTTCTTCATTTCAAAGTATCTATTTTATGCAAATCTGTGTGAATATGTGTGTCCTCAAATGCATCTCATGAAAACATGCATACATGAACACAAATAAAACACAGAGGTGCCAGCAGCAGCTGGTTTACTCCAGACAGGCTTGTACTGGACAGGCATTATATTAGTTTAAAAAAAAAACTAAAAAAAAACAGTAAATGTCACACATATGAAAACAAGACCACTCAGAGAGTGCATCTTCCACCAAGAACAATGTTATTCCAGTAAAAACTGGAATTTGAATCTGGTTTGGTAGTTGTGGAAAACAGAATAGCAAATAGAAATAGTAAAATTACTTCATTTTGGCTCTCTAATGGAACACACATTTGCAGTGTTTTGACTAATGCAAACAGCTCATAATTCAATTTAGATTTTACTTATTTGAATTGTCCATAAAGCCATTTTTCCATTACTCTCCACATTAATCATTTTATAGATTGGCCATTATCAAACAAGTGGAACTACAATTTTAAACTGTGATTGATAACGTTAATTCAGTCTGAATTGAAAAAAAGAAAATCTAGTACTACACATTTTCCTTTGGATTTTTTTTTGTTTGTTTTGTTTTTTCAAATTTGCAAATTTAGAGGTTTTAAATTTGAGTCATTATGCAATCATCAATTGCATAATGACTCAGATACCCAGGCTGTTACCCTGGGTAGCTGTTCTTCTCACTGATAAAATATAACATTTTTGTGTGTAATTAGGTTGCTCATGACGTTAGGATTAAATTATAATTTTATGTCAGTTATGCTCATTTCAATGTTTATTCAAGTCCAGTTTTATTTCAATACTGCGGTGACACTGCAGGCTTCGTTTCACATAGATGTTGCAAATCTGGTGATATGCAAATATGGCACACAGTTTGCAGCTTAAAAACATTAATATACTGTATGAAGATTGTAAAGTGTGTAGAACTTTTAATGAAGAAAAACTATACAGTGTAGTGTTAGAGATTAACTCTTTTTAAATATGTGCAGACTCACATCATATCCATTTTTACCTCTTTGGCTACATGCCATACATACATTCATAGCATCAAAGACTACCCTGAGCTTCTCCTTGCCATCCTGAGCCTGGAGAATCGGCTGGATCCTGAGTGCTGTTTTACAATTTCATGCTTCCAACCCAGGAGGACCTGCCCATGTGTTGCAGCTTTCTACTGTCCCTTGAGAACAGAGTTGCATTGTCATCACCACCAAACAGACTTTTCTCCTATCTCAAGTGAGGCAGATTGTGCACCAAGCAGCTCAATGCCATCCTTTCTTCAAAACTAAGCAGTAGCCTGACAACCTATCCTGTCCCTAAATGATTCATACCAGTCACCTGCTGGCTACCTGAGGGAAATGCAAGCTATTCGATGCAATGTTACTTACAAGGCAACCCATGCATAAATACACCCTTAGTATAGGGTGCAAGGAACCATGCTACTGTTAAATCTAGAGAACAAGAGCTGGTAATCTATCTGAGTCAGTGTTCAGCTGTGCTTTTGTTCTATTTAATCACACTTTGATCTTTTCTTTATTTACTCTTTGTTGTGTCTGCCAAAGAGGTATATACGATTGGTATGTTTGTTTGTTAGCAGTATTACTCAAATCAAAAGTGATGGAAAGGCTTGCATGAAAAAATGTTACCAGATTTGGACCCAAATCCAAATCTGGATACTGAAGTTCAATATTCAGCCTTGGTGGAAGCGTGCATTGTCACGATACTCTTGTTCAACTCTTATAACCGAGAAAATGATCTGAATTTACTCAGCCTGCTTTGCTGTGGCCTCACCATGAGCTGACCTACAAGACGTTGGACTGGAATAAGAAGATCACGGAATGCAATCTCATTCAACTATCAGCCTACAATGTTACAGGATAGCTCTGATGTCACACAGGTGACTTCACTGGAGAATGGTCTCTATGATAAGGGAAGTGGATGACTTCAACACGGTTGTAAATATTCAGTACACTGATATAGCTATCACAGAGATCCATTTTGTGTGCTTGCTGGAAATGACACGACAGAAAGTCCAACCAACCTCAACACAACATGAAAATACGAAGTTTGTTGGTTATTTGAAAAGAAATATATGCACACATTTTAACAGATTAAAGAAGGCTTTGTGGAAAAGTCCAATTATCATGTAGTAAGTAAATGATTTCTTACATTTTCATGACAGAGAAATCAATCTGTGCTAGAATATGGCGAAATGGTTCTATCCTCAGCCATTTAAAAATGTAGCAATTTGTTATTTACAATGCACAAAATACGTATTCATAATTTCTAATTATTCCTTTAATGATCAGGAAAAAGAGACAGATATGAGCATAGGGATATGTGCTTTTTGCATTCTCATTTACAAATGCCACAGCACATTCCCTGTGAACAAGAGCTCTACATGGTGCTCCGATTGGACCTGCCCCCTAATAAATCTGTAGCTGATTGGCTGAACAGGTGGAAGACATTGAAGGTTGGGATGTTTTTGCAGGGGATCGGTAAAGAGAAACTGTCCAGACAGATTTCCATGAATACAAAACAGGTATACTACAAGCTAGGCTGAGAAGGATTTTCATGTTTTTCCTCACATGGGATCCCCCCCCTCCCCATGTGCAGTTCTGATGTGTGCTCTTTTGCATCGTTTTTGCCTTTCGGTTCTTTGATATAAACAAGTAGGTATACCAAGTTAATTGTAATCCAATAACAGACCAACAGAAAGAAAATAAAAAATCTACAATCATTTACATGCTCAGAACTACATGCATTCCTAAAGATAATATCCTTTTCACGATACACACCATATACATTTTTCACACACTCTTGCACAACCACAGACAAGCATGGGAACTCACCTTCAGTGGGTGAGGTTTTCAGTCGTTTGCACAGTCCCTCAACTCCCCCGTAGTCCTCTTGGAGCTTGACCACCGCCTCTGTGCCACGCAGCTCCATTAACGAGCGCAGCTCCATGACCGAGCAGCCAAAGCCTGCTGCATGGTTGTCCTCGTTTCTTTGGTTCTTGGCATAAAAATCGCTGTTTGACATGTCCCCCATGATGCCAGCTAGTCAAGTCAGTTAGATTAGTGTTTGTTATTGCTTATAGAACAAAATCTTGCACAATAAAGCTCAGTCTCATCCAAAAAATAAATCAAAAATCCTTAATTGGTTTCACGCATGGAATAATGACAAAAAGGGGTATAAAGAATACTTCTTGTGGGGAAAAGTATGCAGTTAAAGAGATTAAAAAGGGAAAAAATCCAAGGGGATAAATTGGTGAATAGCTTCTGTTTCAGGAGAGACAGATTTCAGCAGACCAAAAACCACCCAGGAGAAGAAACAGAAGAGGAGGAAAGAGAGCAACAGAGCAGGGGGAGAAGAGGGGATGTCAAATCACAAGTGGGGAGCATCCAGGTAAGCGTTGGACAGCCCCAGTGGTTAGGTCCTGAGAAGGGCAATGATGGTGGTTTCAAGTCCTGTAAGTCTCAGGCTCACCACGGCTGCAGTCCAGACCCACTCCATGTGTGGCTTCCCATTGCTGCTTTTCTGCTCTTGCCTCCACTGCCTCTCTGTCTCTACATGGTGGTCCTCCCCATCACTGCTACGGAGAAAGAGAGACAGAGAGAGAGGGGGACGAATTCATTAGATGAATTCAGATGGTGAGGGAGGAGCAGGGAGAAAGAAAAAAGAGAGCACAGGAATGAGCGTTGCGTTCTCAGGACAGGGGTGAATGCAGCGGTAGATGCTGCACGGCTGAAGGACAGCCTCTCCTGGCTGCTGCAGTAACTGTGCCTCTGCTGTCTCTATCTACTGCTGCTGCTGGTGCTACCAGTTCTGCTAACCTCATTCTGAGTACACACACTAACTGATAGAGAGAGAGAGGATGTGAAAGAGAGGGAGAAATAAGACTGCTCCTTTCTGGTGCAGAGCAGAGAGGAGTTGTGCGCGGGCGGGAGGCTGGGGCTCCTCTGACGACAAAGCGGTGAGGCAGAGCGTAACGCTGCGATGTCATGAGGAGGATGGGCTGAACTGCAGACCTGCCACCGCTATCTCACCAGTAAGTAAGCTACCACGGTTCTCTACAGTATGTGACCTCTCCTGTGCAGTCATTCTACCTTAGTGACACCTTCACCTCTGCTTGTTGTGTTGCAATGCTTTGCAGTAATGAAGTCTCCAGACTTCTCTTCTGACAATTACACTTTTGCATTCAACAAGGTTAAGTTAAAGAAATCCACATATTCATAACTAAATAGCTGAAAACCATGTTTTTTTGTAGACATCTAGTGTTCTGCTTAGTCATTTTAAGCAGCAGTGTTCAGACTGATTAATAAAGAAAGAGTTCAGGTTGCTTTAATAGCATTTGGACAACGGTAAAAGTCTATGAGATAAATCAGTCACCCAAACAATAATAAGATTAATTTTGTTGTTAACATTTGCAAGGGATTTGAGTATATACACAATCAACAGCCTTATCCTTTAATTCACTGATTTCTTGCATTATACCCTCTTACTGAATAAAGATGTAATAATACAGTGCAAAGAAACTATTGATCTGTCTCCATTCCAATGATTTCCATATGTGACCTTATGTCTAATCAGTGACATCAGTGACTCAGCTTGCACCACACTGATCACATCCTCGATTGATGATTCGAAGGTTCATCATTAATATCATAATCCAAAGTAAACCTTTGCCTCACAGCTGCCCTTTATCACCACCCACCCACACAGAAGGGAACCTGGCATCAAAGCACCTTAGTTTTGTATTCTGCGGAGCCCTGCAGCGACTCTACTGTCTTTCCATCATCTGTAAATAATTCCACTGTGAGGTTGTCTAAAAAACCACAATGTTTCAACTTTATTAGATGCTCTGCATGTTTAGATCATAAATCAGACTAAAGAACTAAGCAAGATAAAGGTGAAACACCAACAGCTGGTAATGTCATCATCAGCCCATTGTTGAATGAATGAGTTAGATCATTTATTATTTTTCAAATTTATGATATGGATTCACTTATGTTTTACAATACACACCAAATTTTGATATGTGAAATGTCTGTGCACGAAATATGTATTAAAACTTACCATAGGCACTACATGAGGTCATGAAAAAATGTAAGTGCACCGCATGGAAACTGCTGACATTTTCAACACATTTAACAAGTAATCACTTAATACTCTTTGAAGTACATGTATTAAGATTAACATTACTATTAATGAATATCACACCATTATCAATTTTTTATCATAGCGTCAAATAAAAAGTCATTTTTATTATGAGTTATAAATTAAATGCAGAAGATTAAAAAAAGCAGTTTGGAATAACAGGCTGATCCAATCTCATTTTAACACCTGATTTCTAGCCTGTGGTTCTCTTTGGCATTAAATGTTTCATATTTGTTGCCATCATGCCCAGATCTAAAGATCCCTTTAGGATCTAAAAAAGGATGCAAAACTTTGTCTAGATGATTTTGAATAAATCATTCCATTGCATTGAAAATCATCTACTAGTGGTACTAATTTCCTAAAATTTAGTCTCAGTTTGTTTTGCAGTCACTGAGTCACCTATGAATTCAAAATCACATTTTTAAAAACAGCTTAAGGTCATATAACTTCCCTTTTAAATGAATAAATTCATTACTTAGGAGTATAACTGCTATTATTAACAACATTAATAAAAAAATAACAGTAAGAAGAAGAACAAGAGGGATACAGTAAAAAAAAAGTCAAACTGTGATATAACAAATCTATAAGTTAATATACACACATTAAAATAAGCTGTTTATAAACACATTATTACATAGTATTCTTAATTAGATAATATAATAGTACAGCCTAAAATGCAACTTGACAAATCAACAATAGCTGACATCAGTTCATTAATATTTTTGCCCTAGTATGAAATAAACCTCTAAAATGATCATTAAATCAATATGTTTTAGGGTCTCTATTAAAAGAAAAAAAAAGAAAATCCTTCCTACAACTTAAATGTAACTCTAAACCTTTTTGACATGGATTTGTGAAAATGCAAATGGTTACATGTCTCAATCTCCTTCACGGACCTGCAACTGGAGCGTAACTGCTCGCCTGTGACTTTGCTCAAGAACTGTAAAACCACTATGAACAGCAAAAAAGGAAGTTTCAATTCTGGATTTTACGTATTAAAAATGAAAACTGATGAAAAACAAGTAGAGTGCCAACTGTAGTTAGATAAATCCAGTGGTAATTTATTGCTCTCTACAATATTAGAAAAACAAAATAGAAAAATAGAAAAAAAAGAAAAAGAAAACAATAGACACAACTGTGTTGCTTTTGTCTTCAGTCATGTAAAGAACACAATGTTTACACATTTAAAACCTTTATTTTGATTGAAAGTGGTATTTTGCGACAGATGGTAGTATTTCATAATGTAGTTAGCCTGTCAGGATATTGCAATGAGTATTGAAATTGCTGTGACACAAAGTTTGCTTAACAGCAAATAGAAGCAACTCTGAGGTAGTGGATTCATGCAGATTATTTGAACTGGTGACAATCACTTCTTAAACCGGCTTGAATCACACAATCAGCAGGGTGTCCAGTTGTTGATATCAAGTGTGATGATACAGATGGGACTTGTACCAGATACAACTGCATACTTGGAAACAGTGAGCCACAACCTTATCACAGCAGGGTGTTTAGAGAGTCTGCCAACATATGAAACTACTTTCATATTATGGAGAATACCTCCACAGGATGCAGTCTTGTCTGTTAATAAGATCCAGCACTTCCTGAAGTCAAAAGGTTAGACAGCTCTGATAATAACATGGGGACAGAACAACCTAGCAAACTTTCTTAGCATTTTTGAAAAGCTGCTTAAGAAGAACGAATGGAAAAAAAGCATGTATGATGAATGCTTTAGAAGAGCGATTCAAATAGGAGTTTCCCCTAATGCTGATACTCTGTTTTTTGCTTTTGTTTGTCTTTTTACAAACCACTGATTAACATAATAATGATGGATGGTTTTAATTGCTTTTGCGATTCTTAGACAAAAAAGGACGAAAAGAAGAAGGACTGTATCTTCCTCTGTCTTTTCTCCAACCTCTGATGCTGTCCCCTTCTTTTGCCTGCCAATCAGGTCCAATCAATGTTGGCGGTATAGTCATGCCAAGGCAGACATCTGTGCCGGCCAGATCCTCTAAAGCCATCAAATGAAAGCAAACAAATGCTCTCCCAGAAAACTGTGTGTATATGGATAAGTGCATGTGTTTATTTAGGATTGGCAAAGGAAAGAAACTAAATTACATCACACAGGTAATGTAATTCTATTTTGCACCAGATGGAGCAACTGCAATGTGGCCACCACTTGTTTTTGTATACACTTACAATACATTTCCTATTCCACCAGGATGTCTTTCCCAGCTGATCAATCAATCACGCATATAACAGGACAAAATAGAAACGAACGAGGCTCTGGTTCCCGTCAATGCAGAATCTGCCCATACAGTTGTAGTAGGTAAATATCTGAGCCGTCATAGTATATTCAGTAAACAGAGGTTGTTTCAGGCACTGCCAAGAGTACCTAAAGAACAATAATGCTAATAAATACAGAGACGAAAATAAATAAAAAGATACTTAAACGCCAAGACCCCTTACTTGAGTACTGATCACCAAAAGCTTCTTAATGTGTTTATTTATAGGACCTAAACTACAGAATAGTGTGGGATGGGCTTCAACAATACAGCTCACGACAGCTCCATGACATCTGTTCATTACTGACTAAGAATGCTTGTTTTAAGTTTCACATCATCCTGTAAGTGATGTAAGCTACCAATGATGGAGGCGTTGTAGTGTGTTTTACTATGCTGTGCAGCTGCCTATTTAAATCACAATGTTGTGTAGGAATGGGAAAGACTGACATTTAATAGAGATGAATAAGGATGGGTGGAAGGGGAGAGATGAGGGGGCAATATACACAGCATGTGACAAAAGTTGAAAGACAGAGGGGGATGTAGAACAAAGGAAAGGATTAAAAAAGTGATAAAAAATCGTGAAATTAATGGGAGAAAGCACTAAAAGATCGAGGCAAAATGGCAGAAGGGTGCATTGCTAATGCCTAGGGTGAAAAACTTCAAAGAAAACGATTCTCTTCTTTTTATTGACAGAGAACAGAGGACACTATCGTGAATATGTATGCACAAAAGTGGAGCTATTGGTGGTGTTTGTGCACCTCAGATGAAAGCCTGCAAGAACCTGTAGTTACTAAACTACGACCCCATATTCTGCACATAAAATTACAAGTAAGCTGTCCAAGCAATCTATGTGTTATCCTCTTGCTTTCCTGTCCATCGGTGTCTGACTATAGCGTCTCCTGCTGTGCTCTCCTTCTGTCTGCCTACCTGCCAATGAGCCAGTTCATCTGCATAATTGTTGGCATGCTCCTCATGATTTGACAGTGAGTAATGAGCAACATCTGAACAAATAGTCAAGGAGAAAGTGCACATTTTTCAATAATTAACAGCTTTTTACCTAAAGTGCAATACACACTTAATGGGACTTCATGAACTTGAGCACCATATGGTATCCGCATTAAAATGTGAAGCTCAATAGCCAGATGCTTACACCATCTGACCAACAAACCGCATTGTGTTTGCCTTATGGAAAGCTCCTAAAAAACACAGAGGAATCTGTTATTACTGAATCTGTTGTGAAATGCAAAGAAGGCTATCATTATAGCCGCATAATAAATTTTATGGTCACGTCAAGTAACTATTTAAATGGCCTTTTTGCACATTAAGCTAAAATTATAACCAGGGGCTTTATGCAATAATTAGGTATATAACTGTTTGGATTAGAAATTACTTTTTTTTTATGTATTTCTTTCATAATTGCAGTTTGCAGTCTAAGCAAGATAACCTCCATTAGTAATTCATGCATTTTGAAGTCTGTATTTGCTTGGCTGCACTTGGTTTACATCTTCATATCAATATTTTTAGATGTAAAATGTTTTAAGATATAGTGTTAAATCTTTTTAGTTTAGCTTAATCTTTGAGGCTATTATTTACGTAACTGTGTTTTTATACTGTATGTATTGTTTTACCTACCCATGGAGAAGTTTCTTGTGCACATGTAATGAAGGATACTTTGAGGCAAATTTTTATCCTTAAGGCAAGATTTATCCATGTACTGTATTGTGCTTTGTCTGCTGGGTGTATATGTTTGGCTTGTGATTATAAAGAATGAGAGTTAATCATGCCCTGTCCCCTTATGATTCCTTCCTTCACCTTGATTTAAAGTTCCTGGAAAGTAGACAGTTTGCTGCCCTCCACGAGCCATATGAAGCTGTGCTCATTCCCCATGCGTCTGTCTCTAGATGTCCTTGAGCAGAGTGAGGCAGAGCTGAGGAATAAGCTGTGCCCACTGCATCATCGCCACCAGCATTACAGGCATTCAGCCCCCCCTGCCTGTGACAAAATAAAATGCAGATCTCTCTGCACACCTGCATGCTTATTAATATCATATTACACTATAATTTTTCCCGTTTACAAATGCTCAGATGTTTGTATTAAAAGATAATAGTTTCCTTCTCAAAATATATTCAAAAGCATTGATTACTTTCTTGTTTGATAAGGCATTAATAGGAGGGGCTGCAAGAACTCCTACTAAGATTCAATAAAACAACTACAGTACAAACTACAGTCTCAGAAATCATGTGCTGAAATCTTAAAGAATGTACGGAGCAAATTTCATAAATACTGTATTTAATGCAATTATTTTATGGGACTGTATTACATAGCAACAAGTGGGATAGGCTCCAGCCCCCATGAAACCCTGCACTGGAATAAGAAGTTATGGATGGTTGCATTACTAATTTGCTGACAATATTTCTAAAAGCAAGGTCACAGGATTAATTACAGTACTGACAAGTTGTCTCAATTTGAAAGATATGTCATCAAAATATAGACCTAATTCGTGTATGGCTATATAGTGTTTGCATAAATTAGAAGAAAACTCAATCAAACTCCATGATCTACAAAAATGTTGCATGAATAGTGTAAAATTTGTACTTTACTGTCTGTTTTCTTCAGTGAAATGATGAAATAATATATAGTATCTGTCAAGGAATAAAAAATGAGATATAATAATATTATGAATATAAGCTAAGCAGCAAAAGACTTGCACTATGTTAAGGGAATCCCCAAATACGTAGTACATTAGATAGCAGCTGCATTGCAGTACTGTACTGGCATATCTGAGTTTGCACAGCCAGAGAGAGAGAAAGACATGTTAACTGAGAAGAGCCGTTATATAACAACCACATGGAGAATCTCCTCTCTGCCACCATCACTGCTATCTAATTGGGTTGAAACCGACTGTCATGTTAACTAAGTGCAGCACAGAGTGCGACAAAGAAAAGGGATTATTTTGGATCCAGAAAAAAACAGCAGCCTCTAGAAACCGAGAGGAAAAAGATAGAGAAATGAGTCAGACAATGGCTCAGAGGCAGAGACACCGATGAAAATGCATATATCTATGTTTGCTTGGCCTATGTCTGGTTATAGATGGTGAGGGGCTTTTTAAGTCAAGCTTTTGGCCAACTAATCTCTGGAGCTGCAGGACTTGTCCATCACTGCAGAGTTTAGGTAGAGTATGGGCACTTTGGACTTATGTAAGGGGCTAAACAATTGCCACATCTTCCTTACCAAAACATTTGAGTAAAGAATCTAAGATGAAATAAGTATTATTTGGTTGACCCATCACTATCACATCCAATCAGAAGCACAAGTATTGTGTTTTTCTTTAGTCAGTTATTTTCTTTAGGTGCTTCTCAAAGTAAAGGGTTCTTGCTCAGTAGGATGGGTCCTTCAATACAATCTTTCTCAGGCTGGAAGGGCTGTTCTTTGTTTGTATTTGAAAACAAAGGGAATTGTACAAACAAGTGGGCAAATGTCACAGCAACAGCCCCACCATTGATGATATTGTATATATTGGCAATTTATTTTTTGTTATCCTTGATCCTGCAGTAAGGAATTCTATTGAATTAATTTTTGTTTGAAAACCCTCTCCTTATAAAAAAAAAAGAAAAAAAAAGAATAATACCCTGCTACAACAATAATTTCCCTCTAAGAGGGATGAATAAAGTATATTTAATTTAATTTCATTCATTATTTGGTAAAGGCCATTATATGTGAGCATAAAGTTTGAGCATAAAGGTTGTTATATGTGGATAGAGCCTGTAATCAAGCCTGAAGAAGTAATGTTGTTGAAATAAAGAATTTTGCCTTTTTTTCTTTTACATAAATCATTATCATTGAAAACAAGAAAATCTTACTGCTGTCACAGTGCAAATATGATACGATGAATAGTGGCACATATTTAGACTAATAATTTTGGTGATGCTGGTGCTTTAGCAAGCTGTTTGCCTCTGAGGGAGATCATCCCATTAAATAAGTAGCAGTTCTTCTATCTGCCGATTAATTTTCCTATCAAACGAGACTCCCTGCTGGACTCTCCTCAAGTACAGCATTGTCAATCAATGTGTGCATATAATCAGGGAAGTGGAACAATTGTAATTTATAACAGAGGGGGAGGGAAATTGTTTTTTTTTTCTGTTTATAACTCATGTGACAACTAATGTCCTGTTGCTCAGACAATATTTTCTTTAATTTAGACAGACCAATGCTGGTTTCGAGAGAATGCTTCATAGAGCAGAACTATCATAAATAATGTTTCATTTTAGCATTTTAATGTAAATCAAAGTTTCATTTTAGCATTTTAATGTAAATCAATATAATTACCAGTTGAGCTTAATTTACCAGGTGTCAGTAAATAGTGTGCACTAAAGGCCGGATCTATCAAAGGTTTGCACATGTTAAAACATGTGCAAAACATGCAAAAACATGTTGCAGCTGATTTACCAACAGGCCACACCGAGGATTGGGCATGGTAAACAAGCAAAATAACACCTGCACTCCTTTTAGCATGTTTGCCTTGAATGAATATCCAATATGGCCGCTTCTGCCAGAAGGAGCAAAAAACTAGGAGGAATAGATGCAAATAAATCAGCTTTGCATGTGCAATGTGATTTACTAAAAGTGCGGTGGCGGTTTCTGCGCAAACGGAACGATTCTGCAGGAGTGCATCAGTTTGATTCACAATATTTTTTCATAAACGGTGGAGGCAACGCATTTAGTTTTCATTCACTAATTCAACAACAATCAACACAACAAACAAAAACCACAATTCAGTAGATATAAACGAAACACAACATTCACAGTGTAGCTCAAAGGTTATTAAATCTGACGTTAATTATGTCTTTCTATTTTTTCCCTTTTTGCTAATAATTGCTAATGTCCCATTTTTAACTTGGATATGCTGTGCGCCCCTCTCCACAATGTTGAAGGAGAGATGCGCACTGCGTTGAGCTCTTCCGCTCTCCATGCTGTTCTGGAACTGCTGAGAGCACCGTCTATAGCCTACCCCACCTTCCATCCCTTTCTACAGGGCATTAATGACCATCGTTACACCAGATATAGCCCTGAGCAGCTGTCGAGGCGCTGCCATGGCCCTAGTATCCTACCTCAGTGCTGTGCCACAGAAGACCCACTTCTTAGTAAATGTCAGATCTTTAAGGTTTGTAGACTATTTGTTCTGTGCCAGCAGCAACTCGTTATCTATGTCCTCATAAGCTAGCGGATTTTGTGGCTCTGCAGGGATACCTGTTGTATTATTTTCATTTAATATTCATTTAATATTTTTTTTTCACATTCTTTTTTGTCTCTTCCACTGAAATCTCCATCTTCACCAGGTTGAATTTAATTTTGCACTTTCTTATCTCCAAACTCGGCGTGCTGCAAAGCACAAAACACGCAAAACCCTCGTTTAAATAGGGTGTCTCCAACACATTTGCACCTGCCAACATTTGCACAATTAATCTTAGTAAATCACCCACAAACCGCGGTTCAACCCCACCGTGCAAAATTCTAGGTTGCACGGGCAAATTACTACATGCATATTGGGATTTTAGTAGATCCAGCCCTAACTGTGGTAGGGCTGAGGAGTACAGCAACGTTCTAATATCAATACTTTTCACACAAGATATAAAGTCACAGTATAATTTTCATTGCTGAAATCTGATTTTGCATGTTTCTCTTTTAAAGCTGTCAATGCAAGTATTTTATATCTTTAAGAGCAACCTAAGCAAGCTTTTCAATCCATATTTGTGAGCAACAAGCTGAGGTGTACTGGTTTACAACTTTTCCTCATTGTTACCAACTACTTTCCTATATATATATTTAATTTTTTTTTAAACTTAATTCAAAACAGAGTTCGTCAGAGGTGATACTATTAGATGACATTGCATTTTTATAACCAGCAACTGCTGGTGCTTGAGTATAGAATAAAAGCAACACCACATAGGTTTCTGACGTTAAAACTGTGTCTTCTGACTCGTTTTGATGGCACGCTGACACTCGTTATAGACATCCCTGGTGCGACCGTTGCCCTGCAGCATCCCAAGGCTGAGAAACCATACTTAATTTTGTTTGTTTTTTTCAGCACAGGACATCACGCCACATCTACATTTTGTTTCCACATCATCATACATCACCAACTGGATATCGACACACTAGCTCATTTGAAGGTGCAACATGGCTGATTCAGCAAAGAAATGTAATAGGACATTGTCGGAAGAAGCGAGGAGAAGAAAGCAAGAAGTGACAGAGCAAAAGAAAAGAAAAGACTCAACATCAGATGGACTTTTACTGGCCCAATAGAGAGCTCAAAGAAGGGACATGATGCATGAGGGATTCCAAGTTAGCCTTTGTGCCAAAGAGTGAAAAAATTGCCAAAGCTCAGTAGCGTAGCTTTACGTATTAGTTCAGCAGCTATTTCTAACACACTGTGCAGTCTAAGACACAGAGAAACCGAAAAAATGTAAATGAGAAAAAAATTGAATAAAAGGCTTTTTTTTTAGGAATTCACTTACAATAAAAAGTTAGAATAAAGTGTATAGATAGGACAAAAACAAAATGACCTTTGGTAGGTAAATACTTTGCGTTTTAGTACTTTTATTCACTTTAGGGAAAATATTAAAACACTGATGTATACAGTGTATCCCAACTATGTATGAAAATACCAATACTTTCATTTGAAACAGAAATGGACTAATGAGTTTAGTTCTTTTCCCAGATGTATGGAGTTCAACAATTATATTTGTTACATTTTTGAAAAGAAAACCAAATATAAATCCATTTTAAGACAGCCCTTTTTTCTCTCTTTTGAATAGTGATCATTCATTTTTAAGACGAGAAAAATATTTTCTATCTAATTGCCAGATTAATCAATGGAATGATTGATAGAATTCTATATAACAAAGTTATTAACTGTGACAGGTGAACTTGGAGAATGTTGAATCAAACAAGGGAATAATAAGCATGCTGATAGGAGGGTTTCTAACAAAGAAAGGTCCTGCAAAACATACTGAGTCATCATCACTTTTGTGGCTGAATGCCCCAGGCTTGCATGTCCTGAACAAGAGACTTTGAATTTTAGCTTGTATACCGTAGTTTTCTGATAAATATCTGGCATACCTGAGGCTCTGACTGCTCACATGAGACAGCATAGACATGGGCTCTGAAATTCTATATATCTTAATCACAGACAATAGAAACCAAAGCCTGGAATGAACACAAAAAGTCTCTTTTATGTCTCGTGCAAAGGGAAATTTTTTTAGTGGCATTGTCTTTGCTAGACATAATAATTTTTTGGGGGGGGAGGGGGGTTGTGTTTGTTTGTTTTTTTGTTTTTTCATTTTAAGTGGAAAAAATGTATATCATATTTTCCTAGATGTTACCTACACTGTGTACTGATGAAGGAGAGATTAGATCATCAGTGATGCTCTCACCTCTGTGAATGTCACAGAAAAGAAATATTGCTTAGTCATACAGGAGAGTATAGGCAACAGCTCGTAAACTTTTGGTTTCAGGCCACACCCAGATATCATTCGGATGTCATGAGACTGACATTAATTTGGCACTACACCTTCTCTATGTGTACTAATTATCAAGTGACAAAACAAAGTTGTTAAATCTAATTGAGTTTCATCTTTGCCTTCCAGCATGTATTTCCCTGTGGAGAAAGAAGGAGATAAGCTAAATATGAGGAGAAGAAGAACAAGAAGAGGAGGAAGAAGAACAAGAAGCCTTTTTCAGGGGGTCTGGCCAGTGTGGATAAATGCTATAAGAGAAGGACAGAAAAAAAAACAACCCATGCTGGGAACACTGGATGACACTGAAATTCCACACATTGTCTACACTGGCTAATCTTTTTTTAGATGTCAAACAAATACAGAATGAACAAAGTGAGTGATTACTTTAGGGTAAGAGGCAGCGTTCAGTTTTTATGCTCCTCACATGTGGAACAAACTCCCAGAAAGCTGCAGGTCTGCTGAAACTCTTGGCAGTTTTAAATCAGGGTTAAAACTTTTTTATTTGCAAGTGATATATCCTATTTTCTCTAAGGGTTTCTTTTTTTTGTTGTTTATTATTTTGCTATTTCACTTCTGTTTCAATTCTTCTTAATGCTCTCTGCACACCGCTGTGATGTTTGTATGTAAAGCACCTTGAATTGACATGTGCATGAAATGTGCTATACAAATACACTTGCCTTGCCTTGCCTAAGTCCAAGCCTACGGGTAAATAACAGAGTAAAAATCCTTGATTTTGACCCATTCAGTATTTGCTAAATCTCACAAAATCAAACCCTGCAAAATCACATGTACAAACATATTGTACATGTTTATGTCTTTGATAATCCACTCTCCACTTGGCTTCTAGATTTGATGTGAAATAAAGTCACCTTTATAGTCATCATTATAGTTTTATTAACTGTTTCACATGTACTGAGAAACAACAAAAAAAAGTATTCAATCCTCATAATTACAGTGTAATTTGCGCTAACTGTGCTGCTTTTTCAATATGATATAGGGTAAGGAGCAAAAACTGATCTGTAGGTTGGTCTGCAAGCATTGATTATAAATCGTCCTTCAAATGAAATGAATCCGGTTTGTGTTCAGCCATTTGTCTGGGCTACTTTGAGACGTTTCTCAAAACTATTTTGTTGGACCTCGTTGAACATCATTTACTCAGCAATAAGCATCCCTTTGAGCAAATTGTAAATGCTTTGGTTCATTCAAGCAAAGAGTGTCGGTGGTTTTCCTAAGCTTTCTCAAAAGTATATATTTTCTCAAAAGTATTATGTCTTATGCTCATGACATCAAATAAAAAGTGGTTGCTGCAGCGTCATAAGCTGTCAAGACTATTTTTTTTTCCTTCATCTTTTTTTTTTGTTTGTTTGTTTGTTTACAGATGTGCATGTGCACGTAGCGGAGTGTGTAAATCATTAAATTAGCCAATGATTAACCAGCACATCACATTGTTAGAATTTCTGGCCAAGGAGAATGCGAAGAAAGTCTACATGGTTAACAGCTTGGAAGAAGGGGGCTGTTAACAGGATAGATGGAACAACACAATTACAGTTCCTCCTAATCTCTTAACGACATTTTCTGAAACATCCACCCATTTTTGTAAAAACCTTAAACACAAATGCATAACCCCAAACTTTTCCATCAAAATCAAACCTCTGGTTCAAAACCAAACAATATGTTTAGATCACACACACAGCAACCAAAAGTATATTCACCTCAGATAATTTGTACGACACTATATGAAATAATTTTGGACACAGTATTCAGAATGTGTATTTTACCAGGACATGTTTATTCCAAATACATTTAGCAAAAAAAAAAAAAAGACAAGAAAAACCCAAAACTCAAAGTTAACTCTACATTCAGTACTGTCATAATACAAAAGAAAAAAAGAAAAGCATTTCACTGCACAATCAAATTCACTGAGATACTCTAGATCATCACGTCTTTCTTCAGGGTCCAGCCAGCTCAAACACTCTATAAAAATAGATCAAATATAGTTTAATACAGTATCTAAGTGATACAGAGAGACAGACTGTAATACTGAAATACTGTATTTACAGTAAATTCACTCTACTGTACATTACATTATAGTTTAAAGTACTGTAAAAGTAGGAACTGTAACTACTAGTCTACAATAACAGCAGGTGAACATAGAATTGTACTGGAAGCATCAGTGTTTAGAGGTTACATTTAGCTGCACATACTATGTCAGATCTTTGACTCTTGCAGAGTTGTGCTCAAAGGAACCTTTATTCACTTGTTTCAGGCTTGTAACTTTCTTATTTTTTTTTTTTGCCAATGATAATGGGCATTATCTGTTAAGTTAGAAGCTGTAATGGCAAAATTATCCCCATTAAAAAAAAATCCTGGATCCAGATCACCCTTACAATCTAAATTACTTGTTCCAGTATTCCATTTCTGACATTTCCTGGAAATGTCATCATAACCCGTTCATAACTTTTTGAGTCAAATCACTAACAGACAGACAAACCAGGCTGCCAAAAACAACAAAAATAAATAAACAGAAGCAGAAGAACGAATGCATAATAAGCTTTGGCTATGCTGCAACAGATGAGTGAGGAAGACTCAGGGGAGAAATAATCAGCTCCTCTTACTACAATAGGACCAAGTTAAGAGTAGACATCCTTGAAAAGATGCGGACGAAGTATTCATCTCATGCTGTAAGTAGAAGATGGTCTGTTGCAGTGTTTTACAACGTTTTGGACATCACTGCACTGAATGCATGTGTCTTCTACCGGAGCTGCATCGGAGCCAGAATGACCTGCTGTGCATTCATAATTGAGCTCTCCATGTGTGATACTATTAATCAATATCAGCTGACATCCAGCCCACTGTTAAAAAAGATCCAAGAGCGGTAAAAAAATTTGGCCTTTGTAAACGCCACCTTCATCATTTTTGTTTTTTAATACTGCGTCGGCAGGGTGTCAAAATGAGCCCCTCTGGTGGTTCTATGGGGTAGTGGAATGTTGGCGGTTCTAGCGTTAGAAAAAATTCCTGGATCCAGATGGTGATCCGGATCACCCCCAAAATCTAATCAATAGTTCCTTATACCATTTTGGAGATTTCCTTAAAATTGCATCAAAATCACGGTATATTACTTTTTGAGTTATGTTGCTAACAGACAGAAAACATAACCTCCGCTTGGCAGAGGTAAAAAGCACTTTGTACAGAAAAAAATCTAAGTCGCTCAAAATGTTCTTAAAGTTCAACCTCAGATAACATTTTGACATTAATAAAACCTATACAGAATATTGAATCTATTTAAAACCGCAATACAGCTCTGAAATCCTACAATGTCGGTAGATTCAGATTTTTCAGCTGCGCACGCTCCCGTGATGGACATGACGTTCTCGGCGACACACCAGAGCAGGAAAAATACTCCAGCTGCTCTTTAATGGAGCGCAAGTGTTTCCATCTGCCCCTCCCTGGGATCATTTAAATAAATTAAATTTGTCTGATTTTCAGCTGATTTTCAGAACTCCGCCATGGACACAGAGAGCAGCTATGACATGCCCTAGAAGAAAGGGACCCTGAAAGTACTTCTGTTGTGAATTGACACCGGATCAAAATAAATTTAAGTGACCTTGTAGTGGGGGCAGTGGATCTTGTTGGGGTGAGGGGGCATCTACCTTGCTGTTAATGGAACAAAAGAAAGAGCATACAAAAACTTCACTGGCAGTCATTTTAGTCCAGCAGAATGCTTTTATCCCTTGAATTTGCACAATAGCTGCAGACATTTAAAAAAAGGACTACATTAACAAAATAAATGCAACATAAGTTAGCTTATCTTGATGAAGCATCAGGAATTAACTGTAACCAACCTGAGAACTGAGAAGCAGCAGACATGATCATTTTGTTGTAATATGATATAAAACTATTTGACAATACATTACATCTATTCCTTTATGACAATTTACTATGCATAAATCACACACTTTATGCTTTCAATACACATATACATGCTTTGTGCATATTCCTATCCTTTCACACACAAATTCACTTCCTGCTGCAAGGTCACTGGAAAGCAGAAGACAGAAAAAATAGTGTTGTGGCCCTCTCCTTGCTCCAGATGAGTCTGTAGGACTCATGAGGGAGTTATTGGTCTGATTAAATTCAACACATGCAGGCTAAGTGTGCAACAGGGAGAGCTGAGAGGAGAGGAGAGGAGAGGAGAGGAGAGGAGAGGAGAGGAGAGGAGAGGAGAGGAGAGGAGAGGAGAGGA
>JAOXYM010000003.1:20037086-20049246 GCA_028567055.1 Leptatherina wallacei | reverse complement strand
GGAGAGGAGAGGAGAGGAGAGGAGAGGAGAGGAGAGGAGAGGAGAGGAGAGGAGAGGAGAGGAGAGGAGGAAAGCAAAAAACTATTAAAGCTAAGTGAATCTAATTATGATTCTCTTCATTTTACCCTCTTCACAAAGAATATGTTCCTCAGATGTAGTTTTTTAAACTGACTTTTTATGTATTTAGAGATGCATTGATGGAAAATGCTAAATGCTAATTACCCTCAGACATATCAGCTTCATGATTTATACAAGTTGCAGGATGATATATTACACACACAGACTGATATACATAAAGACATAAATATGCTAATGGAGTTGCAGGTATGCTCTTCACTATAAGGAGCTATGTTAATGCACTTACAGACAGCCAGCACAACAAAAAAGTATTTCTTTCCAAGATTGTCATAAACTGCATGTATGAGTTTTTGACCTCCAGATGCTCATAGTAAAATTGAGCAACAATTTTCATCTAAACTGAAGCAACATAAGGCAAGGGTCCAGCGAGAAAAGTGACACCTACAAAGCCATGCTATGGAATTTTAGTGATCAACTGATGTCACTACTGGAAATTAAACATAAAACCAGAGGATTAGGTGTTCCTGGAGAACACATGTCTGCAGCTAAATTATTAGGTTGAAGATGGGAGTTTTGAGCCTACTTAAGAGAAAATGGCTCTGAAAAACACTCGTTACTCACTAACCTCCCAGTGGAGCCTTTCACATTTGATCAACTCAGACCAATATGTGCAGTATCTTATCACCTAAAGAATCAACAACCCCTAATTTATGATTGGGCTCCTTCCGACGGTTAAACCCGACGGTTAAACTCACTTCTCCCTCTCCAAATCTACAACAGCAAAATCTGTGCCTGTTCACATTTTAGGTCTTTGTCGTATGTTTTCAATAATATATAAATTATGTGTATCATTTACAAAAAGCGATAGGATTCTTCACAATAAGGGGGCGTGTCCTTTTGATTGACAGGTGCCAGATATCTGGCAGCAAGGAGGAAGAGGGTAGCACAACTGCTGTTTTAAGCCGACTAAGGGTGCGCTTTAGCCCGCCTAGCTCTGTTAGCTGGTTAGGTCACATTAGCGCTGGGTTTGCTCGGTTAGCTTTTAGCTACAGGCAGCTTAGAGTTTGATGGGTGTCAATCATCCGTCCCCACGCATTTTTGTATTTTCCGGGAGTGAGTGATGAGATGCGTGACGCTGCCAAAATGGTGATGGTGTGAACCTCCCACCAAGCTTTAATTCAGTTCTTCAGAAACCAACAGGTTACGTCACGGATGTGTCGCCCAATAATATATAGCCACAGTCAATGGTCAGGATTGAAAGGAAAGAATCATCAAGATTTATAAAATGTTCATTAATTTCTCCCAACTGCAATTTTGTTGTATCTTATTTAGTGCATCAACAGGCTGTCTTTTTTGTCATACTTTATACTGGACTTTAGACATTCCCATAATGTAATGAGCGAGCCACTTGTTCCGTTTGAGCCAACGATGTAAACAAACTTTCGCTAAGCATGTCAAAGTAGCGTAAACGCTGCAAAACACTTGCAAAAATGGGTGTCAAAGACCTCAGAAAAGAAGCCAGGGAGAAAAACATTTGTGGAGCAGGTTTGTCTGAGCCTGCCATTCGGTCTTTCGTGATGTTGGATCCGGGAATTTTAATGGCTGGGGAAAGTGAAGTGAACCAGTTCTGTCATTGACAGTATTGTGATCCCATATGTTTTCACTGGAAGCTGAAGAACAAGCTTGCTGGGCCAACACACATAACACAAACTCTCAACGAGCCGCAGAAACCAAATGAGAAGAAACCAGAACGATCTGAAGAGCCGGTATCTCACATCAAAAAGCCAGTGAAATCACTGACCAAGAACATCCAACCTGAAATGGATTATACAATGGTAAATGAGAATTCTAATGCCAACAGGCATGCATTATATTCGTACATATGCACATGTAGTTCGGAAAGTTAAATCACTGTTATATCACTCCTTTGCGGGCGTCAACGTTTTAATCAACTGGTTCAGATCAGCTGACTTTTGACAGGTGAATGCAAGAAACCCGCTGTAGCATGGATTTACTGGACAACGGTTGTTTAGCATAAAAAGGACATTGAGGCCAACATAAAATAGGTCATATACTCAAGCAAAAAGTATGCTCCCAACTGTCATACTGCCATGTTATATTTGACCCTGTAACATGTACTCAGGCATAGAGCTTTTAATTAATATTTTGATTAAAAGTGATTAAATAAAATTAATCTATAGCTAAAATTAATTAACGATTAATAAAATTAATAGTTATGATTAATGAACAATATAATAAGAAGAAATAAGAAAAACATGTGAATCCCCTGTCAGCCATAACCTTTCCTTCAGTAAATATAGATGCCTCAATAAACTTTTCAGCATGACTGGTGATGAACATGTCTGAAGCTCATCCACCATACATACGGGACACAAAAACAACTACTGGATAAGAACTTATGGCATGATATTTTAGGACTGACAAGACCTACCAAGCATATTCAATGCAAACAACGCCACCGGAACAACAGGCAGCACAGAGCATTATGGGTAGTCCTGAAAGACTATAGCTTTGTTTTATAATCATCTATTTTCATTTCTTTCTAATCTTATTTCATATTGTTTGCATAACTGACTATTGTTTTTACATACAGTATGTATCACTGCTAATGTATTCAACAGCCTCTAACTTAAACCACGTCTGATCTTCTGCCAAAGCTGCTAGACTCCATCAGCTCCCATTGGCTGAAAACAGTAAACCACGCCTCCTGCAAGTTCTGTCAAGCAAATTCAAACACACCAAGTAGAAAAGAGAAGTTAGAAAATTCAATTGAAGGAAAAATGCAAGAGGACATAATTGGATGAAAGTGTTAATGTTTTTGTCTCCATCTTCATCTTTCCATCTCTGTTCTGTGCGTTTTAATTATGTTTCTTTATGAAGTTTAATCCTCCATCGTTCACGTTTATTATTTTGCAACAAGTTAATTTAAGTAACTGCGCTCCACATTATTGGAATTTACAGCAACCAATCAGTGTAAGTTAATTAATCTTTAACAAATACATTTTTGTAATCAGAATCAACTCTAAAGAGTTCTTTTCATTCTTCAGATAACGTCAACACGTTATCTGGGGTTGAACTTTCAGAACATTTCAAGCAGCTCCACAGAATGAAACAGTTTTCTTCAGGACGTTTTTTTATTTTTAAGCTGCTCTTGTGAGTATTTGCAAAGAGTTACAGATGAACTTCCATGTGACCTGGTAGCATTGAGGGGACCCATCTATCCGACTTCCCTTCCTTTTGGGTACAGGAACAGTCCAACCAAACCTGCAGTGCGCCTGCATTTTCAGGCCTCTTCACAAAATAAAATTTGGTTGAACATCATATTTAGATGTTTCCTCTTTATGCTTTTAAGGTTGATATTTCATCTTATGTTTTCGGAAAGTTGTTACCGTAGATAAATATCTCATATTATTTTAATTGTTCGTTGCCTTGTGTGATCTAAATATTAATTCAAAGAAGGACTCTAAGAGCAGCGTTGTGAGACTGAATAATTTAAACATATTTTATTTTTCTCTGTTAACACTACAAAATCATTCATCCTGCATATTGATCAACTAATTGCACATGCACACCCTGCAGAATGCAACACCATGAATATCAGTACCCTCAACTATCTCATGTGTTAAAGCAGAACTGAACTTTGGCAGATTTTTACCCCCTAACCAAGGTTTATTCGGCATCTGTCTCGCATGCTGTCTCTTCTGAGCTCTTTCCAGTCAGTAAAAGTCAGTCCAATGTTGACTCATGCGTCTCCTTGCATCCTCTGATAGTGTCCTCTTGTGTTTCTTTGCTGAATCAGCCATGCCGTGCATCCAAACCAGCCAATGTATTGACATCCAGTTGCTTGCATGTGACACGGTGCCATAGAGCAAAACGCAGCTGTCACATGACACCCTGGCCTGGAAAAAGTTGTGAAGTGTGGTTTCTCAGCTTTGGGACGCTGCAGGGCAACTACGGCTCCAGAAATGTGCATAATCAATGTCGGTGTGCCATCAAAACGAGTCAGAGGCACAGAGTTTTAAGGTCAGAAACGTATGTAGTGTTGCTCTTTAGCATAGTAGAGACTGAATAAACTAACTGTTTCTCTGGCTCTATCTCTTTTTCTCTGCCTGTACCTTTCCTGCTAACACAATGCTTCCATGTCAATCATGAAACCAAATCGTGATCATGTTCCAACGATGAATTTGGCTGCAGCTCGTTACGAAAAACAAAAAGAGAGAGAGAAGATATAATGGTTAAGGCCGATGTTGCAGGAGATCCAACACAGGTGACTCAGAGAAAAATGATAATGAGTGTGGAGGCTGCAGGAAAGATGGAAAATGAATGCAAAACCAGTCCTGCGATTGGCCGCAGAGTGGTTACAGTATACAGGCAACCCTAAACTTGAGAGTGAGAAGAGTTTAAGTTTGAAACGTTGAAGTGAATGACATAAGACTTTCAGAGAGTGATGTAAAATCCTAATCCAATGAATCCCTCCCTTCCTCCTTTTAGTGGGTAGACTACTCGTCAGAGGAGGTATAAATAAATAATTATTAAATAGAATTAAACATATTTTAACACTTGAATGTCCTGTTATGAACATATTTTGAGTCACTGTTCTGTATCTTATTTAACATTTAAAAAAATATTTATCTATCTATTATTGAACAAAAACCTACTTTCCATCTCATTGGTTTGCAATGCTATGAAGGAATATATGTTGTGCCCCTAAATTTTCACATTTTGGTACTTAACCAGGTAGGATAAAACCAACCAGTTATAAAAATTAAAAAAAACACTGATTGTAATTGCTATAGTATTGCAACACACACACAAAAAAACATGACTGCAGGAATTATTTAGAAATTAAGCTGTCTTCGGGGGTGTCACACATATCTGTTAGTAACACTCTGTCCTGTCAGATTTTGACATAATGGATGGCTGTAATTAAGTCTTTGAGTTGCTTCACTCAGATCAAGTTGGGTCAGTGTCAATACTGTAGTAGTGCATACACTTAACTTTTCAAACTATCTTGTAAAAACTTGCTATTTAAGGAGCATTTCATGAGCCTGAATGTTTGAGGGTTTTTTTTTTCATAAAACTGTATTGTTTCAACATTTTAGACAACATTAAATAGTGCCAGAAATATAACATTCAGTGTAAAGGACTATGTCAGAGAGCACACAAGTGACTCCCAACAAGCTTACTGCATAATCCTCCCATTACTAGAGACTGATGATCATCTTGTTGCACTGTTATAGTTCCAAATTGGGTAAGATTGTTTAACATAGTTTATGTTATTTATTTCAAATGAATTGAATAAAACTTAAAAAAAAAGAAATGACGCAATAAATTTGGCAGTATCTGTCTTCGGCTTAAGTTGACAGGGAGGATGCAGATTTTTTTTCATGGTAAAATGACTGTCAAGTCTTCTTTACCGCTGTGTCTGTCACTATGCTGCAACCACGAGGAGGATGAACAGCAAAAATGAATGCAGTTCCCTGCTCTTGACAATCTGAGATATGCTGGAACTGTATGAACTTTCGCTGAACGTGGCTTGGTTTATCAAACATCTGTTATTCTCAATAACAATAAAATCTGTGGCAACTGTTTTTGTCTGCTTTCACAAAAACAAAGAAAATTGTTATTTCTAAAACGGGTAAAGGACTGGTTAAAGTGCATCACACTGTATGTCAAAAATTTAAGTCTGAAATGATGTAGAACTGGGGATTTGGGATGATATCTTAACTTTATGTCTTTTTAAGGGCATGGAGTATCAGTGAATGGCTAAAACTTTAACACAGCCATTACACAGCTAATGTTTGTTGCTTTCCTGCCTCATAATCTAATTCCTTTCTTCTCTTATTATTCTGTGCACTTATGTGACTTTCATTCATCTTTGTCATCTATGCTTCATGTGTTTTCAAACGCAGCATATAGAAAACGAGTTAAATAAAAGACAAGCAACTAAATGTGGGGTAAAGGAGAACTGATACTCTGCCTCTGAGGTGTCTCGCTGTCTTGGCGCAGTGGAGCTGATGTTCGAGGTCACACAGTCCCAGCCCCAATAGAGGCACAATCAGTTTGCTATGACAGCCTAAAAACATGATCTAATGACTGATCAACAGACTTTCTGACTGAATAAGTGCATGTACAACTTGGTGGGCATGTAAATGAATAACTAGTTGTTTGGCTGCAGCTTTGTGCCTGATATTGAATTCATTTTTGGGGGGGTTTATTCCAACACTGACAAACAGACCGTCAGTTTAAGTGACTGGTATGTTATCCGACTGGAAAACAAGCCTTTGACCCTGCCAGTTAGTTGCTGTGACAATCAGTGAACTATCAGATAAGCAAAAAAAAAGACAACAAACCAGCAATTGACTACTGTCTGCCACAGAGCCAGGCAGCAAAACAAGGAAAGCTGACAGGAAACAGATCAAGGAGGAGAGGTGATAATGTTCCCTATTAATTCAGTCACCATGCCAGATAGTCGGTTGGCTAATGCAGTGAAGACAGCAAATATACATGATAAGCTACAGCAGCAAAACCTGCTGCTGTGCCAGAAGCAGTCAGTTAGTGTGACAGAGAAGAGAGACTGCAGACTTCACGCTACCAACAGATGGCCTGAATAACGCATCTTCATCCAGAAAAACTACAAGACAAAAGGATGTAATTGCTCCCAAAATTCAAAGTTTGCCGTAAAACATGTCCAAATTTCCATAATACTGCATTATCTATAAGAGCACATTTACTTCTACTGCTATGTACAATGTACTGTGCTAAGACAGATCACGCACGCCGATCAAACACATCGTCCAATGTGGCTCCTCATCTCTCCTCTTCCTCTGCTACAAATCACCTGCTCCTAAAGCACGTTGGATGCAGTTACAGGACAACAGTACTGTCCGTGTCATACCCACAAACTATAAACACACACGGAACAATCTGTACAATTCAGAGCCTCCTGACATGCAGGTGATTCATGCCAACAAAATCAAAAGCAAGTAATGACATCAGCAGACACAGACAAACTCTTCCCTTCCATTTCATACAAACACAGCGTATACTTACATAGCAGAAAGGTTATCGCCACCAACACCGTGATGTGGAAATCCTCTCACCTTAAAATGATGTTGCAACTGCACATGCAGTAGGGGACTGGCCACCACAGCGGAGTGCTGTATATGTGTGTGTATGTGTATGTGAGTGAGTGTAGGTGTGCGTGTGTGTGTGGAGACTCGCTAAGCTGCACTCTCACTGTTACTGCCTCAGCTGGGGCTGTCTCAATGCACAGCCTGTACCATGTCGGCAGCCAGCAGGGGTGGGCGTGAGTATCAGTGTGTATGTGTGAATAGTGCGGCATAGCAGAGAGGCTGTTCTTCAAATGACAAGGCTTTTTTTTTCCTGACTGGAAAGATGGATCAAGATTAATAGAAGGAAAGATAAATTGATGGATAGAATGATGAGCCTGGAGGGAAAGAGGGGTCGACAGCGTGGAAAAGCTAAGGCAGAAATTAAAAACAGCTATGAAAGAGAATCTGTTTCTTTACATCTCGGTTTTCTGTGGCTCCCTATTACTCCCTCTTGTTGACATTTTGGTCCTAAAAAGGAGAGCAGGAGGTCCACTGAAGACATAAAACCTAACAGCAGATATGACTTCAAAATGATGAGTGTGGAGGTAGGGAAAGGAGGAAGAGAATGGATGGAATAGATAAAAGATGTGAAGGAAGACCAGAGGAAAAGATGCATAGGTGAAAAAGGCATGAGAGGGAAGTATAGGGGAGAGGTTTAAAAAAAGAGAGAGAAAGAAGAGATGGAGGCAGTGAAGTCATGAATAAGAACAAAAGATGTGGAGGAAAAGAAGAATTTAAAAGAGAGGAGAAGAAGAGGAAGGGTGGTAAGTTTCAAGGACATGTGTTCTCATTGGGCTTATTGTCGAGTTCTGCAGATTGGGATTCCCAAACAACACACTCACACTAGCACACGGCACACCTCGGTACATATAACGGTGTGCCTGCCTGTGTGTTACTGACTCATCCATCTCCTGCATGCATACACACAAACAAATACACCTGTTCTGCCCCAACCAGTCATCTGGCTATCCAGCAAGCCAGACATGACATGAGAGGATAACAGCTTTGTGTCATGTTGCCGTCACGTCACTATCACACGTCTCATCGTGTCACAGCTTGCAGGGAGAGAGGGGGCAGGAAGAGAGGTGTGAGAGGCTCACTGTGTCAAACTGTATCCCTTCCTCTTACACTCCTGTCTGTTTATCTGGGTTTTTTTCCCTTTATTTTCATCATGTTTAATCTTCCTGTTATATTCTCACTGTGTCACTCTCCATTTGATTCACAGGTGTGTTATGTAAAAAGGAAATACTGGACAGCACCGGCATCAAAAGCCGCTTCAGGGTAGCCCCACTAGGATGAATGCACATTAAACAAAGCTGAGCTTGGCACATACTGCTGGGGCTTGGGCTGAGACAGCAGATACATACACAATATATATAGTGACACAGCTACAGTAATATAAAGGTCTCGGTTTTGACAACATTTGTTCCAATTGTTCCATTTAAGAAAGCGTGTTCCCCTGGTCGTCTGACAAGTTTTAAATGAGAAAAGGAAGTGTTCAGCACAATATGTGCAACAAGAAAAAGGAAGGGTGTTGGGGGTAATTCAGTCTGTCTGGTATAGCCGATGCAAACTAATAGGTTTTGTTTGCTTCGAAAGCATAACCAACCTCAAATTTTCCACTGTGGAAGAAAAATGGCCTGATATATCATCATGTTAGCACTTTGAAGAAAGTCCCAACTGGATGATTACAGTAGTTCCGTGATAGTGATTAGTTAGTTCTTTATCTATCTGTTTATATGTATATGTATATCTAATATATGTCTTTAAATGAGCACTTTTAAGATCTAATACAACTCGATGAAAACTTCAATCAAGCTAAACAAAAAGGATTATTCAAAGCAACAGTTTGACTTGTGATCAAAGGATAACCAGGAAGGATGGCTACAGCAATGAATGAGAAAAGAGTTGGACTAGAATAGAATAGAATAGAATAGAATAGAATAGAATAGAATAGAATAGAATAGAATAGAATAGAATAGAATAGAATAGAGCTCAGCTTTGCAGGACTTTTACGTCTCTATTGTGACTGAATAACTCAACTAAATTTGATATTTGTTCCTGTGTACTGATTGAGTTAAGTGAAGAAAACTATATTGGAGTGAGAAGAGAAAAGGAAAGAGACTGGGAGCAGTGATGGGGATCAGAAACAGGCCCTGAATATCAATGCAGCATGTCTAAGAGAATTCAGGGCTGCAGTGCACCAAAAACAGGAAACCTGGGAAACAGAGCACAAGACCACAGTAGCATCACAGCGGACAGAGCTTCAAGTACCAGTTTTGCATGACCAACATCTCCCATATAATTCAGAAATCCTTCTGAACAGCTTTATTGCAAAGGAAACAAAAAATAAACATATACCTTCTAGTGCTAACTTACACTTTCCTCATTAACATAATAGTATCTACCTACTGAAGTACTGCAGGCATGCCTTTACACTAGAAAAACATGTTTATTTACCTTGAGAGGAATTTATGTAATACATCTTGATTAAAGGACAGTCATTCAAGAAGCCTATTAGACACATCAGTAAAATTTTCTGTGTCCTCTCTTCCTTTTTTTCCATAAAAGCTCAGTTTCTTTCTGGGAGGAATCTGTTAACCCATAAAGTGCCATGTTTATCTAAGGTCAAACAGGCATCCTTGTAGTCACCAGCCAATAACCATTAGCCTTATTAATTACAGAAGCCTTATACCATCTCCTAAGTGCTGTAGTAAAATGAGACCATGCACTGTGCTTGTGGGCATGCACACAAGTACACAGTTAATGAGATGACTCCCAAAGGTATCTTACCTTTCTCTGTTCGGGGTCACCATCACTCAGACCTTCTTTTATCTGATTTGTTTCTCACACGCTTATTCATTGTAGTGATAATCCCAGTAAGTAAAGACATGTGGACGTTTATTGGCAATTCATTTAACAGTCAGAGTCAAAATGCTGTTGGAGGAATCAACAGTATTGTTTTAATTAGTTAAGAATCATGTGTCATGAATCACAGAAAAGCAGCAAATCTTTGTGCATTTGTTAAGATTCATGAAAATACTTCCACTGAACCACATATGTTCGTAGCAAAGAATTCACTCTATCAAGTTGTAAAATACATACATGATCTATTGCACCTACATCAGTAATCTAATTAAATTATCTTGTACTTTTTCTCCTGCACGTTGATGCCAGTCTGATTTGTGGTCCACAATCAGCAAATCTCAACTGTGCCTTTGAGCAAACTATATACTGCATTAGGAATTTTCATCAAACGCTGCATCATATACACAACAGTTTTCCTTTCAAAAGCTGTAACTAATGATTATTTTCGGCATTGATTATTCTGCCAATTATTTTTCTCGATGACTCCATTAGATGTTTTACTTACAAAATGTCAGAAAATACTGTAAACGTAGCACAATAATGTCCTCAAATTTCTGTTTGTTTGAAAACATTTCATGATATAAAAAAATCTTAAACCAAATGAAAATTTGTCTTTTAACTATTTTTAGAATCTTTACTACTTTTATTTTTTAGCATCTTTTTACTTCTAATTAAGATTAGCATGGAGTTTTAACAACAGAATCTGCAAAGTTTGTTTGGACATGTTACATCTGGTAAATACTTATAACAGTATCCTACACCACCCACATTTGACAAAGAATCCCTACTAGGGCAATCATAAGGTGACTCATATAATCATAACCATCTTTGCAGGCAGTTCTATAGGGCCTCATCATCCTGTCCTATTTTCCTTTCATACCACCCTCTCCAATACTATTTCCTTTCCTCTTGTCTCAGTCCTTGTTCTGTGAGTGATGGAGAGCTTCATCCTACTCCCCAAGGACAGTCATAAGCCAGACACTAATGGGAACACACACACAAACACAAGCTTGATAGTTGCACAAAAACTCAAGTCACCTACATCCATATACACAATCCCACACAAAGAGCCGGCAGACAGGAAGACATTGTCTGACAGTTGCGCTGGACTTAGTTAGATTTTCTTTAGCTATGCTTGGAGCATACCAAGCCAGAGGCAAGGGTGGACAGAGGGGAAGAGGACATTATGCAATGACAGATAGTGTTGGCAGTGCATAAAACATCAGCAAACAAGCGCTGCACCTTTTCAATCTGAGGCTGTATCCTTGGTGTCAAATACAGGAGGTTTGCCAGAATGATAAATTCAGAATTTTTCCATTTGTGTGAACCAGCTATTTACACACTCTGTCATTTAAGGACAACATCCCTGGATCAAATGCTATACTGCAAAGCCTGACCCCATCTGCTAACACCTTCTTGTGTCATGCGATAAGCTGACTGAGAAACAGATAGCAAAGATGAGGGTTTTCTGAAATGATGATTCAGGACTGCCCTACTAGAAAATGTGATTTACAGTATGGTAAAGAGATATTGGGATGACTAATTTATGGACCTCCAGAGTACTTGGGCAAATATTTGGCTTAAAACATGAAAAAGGGCATTTGAAAAGTTGTAATTGATTTTGCCTTGCTAGCAATGTTTTAATCAACTGGAATACTCAGTCTATTTTAGCACAGAGGATATAGATTTGAGGAACAACCATCACAAGGCCAGTGTAGTTACATCATGTAAATGCATTAAAGACTCAACCTTACTGGGCTGAATTGAATTTAGTAGAGGAGTCCTTTTTTATACTGCTAAAACGTGCCCTGTTAAATCTGCACATCCATGAATATTAAGAAGCTGATTGGAAGCAAAGAAACTGCAGAGGCATTATTGGTGGCTCAACATATTCAGTAATGCGGACAAACTAATGAATGAAGAATCAACAGCTTTAACACCTAAAAAATAATTAGCCTCATAGGATAACATTTACAGTTTAAAATACAACAGATTTACAATTTCTATCTATCTATCTATCTGTCTGTCTGTCTGTCTGTCTGTCTGTCTGTCTGTCTGTCTGTCTGTCTGTCTGTCTG
>JAOXYM010000003.1:20004961-20015055 GCA_028567055.1 Leptatherina wallacei | reverse complement strand
CAGACGTACACGGCTGAAAAAATAACCTCTGTGCCTTAGTAGAGGTAATAATAATTAAGAGACCAATTTTATTTTAACAAAATCACCCTTTGGTGCAGATTAACAATTCATAAGCTTTACCCTCCCCTTTTCTGCTCCTCTCTAACTTTCCACATCTTTATGTCATTCTCCATTCATACACTCTTTCTCCTTGTAGCTGTAATAGAATAAAGGTGACTGACCATTTAAAATGGACATGGTCGGGTTAGAAGGGAGAGTACTGTCCCTAAAATCTACAAATTCCTTTAGCCCCATTAAAAACAGAGACAGCTGGCATATTAATGTGCAGCAGCACCTCTGAGTGAGTACAAGCATTTAGGTAGCTCCTCAGTCCAGAACTATTCTTTGGTGCACAGAGTGCGTGGGTTCATTGATTGTATCTCTCCCTTGGCACTTTAATGGTCGAGGTACACTTGTCTCTGAACCGAACATTAGCATGGTCAAGTTATTTCCTCTCAGGGGCTATTTCCATTGACCAATAAGGGATTTTTCCATTGACTCCTTCAAACTTGTGTAAGAAAACGGCAAGCTGGGTTTTTCCATTATTTTGTGTAGTGACTTAGGGGGGCACAGAATGTCTATGTTTTAATTGTAGTATAAAAGACAGTTGCAAATGCGTCCTTCTCATTACAGCAGTAAACTTCCAACTTGATTCATGAAGAATCTTCTTCTTTCTTCCTTAACAGGAACAATAACAAACACTTGCAGATAATATTTGCATTGTAGCTATCATTAAGTACATTTCCCTAGAATAAAGGTGGTAAAAGTCATTCTAGATTCTGAAGTCAATAGTAGCTCTAACCTGTCTGGAGTGTACATGTACTAAGACATTATTACCCTGAGATATGCACTGAACAAAAATGCATAGACTGAAGCTTTAATATGAAACAAAGCAGCTAAAATTTCCCACCAAAATAGAAAAATAATGTAGGTATGAATGATAGACATAAATATATCAATAGAAAATATTATCTCAAATTCCATGTACTCTAATGTCAAATTAACCCCTGGCAGAGGCATTCGCACAATGCCCACATCATTTTTGCAAACTGATTCAATCTCTAAGACAGTGGATAAGTGAGGTAATGCAAAATTATTTAAAGCTGAAGAGGATGTGGTAGTTAGAGTAAGAGAAAACTGAGAAAGAGAAGAAAAACAAGCAAGGGTTAAACCAGGGAGGGAGTGCTCCATCAGGCATTTCTTTTGCCTGCAGTAAGGGACAAGAAGATGACTTACTCGTGGGTAAATCTGCACACATGGACACAGTCCACTGCAGGTAATTGGTGTCAAGAAAACTTGCCTGTCAGTCCACAAGAAGGTAGTAGTGCTCTTTTACACCCAGGCCCCACACTACACCCAATCTCCACAGTCCTACCCCATCCCTTAGGTGTATTCAGTGCTCCACTCGAAGCTTACTCACTTCTTATATTGCACCATTTTGCCATTAAATGATGACACTTCAGGCCACTCAAGAAAGGATGAAGGATGAAAGAATCCTGTAAGAGAAATTACCTGCCTGAGTACTGTTAGAATATTTTTATATAATGAAATATTTCAAATGCATGTTTAGTCAAATGGTGATTCAGTGAAAACTTGAAAAGCCAACTATCTCAAATAACCTCACATGAAACCCAACAATTACGGACGTGATGAATTAAATGTATTTTAAATATATGTCCTATTGTCATAAAGGATTCCCTCCTGCAGTGTGCTCCATGATTATAGTATAAAGCTACACTATGCCACAGTATTAGAAAATCATTAAACAGAATACATAGCCACACGATGCCTCCTTAAAGGCCATAGTACAGCAGGTGAGCTGTGTAGAACACTACATGTGAATGAGGCACCATACTACCAGTCACACTGTGACTCTCTGTACAGGGTTATATGGAACTGTTGCACAACTTGTGGGCTACATTTTACCCTTTGAAAACTGACAAGCTATAAATATAAAGGGACAACTTTTGGATATTTATAGCCCAGTCTCACCAGTGTTTGTCAACATACTAAAATACGTGAAAACTGTAATATGACTATGTCTTTTGGGCAATTTCATGGTGCTGGGTAGTGCCATGTCATAAGAGAACCAAGATCCATAAGTATGAAACTTTTCTTACCTAACCGTGTCATTTTAACTCCTAATCAAGACAGCAAAGTAGAAAAGTAAATGTAGAAGTAGAAAGGTGAAGGATGGGGTTCAAACCAGCAATCTCTCACTTGAAGGCCAGGGCTTAATGCTATCCACCACCCCAGCCTATATTCAAAGAATATATTTTTTGTGTCACTTCAGATTGTTTAACGTAATCATGTTGTGAGCATAAATGTCTATTAATATTATCAGTAGCACAGCAGGAGCTTTTTTTAAACATTTATTGTACATTTTTTTCCAATGTGGGCATTTTACAAATATTTTTTGAGACTGTCAAAAATGAAGTCAGCAAAATTGAGCTACACAGGCATAATCGTTCATCAGCTATAGTGTTCACTTATACATGTATGCTAATGTGTGACTCTTTGTGAGACTATGTTCAAGATTCTCCGGAGACTTTCCAGTCGCTTCATGTTGTCACAGAGTTTGGCATTGGTCTTGTTTCTCCAGATGTTCCCACCATCCTATCTCTCTCTTGCTTTTTTTTTCTTAACATCTGCCCACTCTCTTAGTTTCTATTTTCAGAGATGAGAGACTCACTTTTAAACTTTCCATGTCTTGCTGTCTGCTTCTTCTGTCCAATGCAGGCATAACGGGTACCAAAAATCCCACCTCTTTTCTTCTCTCTGTAACTGATGAGTAAGAAACATTTTCCCTACAGGCAAATATGTACCTAACAGTAGTATATTCTGATTTATAAACACTGCAATGTAGGTGTTTGGGTGGAGACACTGCAATCAATATCACCAATTCAATCACCTTCCTGTCCAAATAGTATTGCTTCATATACACACACAAATTTACATACAAGCCACTCTGCTCTCATCTCTTTTGAACATCAAACATAAGTAATTTTGTACATGTCAACCCCACAGCACTCTCAGTGTTGAGCATGCATTATTTCAAAGGAAGACTGGGACACTTTAAGTTAAGTTTACTCTTCCCACAGCAAATATGGGATAAGTTAAAAAAGAACGGCACTAAAAGTACAACAGAATATGCCAAGTGTAGTGTAACTGTTTCCCACTAATCCTTTTTGTTCTCCCCAAAGTGGCAAAACCAGTCTCTTAAACTCAACAGAAATTCCATTGTTTTAAAGGATTTACTTACACTGAAGGAGAAGACAGAGTTGCCGGTGCTTGGTACAGCTTCCCCAGATATCCTTTTTGGTGCTGATGATAGCTGTGTGCAGGGTGGCCAGTCCTAGACTACATATAACCTAAAGAACTTGTAGCGGGAGCACACAGCAGGCCAAACCCGGCTTTTCCATGCAACATGATCAGTGTATTTGCTATAAGCATACTCATTCTGGACAAATGAAAAGCTGCAACCAAAGGAAAGTACAAGAACAAGAAGCTTCACACTAGGGCTCTTTCCCTAGAACAAACGAAGGGAGGGGGAAAGCCAGAGAGAGAGAGAGAAAGAGAGAGAGAGGGGGGGGAAGAAAGCAGTGAGGGAGATTGCGGGTTTTGTGTATATTTATAACCTGCTACAATGAGCCCTTGTAATGAGAAAACATACTGATTGACACACACCTAGCCAAAAATGAAAAAAATCAAGTTACCTGTCATAGACATTGCTCTTTCAGGTGGTTATTCTTCACAAGAACATGGATAATCCAGCCAGTGGAAAAAAGTAGAGACAGAAAAATATCGGCTAAATTCTTTGCCCAACTATTCCTTTATATGAATATTAAATGAAAAACTAATTACTCTATATAAGAGTTATTTACTTTATCAATCAGGTTAATCAATTACCCTTACCCTTAAAGAGGTAAGGCATCCTAAAATATGTTTTTTGAGCTCTAAACAACATTGTATGACTGTATTTTGAAAAACACATATACTGTTGTTAAAAGTTACAATTTTTTACTTTTGTTTGAAAAAAATCATGGTTTTGAGGGTTAAAAAAGTATCAAAATGCCACCTACTGGTTTAAACCAGGATTAGTTTTTCAGGCTCAAACCTGACATAGAGGTTTGGGACTCTCCTGCATAACAAAAGATTGAACCCCCCTCCAGATGCAAAGAGGGCAGACTTTCACCTTGCTGGCCAAAAAAGTTTCAGCCCTACATTTAGCTGCAGTGGTTTTGAATTTGTGCCTTTGGGGGTGTAAAAGTAACACTGGACTGCATTCTTTCCATGTTGATCATCATATGGCTCGGCAGAGGTTGTAGATGTCAGGGTGGTCTCACGACTGCAACACAGCAGATATGTATGTTTGCAATATATACTTTTAATGGGAATGTTTTTCCAAAATGAAGCCCTTTTATATGACCATCAAAATTCTATATCTGGGAGTAATCAGATAATTGTAATAATCTGATCTGACACATTCACATGCATTTCTGAAATGTGATTCTCTTAAAATCCTGGTCCACATTCTCCAGTCCATTATCAGATTTCTGCTGGAGTATACAGGATATGGTGAGTTAACTTCCTGTTATTTTCAAAACATCTGGTCTTTGTTGAACATGGCAGTGCCAATGCCCTTACGGTTACTGTCTACATGACCACTTGAATTATCGGATAATTCTAGAAATCAGGTAATTACCAGATTTTGGTGTGCATGTAAACAAGCTCATTGGAGGTTGAGATGGGTTTTTGTCAGGCGGCCGTCTTCGCCTCACTCCGTCCGTTGCTCCAAACCTTCAGAACCTTCTGACTCATCATACTTATGTTATGTTCTTATGTTATCAGACACTTCATTCATAAGCCTACCTGACATGTTTCAAAGATACAGTCTTCCATCTTCATCAGCGGTGTCACTGGATGGTGTGTGACGTGTATAAATCGTCACACACCTGACTCATCATCATTACTCATTATTCTGACTCATCATATTGCCACAAGTCTCTGATATACTGCAGCCTGTTAACTGACCACCTGGGTAACTGACCACCATGCCCCTGAATAAATTCTTACTCATGTGTTTGTGACTAACCTACCTGCCCCCTGCTCACCACGGCACCCCCAGCATCCCCCACCCCTCTCAGCCTCTGGCATTTTTTAAAATTTTGCAGTGGGTGAAGTTACTCCAAAAGCAGGAGTATATATTATCAGTCATATATTCTATTGGTTTACATTAAATTGTCTGCAAAAACGTACACCTAAACATTTTCATCCCATTAGATAGGCCTCTCACATGGATAACATTTCCTGTTTCAGAACTGTGTTCCTGTGTTTGAACAGCATTGGCAGGTCAAAGTGACTCACTGTATGTGATGTAAAGTGCAACAAGTAAGCAAAATGAAAAATTCATAATTTTGCATTTTTGCTCGGAAAATCACCCATAAACATTCCACTCATCCAATTCAAACCAACACAGTAACTGTAATTAAATCTCCATCAACAAGGTAACTAATATGTGTGACATGAAACTACTGTCTTCAGCTGTTTTTTCAGCCCCTCTACTGAACTATCAATGAAACAACTGGTCAATTGACAGAAATGTAATTTGCATCCATTACTATTATTTATTAAAAAACTTTCATTTCATATTTGTATATCCAGGTGTTAAGTGTTAAAGGGTTAAAAGAAAAGATAAACTAAGATAAGATAAGATAAGACTTTATTGATCCCACAATGGGGAAATTTAAGAAAGTTAAGGACATTTCAGGACATACACACAAAAAAGGGGGGCAATAGTGGCATTAGTGGCTATGTATATTTTGTAGTGGTTTATATTAAGGAATATAAAAGTATTAGAAAAATAATAATAATGAATTATATACATGTACTTGCACAATAAAAAATGTTGGGTAGCAAAGGGGTGTGAAGAGGTTGCAGACACACAGGGTGATGGGGTTGACAGGAACTGAATTGTACATTGAGTTTTATATGTAGCTGCATAGCCTGATGGCTGTCGACAGGAATGACCAGCGGTAGCACTCCTGCGCTGGGGGTGTCGCAACCTTACCCTGAAGGAGCTGCTCAAAGCCACTACAGAAGGATGCATCGGGTGGGTGGAGTTGTTCATGATGGATGTTAGATTTATTAATGTAATATTGGATTGGTTTGCACTGTTCATTATGAAAATAAAGGAGTAAGAAAGGTTCTGTGTTCTGGTAAAAACATCAATACACTGCTATATATCTTTATTAGCAAGTAGTTGTTTGTTGCTGTTTTGCATTTTACTATATGATACATTAGAATTAAAAAAAAAACGCACTATGAAAACTTCTGCAGTTAAAATAATATGAAGTCAAATAAAAGTTTGTTTCTTTGTGTTTTCCTTCTCTTTTTTTCCCTTCTCTGAAAATAATGACTCACTGCTAAAGAAAAGTATTTGGCTTCATAAACAAGGGGGAGCCACAAGGAAAATTCAAGTCTTGTTGGGCAATTCCCCCTAAACTATGTGTGTGCCCATGCATTCGAGTGTCATATTCTTTTACTTATGCACTGAGACCATTTTCAACAACCTTGACACAAAACAGAATGTGTACATTTACAAATACAGAACTCGACACACATGCACACACAAACAGTGCTTAAAGTCTTAACAGAGGAAGATGACACATGAGGCAGAGTGGAAGTCTTCCCATGCCCCCCTGCCCTTTCTGTTGGTCTTTAACATCTCCCACAGGCTGAGCTGTAAATAGACAGTACCCCCCAAAACCATCATACACACACACACACACACACATACACATTTACACAACACATGGATGCATACACACACACGAACACAAACAGAACTATACTTAGATGCATACTCTACCCTGCCACCATGTGCTCAAACTACCTCCACCCACAGTGAACGGGGCACATTAGCTTGAATAAGCCACACCTTCCTTCTGATTAGAGGATGACTACAAGTATGATGGTTTCAAGTACAACAGAGTGGTTTTGAAAACGCTAACCTGACTTAGTACTGTAGTACAACAGAGGAAAGGTCTTAGTGTAGTTTTATGCTTTATATATATATACATATATATAAATATCTGTACCTATATATACATTTTTTTCTTCGCAGTTAAATTTCACCATGTGAAACAAGAAAAGTTTGTCATTTATGTCGTGGTATAAAATGTTTTGAAATGTTTCACATATTCTATATTTTGAGAACTGTTTATGTTATGATTATTGATTTGATGAAAAAGCCTTAAGATGACATATTTTCTTTGTTGTGAAAAATATGTCCTCACCTTTCACAATAAGGCCTGTTCCATGCTATTGTTGTGGTTCACACTGTTGTCTCATTTAGAGTTGCTGGTTCAAGCTGAGGCTCGAAAAAACATTTCACTTTTCAACCAAATCATAATGTTGATTGGAACGTTTGACAAAGCTGTCTTTTCAATGTCTTTTTCTACACCTTTTCAACGAACTTGAAGTTATAGTTTGGCTGTGTTGTGGATACAAAGCCGTCAAGTTGCAGGTGAGGATAGACAAAGTGTGTTCCTGTTGCAACAGATATAAGAGTACTGTGCTGTTTCTTCATCTACATGCTCAGGATTTTGAATGAGAGGGCTCTTCTTTAGAAAGTCAAGCTCGATCAAACATATTTTTGCCTCACTGCCCACCATTACTGAAAACAAGAGTTTCCAAGGCACGCTTTACCGATAATTATAACTGTGTAAAAAAGATTTCTCAAATTGAAAAATTCTGATCTTATAGCATGTGACCAGATATGTAAAAATCCATTGACCAAATAAACAAAGAAATAGTTCAAAGAAATATATTGGCTGTAAAGAAAAGTATATTTTTTACTTTACTATATTATGTTATATTATGTATATTATTACTGTATATTTTTTACTTTACTATATTTTTTACTTATATTTTTTTATTATTACTTCAAGACACATTTTTCATATGTTTAAATAATGGCTACAAGTTCTCTATTGAAAGAAAGAGAAAAGGGAATCACCAAAAGAAAGACTTAGAAAAATAATTTACTGCTGCTGACAGAAGAGAAGGTGAGCAACAATGATTCACATCACTGCATGTAAGAAGAATGATAACCAATCTGTATAAATCCCCCTCATGTTATGATTGTGTAAGGGGAAATTTTGAAAAGTGAGTTTTAGGGCCTGGAAGGTGTCTAATAACCACACCATAGAATAAAAATACTAAAATACCTTACTGAACTCTTTGCCAGCAGCAAATCACAATGCACAGTTAAAAATTGTTGTAAAAACTGTCATGGATAGCATGAGTATACACTCACATAGACACAAAGATGTCTTGACATGTGATTGAATCCCTGCAGCCAAAAAGCACACATAAAACTGCTTACTTTGTTAGTTATGCAGAACCAAACAAGAAAATGAAGTCAGAAGCATGTTACCCACAGGGAATCAGAGGCACTGAAGAAGATTTTTTTTGTGCCCCAAGATTGGGCTGGAATGGTGCAGTGAACTTTCATTGGTACACATCATTACACGTGCATTCATTGGTTATCCTGCAACAGCAAACTTTAAAGTAAGTATGTAAGTATAGGATCTAAAAGTCAATGAAATCACACTATTTAACATGACATTCCACATGAAATGATTAGCATAAGATTACAGTGCTGAGTCTCGAGAAACTGATAACAAGAACATAAACTTAAGGCCACATCAAAGATTTGGTAGCCAGTCTTTCATATTCAGCCTTCACATAATAGGGTGGTGATGATGATCTAAGGCAGGGGTGGTCAATACGTCGATCGCGATCTACCAGTCGATCGCAAAGTTAGTATTGGTAGATCGCATAACATAAAAAAAAAAGACGCCAGTTTATTATCCATCCCGTCACATGATTGATATACATGGCAGCCAGTCAGTCAGGTCACTGCGCATGGGCAAACAATGGCGCTAAGTGCAGCAAAACTAGCAAGCTAGTCAGCGAGTTAGGCTACCTCCAATTTTTAGCCCTCGGTTTTTCTCTTAAACATAAGAAAGGGTATGAAAATGAGTGGGGGAGGTGGACCATGTAAGAAGACAAAAACGTATCACTTTCATACGGAATGGGTGGAGGACTTCTTTTTCACAATGACATTTTCCAAGTGCGTTTGCCTCATCTGCCAGTCTACCATCGTAATACCAAAGAAGGGAAATGTGGAGCGGCATTTTCGGACTGTTCATGGAAAATACGACACTGACTTCCCACCGAAAAGCGAAATGAGAAAGAGATGGGTGAAGGAACTAAAATCTCAGTTGTCCGAACAGCAGTCATTTTTCACACAACATACTTCAAAAGCGAAAGCCGCCACTGAAGCATCGTTCCAGGTGAGCCATGTCATCGTTAATAACAAGAAGTCCTTCCAAGACGGAGAGATGGTAAAAGAGGCATTCGTTGTAGCAGCTGACTCATTGTTCCGAGACTTTAAAAATAAGGCAGAAATATTATCTTCGATCAAAGCTCTCCAGCTGTCAAGAAGTACAGTTACACGGCGCTGTGAAGACATGGGCTGAGGATTTAGCCCAGCAAATTTGGAAGGACATCAGACATTGCGAGTGTTTCTCACTGCAGTTGGATGAATCTACGGACGTGAGTGACATATCCCAGATGTGCATTTTTATTTGTATGGTGTTTAGCGATAAAACTGCAAAAGAGGAGCTATTAACAGTACTGCCCATGAAAGAACAGACGCGAGGAGAGGACTTATTTCAGTCATTCAAAAACTTTATCGAGAAAACCCAGCTCCCAGTGTACAAATTGGTGTCTATCACCACAGATGGAGCACCAGCAATGGTTGGCCGCTTGAATGGATTTATTACCAAGTGCAGGCAGGATGATGCTTTCCTGGACTTCCTAAATTACCATTGCATAATCCACCAACAAGCATTATGCGCTAAAATGCTCAACATAAAAGAGATCATGGATGTGACAACGAAGATCGCCTGTTCTATTCGCGCCAGATCTCTTCAAAGACGGTTATTCCGTGCACATCTGGAGAAGGCTGACTGCGACCACCTTGA
>JAOXYM010000003.1:19977337-19998537 GCA_028567055.1 Leptatherina wallacei | reverse complement strand
AGTGTTGCTGACCACCATCTCAGACACACAACTTTTCAGTCTTACAAACTGTGGTCTGTTTGTTAGGTAGTCATAAACATCATTCATTCATTCATTCAGTTTCTATACCGCTTAATCCAATTCAGGGTCGTGGGGTTGAACATAATTGTTTTTCTTTATTGGTTCAAATAAAAAATGTATTGGTCCAGTCAATAAGTGGTCATGCGTGTCCATTGTTATTGCTTTATCTTATCATCCTGTCATTGTAGTGGACATGTGGTACTGTTACATTACACTATGGGTAAACTCAGGCAAATGTCTATTTAATTATTTTTTTCCAACATTGACAGAAGAAAATCAGATTATTGTCCATAATTTGGATATATCCAGCAATAGCCAGCAATACCAAAGCTTTGAGTCCAGTCAAACAAAGTGAAGCAAAGATAAATGTATCAAAATTCCATACAGAATGTGCAGCGTCTGCATTGTACCACACTCACGTCGTTTTGCCTGAACGCAAAGGAAATGTTCAAAACACAAAGACGTCCTACCCTGTATCGACAACTGACTTATCTGGAACATTTCCCCATGTGTGAACGTAGCCGTGACGTTAAAAGTCTGTGAGGAAGCGATATGTTTGAAAAGACAACTCTGGTTAAAGAGCGGATGGACTTTATCGCACATATTCTGCAATGCAAGTCTGAAAGCGGCTCAAGATTCCCATCAGACATTGGTCATAATCTGAATGGAGCCCAACAGGCTTTCTCATTTGACCATAAATATATATTGTTTTGGTGTATTTATAAAAACTACTGATGGTTTCATAATTTCTGGTAGTGCAATATGAACTTAAAGTACATTACAGATATGACAATAAACAATATACAACTTAGTTGGCTTTTATACCAACCAGCCAAATGTTTACAACTTTTTTTCTGACAATACTGGACAGGATGGAGTAGTTAAATCATTTTAAAGAATAATAGGTATTGTAAGGGATTCATAAACCAGGGAAGACTTGTATTATTAATCTTAAAGAAGGCACAAAGAGGATTTTACAGAATATGAGATAAACAGGGTAATTATAGTGGTAAATAATAGCAGTGGTTTAACTGGGTGCATTATAAGTACCTCTTCTTTGTCTCATATCAGTTCCTCCATTGGCCTATTTGAATTTTTCTTCTGTGATACAAGAACGTAAGTGCTAATTAAAGGCATATGCTTTCTGCTGCACACTGACCTTAAAAGTTTTCTAAAGCACAGCTATCCTAGCAAGAAATATGTCATCCCCAACAGATCAGTGAATACTCCAACAAAATAAACAAAAAATCAGCATCCCAACTTCTCAGAGTACAACCAGGGGCAAATAAAAAATTGCATTGCAACACAAGAGGTGCATTTCATTTCTGCTTTTTTTGAGGTAATTATTTACTTTAAAATCATGCTTAGGGAAAAAAAGAAGAAACAAACATGTCTGCAGATGCTGAGCTATTAAATTAGTTGCTGTCAATAGACAACAATCAACTTCCGTGGCAAATACATGACATCCACTCCTGCCATTCAACTTAAAAAGACTCCTACTCTTTTTCTAATGCATAACAGACAGTCACAGTGTACTCATGGGAATGTAACAAAGAATAGCAAGTCAGCATGAAGGAACTTAGGTGACCACTCCGGAGGTGCCTGCTGTTTCTCATACATAACAGGAATTTTAAGCCTACAAGGTGAGGCTATGAAAGAGGTAAAAGGAAAAAAAAATAACCAACAGAAAACAAAGCTGGAATGTTTATGAGACTGCAAAAATGAATAAATAACAGTATTTTTTTTCTGCTGTGACTTAATTAGTTACAGTTATGCGTAATTCCTTGAAAACAAAATGTTGTGAGTTCCTATAGTCCTGCTCAGAGCTTTGTTGAGCAGAAAGTTTGACCTGAATGCACTAAATACAAACAGCCTACTGTAAACCCACTAATGTGCAGTTTATCCCGAGTTCTTATTATCTAACTGCAAGTACTTAAAGTCCACTTTTGCCGAGACTCACAAATCAGGCAGGTTGGCTAATTTCAGCATAGCATTCAACTTATAAGGTAAACAGTGGAATTAGGTAATAAAGAAGCTGAGTGCTTATTTGAGGAAATAATGGGAGCTACAGTTGTCACAATTAAACCCATTCAGACCTAAGACCTCATTTTGAAAAGCCCTCTAAAAGTGTTTTCTGGCAAATTTGGAAACATTCACGAAAACCTTTATTTTTTTTCTCTCATGCTCAGAGGAAGCAAGGCACATAAAATTTAAGATGTTTTGTGTTGAATATCTATGATTATCTATGAAATTTTAAAGCATCTCCTGCAAAATATCTAAATAGGTTAAGGCTGTTACCTAAAGTACAGCAACTGAATGGTAAAAAGTAGGTTTGACATGAAAATAGATAAACAAGCACATTAAAAGTGGTTAAATTAAATGGTTTTCACATAGAAATGTTTCCTTCTAAGAAGGACTACTTTATCTTCGAGGGAATACTGAAGCCAAGAATATGTTTGAAACCACCAGCCAAGACTGTTGACAACAAACACAACACAGGTTGGACAAAAAAAAAAAGTCACCATCTAGATGTAACTCAGCAAACAGGTTGGTGTTGTGATCTGGGGTCGATTCAGTTGGTCAGGTCCTAGCTTTGCAAAATTATATGCCCAAAACAATTAAGTCAGCCGAATGCCTAAATATTCTGAATGACCAGGTCGATATCTTTATTTTCCAGAAGTAATAAGAAATCCACAATTGCTAATTGGAATACAAAAAAAGTATCTTAATCATGATTGAAATTTTCTAATAACCCACTGATCAGTTCTACTGTTCTGACCAAAGTCCCTCCATCATCATTTACTAACTGCAAAATGTCCAGAAGCCATTTATTGTTGTGGCTAACGTTTTCTCCCAGCAATGTACGTGATATAATAATCTCCCCAGCCCCTGAGATGAGGCACTCACATTCTTCCATACACACTAAGATGCTTGCTCTTACCAGAGACTCCAACCTAAATAACCTCATTATTTATACCTTATTCACTAACAGTGTTATAGGAGCAGTTCCAAAGAAGTTTGAAGGGTAGATTACAGGGAAGTAGACTACAGCCTCCCTTTCAAACAAATATCAACACGTGTAGCTGTGTTCCTCATTCCACAGAAGCATGACCCATACAAGTTATACCTGATTGTAAAGGTGACCTATAGGACTAGGTCTTGATGGATTAACTAAAGAAGAGCTGGTCTATTTCTTTGTCATTATGTCATTAACTGAAAATAACTACACACCATCATAGAACATATTATAGATAAAATATGATAAAATATGATATTAGGCTACAAGAAAAAATACTATTGTGTACATGGCTGAGAAATTAATTGCTATATATCATAAGTGTGTTAAAGTTTTTGTTTTTTTTAACCTGGCGCTTTGAAGAGATTTTGAGGATCATGGAAAAACTATATGAACTGGAAAACTATCAGACGTTTAGGTTTGTGGTTCAACCGCCAAAGCAAAGTGACTATGTTTATCTTTATGCCGGTCAGTAAACAATATGGTGGTGTGGAGGAATCAAGTCGCTCTATTTAACACGTCTTCAAACTGTATCATATGAAGACAGAATTACATATCCACATGAAAGAAGTGAACATGAGAGGCATATTAGCTGCATCCACCTCCTCCTGTCCCACAGCATACCTGGGGCAGAATGCTATCTGTGGCAACCATAGCAGACAGGGCGGGTAGCGATAGTGTGTCATTCCTGCCGACGCATCTCACTACGGATGCCAGGACATCCCCCATTATCCCCGAGTCCTCATCTGACTCAGTCTCCTAACAACCACGCGGACAAACTAAAAAAAAAAAAAGAAGGCAACTACTAGTGTATAAAAACCTGTCTCTCCTCCACCTTCACTAAAAGAACATGTGGGGGGATATTATCCAAACCGGGAGCGTGTCCTACCTGTTTCTGTTGTTCCAGTGGGGGTGAGGAGGAGTAAGAGCAGGTGCATCAAGTTAAAGACAGATGCTGCATTTTTAAAATCAGAAGATAAAGGGAAAGGAGCAGAGGCCGTGATCCGGATCTCCCTCGTTAAGTCACGACACGTGTTGCCAATGCATTACTTAGACGGCTGCTCTTTTATTAATGGATCATCGACACTGAATTTGATCATTTATTGGAAAATGTACGCAATTTTTTTAATGCCCCATTAGTGCCCTCTAACCAACAATTCAACCATTAAGGCAGCACACATTTGCAAAAGAGAAATGCCTTGGTGTGCATAAGCAGCAGCCTATAGTTTATAGGCCATATTATAGATAAGTAACCTGCTATAGCAGGTTACTTATCTAACAACATAGGCTACTCTTTTTAAGTTTTTGTTTCATCGACCATCTGCACTGCTTTAAGAAAAGGTGTCTCAAATGGTTAGCCTATTCAGTAACTTCAATAACAGTAGCCTATTCCAGACTAAATAATGAAAGCTAAAGATAAATGATTTGTCAAACTTTCAATAAACCAGCTACCATAGTTTTGAATACACTGTTCAGTAAACATTTTAAAGATGTAAAGCTTTTTTTTCTTTTTCTTTTTTGATATGAACAACCAGTTTACAGAAATTCAAGTAAAAAAAAAAAACTGGCACAAAATACATAAGTCATTTGAGGATCTTCAGGCCGATCACCCAGACATCACATCAAAAGCTACCGTTGTCACCAGAATATCCCTGATCTGAATATTTATCATGTACGCTCGAAGCTGTGAGGCTCCCAGAAGCTTAAGAGTCTCAAAACCTCTCCAGCACTTGTAAATTGATTTGTGCGTAAATGCAGTTTTATCCATGCGTACCAGGAGATTCGTGTAAACGTATTCAGTGATGTTCCTGCGTAGGAGCCTTTTTGAACATGAAAGTATGAGACTTGTGAGGTTGAAGGTAAGAAATTTGTACGTAAAATTTAAACTTTTGTGCATTTTTGTCATTTGGTACATATGTAGATTTTTCACGTGTGTCATTTCCAGATATTTCTGTGTACATTTGAACATACATTTGCAAGTAGGCTACTCCAAGTTGAGCACAAAATGGTTTATACGGTTTACAAACCACATGTTACACATATAAGTACCCAAAGTTACATACAAATTAGTTTACACAGTTTACAAACCATGTATTACACAAACACTCTCTCTCTCTCACTCACACACACACACACACACACACACACACACACACACACACACACACACACAATAATATTGAGTCTTTTTTCTGTCCATAGTCAATCCCCAACACACTGTTCGGACCAGATCCCCAAACCCACTACATGGGCCCCCAAGAACCAGAAATGATGCTGCCTCCCTCTAGAGAGAAAGAGGACCATGGCGGCAGAGTCTGTCTGGAAGCAGTCTCTTTGTGTATGGTGGCCTGCAATTTAACTCATCCTTACCATCATGGTTGGTTACTAGGACAAAAGCTTTACTTTTACAGTTGCCTGAGGAACTTACATTAAACAGTGACATTTCTAAGTAACTCATATAACCATAACTGCATTGAATGTAACAGATTCAATAACATGTCAACAAGAGAAGATATAAACAAATACATAAATAAATACATTTTCAAAAAGAATTAAAATAACTAAATGAAATAGATAACATTCAAGAAAGTGCTAATAATAGAAAACAAAACACCATAAGACTGAACTAAACTGGGGACTAAAATAAGTTGTATCTGTTAATCAGTTCCTTTATTTTATTTTGCATAAGGATGGTTTAACATTCTTTTAATACATTTTTAATCAAGGTCATTTCATTCGTTAAAGCAGTGGTTCCCAAACTGGGGGGTGGGACCCCTAGGGGGGGCGCAGCCAGGCTAAACAAAACTTCTAGCAAAACATGGACTAATTTTTGTAAGTACCAATAGACAAATGATAATGAATCAACAACAGAGATTTCAACTACGAAAAATAAAGACAATAAAATACGATGAGGCATATCTTGCCCTAGGCTTGACCAGATCATAGTTAAGTAATGGTTATGGTGGGTAATAAAAGAGAGACCAGTGTGTTGAATGTCTCTAAAAATCAGCATCTGACAGTATGAATCCACTTGTGGACTTCTCATTCTGAGCATAAAGAAAAGCCTGTTGATTACTTTAGAAATAAACAATGCATCTGTCCGAGTTGTTTTACTAAAGCAGCATCCGTCTCATCGAAAAGCTCTACTCACCTGAAGCAGTTTGTAGAGTTTCCTCGTTTAAAACCCCCCACACTGAAGCAGAGGATGATAATTCCTTCTGCCACTGGTTTTATCTATAGTCAACGAAGTAGCATCCAATAAACTAAATACTATTCCGTGGCAGATTTCTTCGTACATGTCTTTGGGGTGCATGTGGTAGTGGGATTGTTGGTGGCTTGACATTATTATTGTCAATAAAAAAGGGGGCCCTCTAGAAAAAGTTTGGGAACCACTGCATGAAAGCATTCATCACTGTTTTTGCAAATCTGTTTATGGATTTGGATTTCAGACAATCAGACAATGATTGCCAAATAGGGTTAACATGTTGGCAACAGGTGTTCTGTTGTTTCTTTATCATTCTTACGTAGATGACAGTTGCCAACATCTATCTTGAATCTATTGTTAATAATTCATTTGAGGGGTAAATTTCTATAATGCATTTAAAATGTACTTCTTCATCATTTGGGAGGGAATGGAAATTTTAGAAATTTGGTTCTTATAGAGTCATGGTCTCTTAAGGTTAAAGAAGATTTGGCTTGCAGGATACAGATTACTAATCATTTGGTTCCTCAGAAATTTGTTATTGCATTTAACATGCAAGACGTTAATGCCCTCCATAATTAGTTGTCTGAGTGATGGATCTGTGAAATTCCCAACATTTGTAGAACTTGTAAGGAAATATTACAAATTAATTTGTTGTAGGTATTTGTCTCACAACTCGTTATATTTCGTATTAAAATCATTAAAGTCAATTATCGTACCATTTCTGTCCATTAAATGTCTCATCGACCATTGGTCTTTTTTCATCCAATCTTCTATAAATGTAAAAAAAAAAAAAGTGCTTAGGATAGCTCTAATTTTCCAAAATGGGACATTATGGGGGCTAAAATGATGTTTAAATACAATTTTCCAGTCTGTTGGTGGAAGGCAGAAAGTTTCGTCGGGAGTTTAGATGTGTCAAAATCATTTTAAATCATTTTTAAAGAAAATCAATTCCCCCCACCTGGCTAGACACAATTGAAGGTATCACAAACCATTTCTGGTTCCCATTTCCAATAAATGATTGTAGCCATTTTGATGACACCATTCATAATTTCAAAATCTATTGCTTTTATTTCTCCCTCTTCATAAGTTTTAACTAGGTCAGCTTTTCTTAAGTAGTGATGTTTATTCTTCCAAATAAAATTGAAGTTTATTTTGTTGATTTCTTCAATCATTTTGGTAGATATTGATAATGAGGATGTGGGATAAATTAATTTAGCAATGGTGTCTGTTTTGATGAGTAATGTTCTGACAACCATTGTTAAATCTCTGGTTAGCCGCATGTTCAGTTTTCTTATACATTTCTCAATAGTTTTTGACACATTATTTACTTCTGAAGTGTTTGGGTTCTTTGTAATCCAGATTCCTAGGTAGTTTCATTCTTCAAAAGACTGTTATAGAATGAGGAGAGATCACAGTCATGCAGGCTCATCAGTTCACATTTGTCTAAATTCAGCTTGAAACCAGAAGCTTGTGAGAACAAATCTACTGTTTGAAGGGCTAATGGGATGTGATCTGTATTTTTTTTTAGGAAGATAGTAGTATCAGTGGCAAGTTGGCTTATTATTAAGTTATGATCATTAATATCAAGGCCTTTTACATTTGAGTTTTTAATAAGAAGAGGTATTAGTTCTGTAGTCAGGATGAAAAGAAGAGGTGAGATACTGCATCCCTGCCTTATCCCTCTTTTGATGCTGAATCTGGGTGAAGTGCCCTCAGAGACACACAACTATTTATATCAGTTTAAAGCATTGAGACCATATCTCTGAAATATTTCCCGAATCTAAAATGTTAAGTGAACCAAAGATGAATTTGTGCTCCACTGAGTCAAACGCCTCACAAAAAATCTAATAATAAAATAAAACCTTTATCACTAGTTAGGTGGCTGAATTCTATAAGGTCCAAAACTAAACAGATATTGATGTGGATATATTTTCCTTTAAGGAATTATGATTGGGTTGTGTCAATTGTATTGGATAAATTGGATTTTAATCTTGTAGCCATAACTGCAGTGAATATCTGGTAGTCTGTGTTCAGGAGGGTTATGGGTCTTAGATTACTTAAATTTCTTTTGTCCTTTCCTGGTTTTGGTAAGTTTTAGTATCCATTGTTCATATGTTCATATGTTCATTGTTCATAGTGGTTATCAGTGGGGAACACCAATTGTAACATTAGATAGGTCACTGAGCTCCGACTGGTTGTTGCCTCAGCGACTGTGCTATGATTGGTTGTTACACTCCTGGTAACTATGGGTAGCTAGGTAGCTTCCAAAATGCTTAGGAAACTTGCGCCTCACATCAAAAGTTCAGTTCTATTTCATTATCATCTATAAAGCATTTCTAAGTGTTTTAAAAGACTTGGTTTGTTTTAATTATGAGTAATAATTGTTCTATTGTTTTTAAAAGTGTTTTTTAAAATGATTATTTACACATAGGCCTAGCTATAAAGATGAACCTGTTAAGACCCCATTAATTTAAATAGTAAAACAGAACAGTATATTCACATGTTGCATAATGTTCGAAAGGAATAGGTCACTCACTATTAGAAAGAATCATTCATCAGTAACTTGCTTTGATGTGCAGTAATCCATATGTCAGAAGTTATAGTTGTTTAAAAATCTGATTAAAAATCTGATTACATAATATCCATTTCAGGAAATCTATTTTTTAGATGTTTTTAAAAAAAAAACAATCTTAATGACAGTGTCTAAAAGATATTCATGATCTCACTGCAGTTTTGCACTGAGAGATGCATATTATTTAAGATTAATGAAGCTGAAAGCCACAATACCTGCAAGTCAAGTGGCTTGTATATTCCCCTCATTTAGCCCGACAGCTCACATGCACTCGCATCCGAAATAACTGATTTGATCCGCTTACCTAGGCTACTTCTTTGAGGTTTTATCTGCAGCTGTCATTCTGAAGTGAGCAACATGCAGGGCGCTGAAAACTGATTTACTGACAGAGATTTAGATTTTCCATTACGTAGCACGTGTTACCAGGACTGCTGGTTGCAAACGGTCTTTACTGGCATACATATTTGAGAAAATGCCTTTCCTTTTTTATGCAACATAGCTACACTGTGGGGTGGCAGGTGATTGAGCAGGTTGTCCAATGATCGTACGGTTGGCTGTCTGAATCCGGTTGTGGTGTAGTGGATTGTGTCCTTGTGTATCCTTTGTGTTGTTGTGCCCCTGGGCTAGTTGTTTCATTGCCCCCAGTTGCTGGTGCATGAATGTGCATTGGCACGCATTGGACGCCATGTTTCCGTCTGTCAGCTAGGGCAGCTGTGGTGATACATGTAGCTTACCATCACCAAGTATGACTGAGGAGTTAATGAATAATGGATCCATTATTATTAAACTTTTGTCTTTCAGTCTCTGCAACATGCCATAACGAGTTTCGCTGTCCTTCAGGGGACATGTTCACTTCACCTGGGCTGAATAAGTAGTTCAGTAATGCCTTAGCAGATGGGGCACCGACCTGCTCTCTCACTCTGAACATTTCCCAAACAAATGGGAAACAAAAAAAAAAAGATCAAACAAAAATGATGATTTCCCCATTTCGGTTAATTAATTTTTCATTAAAACTGAGTTAAATGTAACACCCATCAGTTGCATCACAAGTCACATTTCAGTGACACGGGATGTGAAAATGACTTGGACTAAAATCTTGAAAATCCCAATGCATCAAACTTGGAAAAGATGGCTACGGACTCCTGTGATGAGTTTTTTCTTTTTGTATCTCACATTTCAGATACACTGGATCTCGCCTGGACTTGGATAAAAAATCTTGAAAACCATCAAATTTAGAAAGGACTTCATTGGCCAGATTTTTCATTTACATTCTTGTCAGGATTTGCCTTAGCACAGTCCTTGGATTTCTTTTTTCGGTTATATTGAAAGCTGCCCTGGCTGCATACTTCGGTCCCAACTACCGCTAATGGGATATTATAACCTACATGATGAAATTCTGCTTTTGACATCAGAGTCGTTGCCTGGCAACCAACCAGGCGACCAAGTCCTCATCAAACGTTTATTGGCTATAATGGTTGCAGTGACCATTCCAGGTGTCATCACGTGTCCTCCAGGCAGGACATGGGACATCACAGTGGCCTGTGCTGTCCTCTAAGCAGGAGGTGGGACATCATGGTGGCTTGTGTTGTCCTCCCAGGCAGGACATATTTTCTAAATAAAATGGGTCTGAAGAGTAAATCAGCTGCTTAGTGACTGTTAAATATTGGGCAACAACGAGTCTTTAAAGTCCTCAGAAACATCTGTAATAGCACTGTCTCTGACACTCGGCAGAGGTCTGTAGAGGCAAGCACAAAGGGAACAGCTGGAACAGATGGAAGCGAGATGGATGGGAGAAGGATAAGGCAGAGCCATCGACTTAATATTTAACTGGTGAAGCTACATGCTGCTCCACCCAGGAGGGAGGAGGATAAAGTCATCACATCAAGTAACAAGGATTATAAAGACGCAAGAGTCAGAAGAGGAAAGTAGTGTAGTGAGAGAGGTGAAACACAGTGTCAACCGCCATATTATACAGTATCCATGGGGTCCTTTAATAAACTGTTTTACACTCTAAAAATTCTAATAACTTTGCCTGCAAAGTTGAAGAAACTGCACAAATATGATCTTCATTTAAGAGAAGTTACAACAAAATCTTTTCTTGCATCCTGTAAGCAGTACGTATCATCTAGAATTTGAATTAACAACCAATCTGATGGGCTCTGTAGACTGCAGAAGATAAAATATAACCTATGGCAGGGTCTTTACCCACTCTCCCAACCTCAAAATCCTTAAGAATCTCTAGAAAGAAATCAATAAAACACAAGAAAGGACTAAAAACATTGTGTTGGAAGAATGGGTGAAACTGCCCCAAATGACAACTGAAAGACTGGCTACAAGAAGCAATAAAGGTGTGATAATTGCTAAAGGGGGTGCTATAATCTATTTTCAAACTGTGAAAAATGTAAACATGAATGCGGTCTTGCATAAAAAATTAAATGTGTCATCCTTAAATTTGTGCCTTATGGATGTCAGGTCATCTTTTACTCACTTGTTAAACAACTGAGTAAGCTAAACTTATAAAACTAACTAAATTGTACTTTACTGTTAAATTATCCGCATCTAACATAGCACATTGTTTGGCTCTGCAGAGTGCTCTATGATGTGTTTCCTGTTCATACAAAACACTGACACAGCACCTCCCATTATACATGTACTCCAGTATGCAAAATTCATCTTTACAATCACACATTAATTAGCATATTGAAGGCAATGTGAAGTCCAGTGTCTTGCCCAATGACCCCTATACTTGTGCAGGAGCTGGGGGATCAAACTGAGCCTTCCAATTGGAGGACAGATATTCTTCGGGTTTTCTTGGTATACTATTTAATTATGAACAATGTTACCACCCTTTGCCTTTGATAGTTAACAGCATTTTTGACATGGTCTTGCAGCAATGTAGAGTTCTTTTACTAAACAACTGCATTTGATCATTTCACGCATAAACACTTTCTTAATGGATATTTAAAAAAATTCCTAAAGCACTGATATAATCAATACAGATAAAGTGCCACTAACTTACAACACAATGTTACTGACTGAATAGTGGTCCTACAGTTAACAAGTGATTGGAAACATTAGCTGTATAGCTGAAGATTAATGCTGTATTTATGAGTTTAATTTGGATGCAAATTAGAAATTAATTTATAGCAAGTTGTGGCACAGATGATTAAGAGACGAGGTTTTGCAGCAGTACCTTGAGCTGAGTTACCTCAACTGTTTACAAGCTGTTCTCCCTCCTAAACTAATCATTAATCAAAACGCACAATAAAACGCATATGTGCACAGGACTTCTCAACATACTGGCAGCAAACCAGTGAGAGACTGGCGTCACAGATTAAACACCATGCTGAGGGGGGGACGATGACACCAGCACACTTTTAACATGCCCTGGAGAGCCAAATCAGCTTAACAAAAATGTTTAAGCCTCAACGATCAAAGCGGACCTCAGGGTCAGATACTTTATTATGGAATAATGTAATGTTTAGTGCTGCATTTCTGCTAGGATAATTACTAGAAGTTTGTTTTTTATAGCATGTGTAATTTTGCATATGATTTAACCAATTTTAAGGTAGCAGTGACATTAAATCATGGCTCCAGTTTGTTTGACTGGTGGATAGTGTCCAAAACTGGGATTGAGACTTCCTTACAGTAACAAATACAAACAACAGACTGACCCTGGAGAACATTAATGCATTTCTCTAGGGACGCCTGGGTCAGATAGCTTCACACTGATCAAAGACGAAACCGGAAGAAGCTCCATGTTAGTTAATGACACTGTAGGCTGACATTGAAATGCACTTGGGTAAACTGAACATATAGTAAAACTTTTCTTTATATTACCAGTGCAAGAGTCTCTGGGTTGTGCGTGGGCTTCACTAACATAATTAGCCTGGCTACACTTTTAAAATATGTAAAAATAATGAGGCCTCCTTGGTTGTTTTTACATTATATCCTGCAGATTGTAACACTGGTTAAGTGTACATGCACAGCAATAATCTGACAATTTGCCTCATTTCAAATAAGATCATTTTCCAATTACTTTGTTATATCTGTGTCTTTCAAAACATAATCCATTACTCAGCATTCTACTTCACTTCAAAAATGCATTTCCTTTCTCTCCATAACCCTCCTGTTCTGCACTGGCTCTGCTGCAGGTGTTGCCAGATCTTGTTGTAGAAACAAATGAGCTGATCTATGATAAGAAGTCCAAACCAAGTGATGTGGTTTTCATGGTCAGACCAAGACAAAGGCTTTTGAAAATAATTTCTTTGCATTTCTTTCATTTCCTTGGGACAATATTAAGAATGTTTTTTTTCTAATGAATGGTTGCGATAAAAGTTACTAATATACAATTAAATTATGAAAATTTAAACAGAAATGGGATATCAAAGATTTACTCTTGATATTACAAGCCAAGTAGTAAAAATGGCTCAGGCAGGTTTACTTTCACATATTTTTAATAAGATTCATTAAAGTCACTAAAAAACTTACTCTACAAACAGGAGAACAGTTAGAGGGTTTAAAAAAAGCCCAACTTGCTTATAATAAGAAAACTTGACCAGGCATCTTTGGAGACGAAGGCATGTTTTGCCGCTTACCGTGAAAACTCTGGTAGGTGGTAATAATGCGATTAAGGTGTATACGCTACATAGCTTTATTCAGTTATTGATACTCTGAACATGACCTTATTCACATTAAGGTTACTGTGTTTACCTGGCAGTGTCTCAGTCAGAGCAAGGCCTTAATCAGGTTCATTTTGGAATATCGCTGTGCATGTAAACCTAATATGTGTTGCTTTGTTGGGGCTGACTTGAGGTTATTAAAGCAATAAAGAAAAAAAAAAACTGTAATTGTTATGTGGCCTTATCTTCATGTTTGCCTGATTACAAGGCACCACCCAAAGCAGTCATCCTTTTCAGTAGTCCAGTTCTGCTTTGGACATTTCTTATTGGACTTCATCACATTCAGCAAAACACCCTTTCTTGCAGAGAATTAGATGAAAAGGTGTAATACCGTTACAACACACCAGTAACAGCAGTAACTTGTTATCCTAGCTGAGCACAAAGGCAGACTAAATCATCTCAGATCTCTCGTATGATGCTAACCAATGAACACAATTGTAAATTTGTACAAAAAAACAAATTAAAATGAGACATAATGCCGTGTTTTAACAAGCTGACACAATATACAGAGCTCTTAATGAAAAGTCTGAGATGTGCTTTTGGTTAAAATGACACAGAAACAGCAACAGCTCCTTTTCTTCCCCCATTCACTTACACCTCTATTCCAATGGATCATTTTGGTCAGATATGGAGTAGCCTTAAACCCCACTCCGCCTCAAACTTCCTCAGGGTGTGTATCTTTTGAGATCTGTGGTCCCCTGATAACCCATGGAACACATTATTGCGGCAAAGACAGCCTAAGAGTGCGGACCATAAACCAAATTTGATAGAAAATTTCATTCCTTAATGCTCCCAATTCCCTCATCAGCAAGTGGACTGTGGACACCTGATCTGCGACAGATCCCTCTTTTAGCCACAGCCTTGTTTTGTGGGCAAACAAGTTTTTTTCTGTTTGCTGTCATCAGAATAGAAATAAATTAATAAATAAATGAATCAGAATTTCCAATTCCCTTGTTGAAGTACACCGAAGTACTGGCAGAGCATTAGTGGGTCATTTATTTCTTTAGTGAACTGCAAAACTAATGATGAGCTTTGATAGCAAAAGAAAAAGCAGGAGCAAAGTAGTTTCACCCTCCTCCCTCCAAGCTACAGTGAATGCAGCATCATCTAAAGGTGAAGCTAGATGGAGATACAGAAGCTGGGTAACTTTGTAAAGCTACATAACCCTCCCTGCAAATCTGAATTTCTCACTGAATGTCACAATTTCAGATAAAGAGGGGTAAAAAACAAAATGCCAAGGTTGTTTTTTTCTTGAGTTTTTAAGTTGATAGTGACTTCTAACATCCAAGTACATGTTCAAGCCCAGAAAAAAAAAAAACCCTAATCTTTCCATCACGTGCCCCTTTAAAAACCCTAGGTTTAAAACAAATTGTGTGGCATTACTTCTTGACTAGATATGACATATTTTATACTACCAAGAGAGCATTTCTTCCCTGGTTGTATACTCACACTTTCAAACATGAGGGTGAACATGAACCTCAAATGTACAAGTTATCAGGTCTCATCACTTTCAGTTGGAACCAGGCTAAACAGAGGTAAGGTAGTGTAAACTCAGGTTAGCTAACCGGCTGCTGGCTGAAGCTTCATTATGAATGAGTACACGAGAGGTGAATTTATGTTACCATTCATGTCAAAAAACCAAAGTATTTCCCAGATTATTTTATCTTATATTACTTTGTACTGCGGTGAACATTTTTAATCCACTTTGCTGTATGTGTTCTCTGACCTTGCTTCTAAATAAAATGTGCAACAGTCGGTCAAAACAACCTTATTAATAAAGCAAAGCACATTTCCTCTAAAACTGCAGTCAAGTCTGACTGCAGAAAATCCCAGACATATGAGGTCTCCTTCTACCATTTAAAGGTCTAAGTGGACAAAACAAAAAAAAAACAACAGTTAGTCACTTTTGATTTATTCTGCTTGTCACTTAAAATAGTACATTATCCATTTGTTGCTCCTTTTTTTTTTTTAATGACAGAACCCTTTTGTGTCCCAAAGGTACAGCAGCCCAAAAATCCATTTCACCTTTTAATGCCTTTTCCATTGTCTAAAAATCCCCAGTGCAATGAACACAATAGGTCTTTCTGTTAAATTCTCAATGGTGTATAAGCACAATGGCCCAAATTCCTTTTGCAATTATGTGCCAAAACATAATTACTGTGGACTGAGCACACTGAAAATAAGCCATGAAGCGAAGTAACCTGCATCATTATCATAATAAAGAGAATTATCCATCGGTAACAGTGACAGTTAATAGAGTTAGACCATTTCCTGGAAACTTTATTTCCAGGAGTTACTGAAAAAATAATCTAATGTGAAATAAATGAACCTTTGCAACATCTTTCTGAGCAGTTACACGTCTGTTTGTCCTTAGACCAGCCGAATCCCAACTTCCACCAGCAGCTACTTCACAGGAGATCATATTTTTGAGTGAAGCCTGTAAACTGTTGCCCCAACAGACAGTGTATATCTGTCATCAACAGACACGGCTGGTAACAAAATTAAGAGAAAGAAGGTGTTCGATGGTCAGGGAGGTAACACGGAGGGAGAAAAACTATAAAACTACATTAATTAAAGCAAATTTTGTATAGTTTTAAACATAAAATCTCAAGACATCCAGGGAAATAGACACTCTGTGTCTGAAGTTCTCTTGCGCGAGTTACTGCACAGATTAACAGTTATAGTCTACTTCATGTCAGGATTTATATTTGCCACTTTGTTTTCACATATTCACTGTGCATCAGTGGGACTTGGGTGGTAGAAACATTTGCTGAGGGGGCCACGTCTAACACAAACGGTCCAAAGAGGACAACAGTGGATTTATGCTTCAGCTGTGGTCGGAAGAACCCTCACAAACAGATTTTTGGCGTTGAGGGATTTTACTGATGAATCAGCTGGCAGCTCTGTAAAACACAGAAACACAACCATTTGTAGGCTTTTGTTTACATTTGTGACCCACATTCCAGCATCTTCTCATCTTACCTTGAGTGAGGTCTTGGTCCAGGTAGAGTTTGAGCCGTCGGCTGCGGAGGCCAAAAACCTTGGCAGCCTCAGAGAGGAGGCCCGAGTAGTGGAGCGCATTCTGGCCCACTGGGTTCACCAGCAGGAGGGTGCCCACCTCTCCAACCTGGCACTCTGGAGGAGAAAATAAGTGAATTAGACAGGCATTGCTCCTTTTAAGATGAAAAGAATATCTATTCTAAGAGAGTAAAGGAACACGCCTTTCAAAAGAATGAAGGAGAAGAGGAATGAGGTGGAAGAGATTGATTCAGAAAAACTAAAACGATAGAGCTAGATTATATCTAATAAGCTTCAGTAAAAAAGGTCATATTGGAGGTGAAAATGATGAAATACAGTTCCTGACAGCTAATCAATGTGTGAAATGACAGTTATTATAGATTTAACAACTTTGTATAAAGTAGATAATGGTTTGATGTTTATGGGAAAGCAGAGCATTGATAACACACTGATGTATCTACAGTAAATAAATAAAACTACAGCTTCACATTTTTAGGATCACATATTACAGAGCCTTGTAAAAACACTACTTTGAATTTGAGTTTTATGTGGATTTTTTTTTTAAAAGACATAAAAAGTTAATCCCCCCCCCCCCTTCTTTTTGCACAAGCCAGCTGTCTAACCTTGCTCTTGGCAGCAGCTCTGCAATAACTGCACAGGGATAGAGGTATAGATCTTGTCAGCTAGTTCTACCACAGAAGTTGAACAAGTCCATCAATCTTTAAAGCCACCCAGGGGTAAATTTGGTTTGCAGCTAAGTGACATAAGTCAAGGAAATAAAAATGTCACACTATTCTTTTGAAGTTAGGCTTCATCTAAAATATGAATGCAACTATTAATAAAATATCATGGTGGCTTTTCTGTGATTTCCTAAGACTAAAATGTATCTTAGAGTCTGAGCTGAACAAATAGTCAGGTCTTTTTTAGCCATAAGTTTAAACAAAAGGCTGTGATGGCAAGCTTGATTATAATAACATCTTTAACAAATAATTACACTGATTTGTTGATTATAATGAAAGAACAAAATGTGACAAGGTTCATTCTCCAACAGCATGAGGGACTTGTTAAATGTTTCTTACCAGCTGGTTGTGCATTACACAGTAGCAGGTTCACATAGGGACACAGCAGCGTGTCGGTGCTGGGGGCGGGGCCAGGAGAGGAGGGGCTTGAAGTCACGGACAAACTTTTACCATTCAGAGCCTGAAGGTCCGTTTTGCTGGTCAACTCTGTTTTAAAGACACACAAGAACATTTACACATAAAAACCTCATGGCTGATCTGAACTGGAAGAAAGGAAGGAAATAGAATATGAATACACATATTGAATGGTTTCCCTCAGACCCCATTAAGATGGTTGGAACATTTTCAAAATGTTTTACTAGCCACACATCCCATCTCACAGTCATACGGACATCAGCAAATCAGAAATATGAAATAGGTTAAGTACATCATTTAATAAATCTTAACTACAACTTGTCAAATTCATGGCAATGTTGAAGGCTGCATTTAATATTCTGACTAATAACAGCTTAATAGGTTACTGTTAACATGACATGGTAGTAAAGGGGTGGTAACATGAACACCAGTCACTCACATGAAAAGTGAAGATTGATTTCTTATACAAAACAAAGATGAAACAGCAGCAGTCTGTCTGAGGGAGCTGAAAACACTTCTTACCAGCACTGCCATTGAAGAATCTTAGCTGGGTGTTATTGGTTCCAAAGATGCTGCGGCACACTCTCTTCAATTTGTCCAAGTCGAGCATGTTATCCCCTTTTGGATTCTCCAACAGCACTACCCCCTCTGAAACAAAAGGGCTCATCAACAAGGCTAAACAATTACAGCAAAGAATTTAATGTGCTAACTGAGCATGCCCAGAAAATCCAAAATAATTTTGAGTGTTGTAGGAAAATGCAGTATGTTGCAAGTATGTAAAATATGATTTTGCTTTGTTCTGCTGACAAACTAACAGAGATGGATTCTTTTCTACTCTCCATGTGTACAACCTTGTTCTTTGCTGCCAACTTTGACCCTGAGGTTAACATATGTGCAAGCTGGTCCATTTAGAGGAGCTCGAAGAGCTGACGATCCCATCACTATAGTCAGTTCCAAGTCTGAGCCTTTTAACTGCAAGAACAACAAAAACAGAGCATAAATGAGTGAAACACAGAAAGAAAATACGTAAATACAACTCAAATGAAGGAACTTTTAAATGTAAAATCAGATAGTGTTAAATATGGAAACTTTTACTTATCAATGATCCTAATACCATTTTAGGAGTTAATAAATTCCCAAAATTACACGTGACATCACCCTGAAGGTTACTAGCATGTTTCATGAGTAAAGCTGCCTGTTTAAATGAGCCTGAACCACAATACAGCAAACAGCAACTCTGCCTGTCCTGAAATCTATTCGTACCTGAGTCTTTTCCTCTATGATGATGCTGGCAGTCTTTGGGGCAGGGAAGCGCATAAGTGGAGCCTTGATGGTCGCCAGAATAAAATCAGTGTGAGCCTGGATCACAGTGGCCAAGTACTCCTCCTCTGGCTGGCAGCGGTAGTACACAGTGATCTCATCTGATGGCACCAGATGTCCCTAGATCAAAAAAATGAGAGGTATGGCAAATTATCTTTTCCAAGCAAATACCAAACTTTTAGAAACTTAGTGAGGGTGTCTGACAAGAAAACAATCAGGACAAAAAAAAATGCTAATTAAGTAAAATATTGCCGTCATCAGAATAAAAATAAATGAATCAGGATTTCCAATTCCCTTGTTGAAGTACACTGAAGTACTGGCAGAACGTTAGCGGATCATTTTTTTCTTTAGTAAACTGCAGAACTAATGATGAGCAAAGTATTTTTTTTGCTTAGTTTTATTCACATATGGAAAACAATGACCTAAAAAGGAAAAATCACAAGGGTAAACAAAGTGGAAGGGCAACATCCACCCCACCAAAACAAACACACAAAAAGTATAGCAACACATAAAGATGGACGGGAACAAGGAGACATTTTTTCTGGATGAAAGCCCATCTCTCTTGGCAGCACGCTTCCACTCACCTTGACTCATTCAAACACATTGATCTCATTCAAATCTGCAATACACAGCTGTGCTCATGTGCGCATGGCCATAGACACACACTGACTGTAGTGCACGCACATGCACAGAGGTACACCTCAACTGCAGTATGTGACTCAAAGGCAGAAGAATCAAGTTAGCTAGATACAAAGAAACAGCCAATCAATGAAGAGAGGTTTATAGGCTTTCCCAAGTCAAGGTACTGACCCTGATGGGTCTTGTACAGGCTGTGTGTGTGTGTGTGTGTGTGTGTGTGTGTGTGTGTGTGTGTGTGTGTGTGTGTGTGTGTGTCAGATAAAGCTACAAAAATCCTCAGCTGGTGAGCAATCTACAAGAAAGGGGAAAAAAAAGGGAAGGGGGATACTGACTCCTATTTCTGAACCCTACTTCCCACGCAAACAGCGATGCCTCATACACACCCACAAACTACTACTCAACATGTACAAGAACTGTTTTTAAAAATTAATTCCCATCCACATGGTGGAAAATTCCTAACTGATCTCAGTTTGAAATAACTGGAGGAATTTAGCTTGGCGGGGTGCCAGCACACAATGCTGGTATAGGGGGACGGAAAAAACTGTTTGTTTCTTGTGAAAACAAGGAGCTGTCGCTAATCCGTCTTTACTCCCCAGACTACTTCAAACATTAGAATCTGAAAGGGGCCAGACTGTAATTAAGCTTCCATTAAGCCTGCCTTATGATGGAGAAACCTCTAACTGTGACACTGCAGTGGAAAGATTTCAAAACTGCCCTGACAATAGGACAATAGGACATTAAAAGGAAAAGAAATACAACAAAAAAGCTTCTGGTTTGTGTCTTTGCAGTTTGGTTACCAACTCATTGATAAAAAACAACAACCTGAAGAAATAAACATGATGGGGGGGGGGGGTACCATCTTGGATATGAAGGCAGTGTGTGCAGTAGGTTCTTTGGGGTTTAAAAAGTATTGAGTTCAAAAGTACAACTCCTTTCATTTCCTTTTTTGCTCAGCTCGGCCCTGATTACACACCTTGGCTGTTTCAACTATGTCAGATCCTAATTATTAAACACTGGATTGTAAAATTTAGTAGTGGTGTGTTATGTGTCAGTCTTGTCTCTAGAGCTAGTAGTCCTCCTGAAATAATTGCCCCACCTTCTTGCGTAGTTTCTGAATGCGGTTGATGACCTCTCTGGCAACTCCCTCATCCACCATGGACTGGTCTGGGGTGACATCCAACAGCACAAGTACCTATATGAGAACAGATCATTAACAGTGAAAAAGGGTAAAACATTTAACTATTCACAAAAAGAATGACAAACCTGCTCTGATTTTCAGATAGTTTATTAATATTTATAAGTTTGGTTATAGAAGATGTCATGATTTAAAGAGGAGAAGAGGGGAAAGCTCAGAAGGTACATAGTTTGAAAATCATTTTATATTTGTAGTTTTTTGTAAATACACAAAACTGACTGAAGTTTCAGTGGAATACCTTCTTACAATGTGTTAGTCAGAAAATAAGCATAGAAGAAATGTATATGTAATAATTAGTATCATTGTAATATGTCTTAAACATGCAGAAGAATTAGTAGT
>JAOXYM010000003.1:19928391-19946643 GCA_028567055.1 Leptatherina wallacei | reverse complement strand
TAAGTATTGAGAAAAACATGAGATATAGTGAATAAAATGTCATGACATATATGAGTAGATGGAAATTTCCACCACATAAGCAACGCTAAAAAGTTTTCTCCCGTTTCCATGACAATGTGCATTTAAACGTTTACTTGAACATGCCCATGATGTGGTTTAACAAATCTTTTGTTCACAATTTCTACTCCATTACATTTAATAGTTCAACTTTGCCAACTAATTTTGAGCTTTTTTGTTGTTGTTTTTTTCCATTTTGTTTGTTTACATTAGGGTGCAGTTATTAAATATAGATCTTGGTATTTTTATATAGAATGATGATAAATTATGTCTTAATCCTTTTTTTTATTTCATTATTATTGGAGGTACCATTTTCTTGGTATAATACTGTCATCATAAAAAAAAATAATTTCAACTATAAAAGAAAAGAGATCACTACATCTGATTTCTAGGTGAGTGAAGGCAGACGAAAGTAACAGTTGTGGCCAATTAAGTAAAGATTTCACGAGTATTTCACAGAGTATACTTGATTGCACTACATAGTCTCATTGGCTTTGACATACACTTTTACAATCTGTATCAGGGTCGGTGTAAATTCAAAAGATTCACAGCTGCATGAGTTGACTTAGATTTCTAAAATGACATTAAAGTAGACCTGTACAAGAAATATCCAAATCTTAAGTGCTGCATCAGCAGGACCTGAGGAAATTATGCACAATGACCAAAATCCTGCAGTCCTTTCAGGCCCTACTAGGTTTTAGTCTTGTATATCACTGTGGAAAATATTTACTCAAAATGCTAATAAAGTAGTTGGGTAATTATTAATCATCTTCATACTAATCACTTATGAAGACACCGATTGTGATCCTTTTCTCCTTTAAATAATACCATTAATGCTCGACTAGCTGTCAGAGTTACAGACTTAAAGGCTAGTTTCTAGCTAAAGAGTAATAAGCCAATAAATCCAAGCTTCATTAGGATCATCAAATATGTTGCATGCTGAAAATGTTGTAGAGAGAGCAGATCTAACTTCTAATTATTTTGAAGATGACAGTTTGGTTGAATTGTACTATAACAGGAAGCATTTCCATTATTTTGCCCACACTTCTTATAGCGAGTGAGGGTATGATAAACAAACACCACTCTAATAGACTGCATACATTTCAGCTTGGTTTACCAAATAATCTGGCCAATGAGAGTATACAACACCAGTACCCTTTAGATAAGGACCGTAGCCTTTAAAGTGGTGTGTGTGTGTCTCAGCCTCAATATGTGTGTCTGTGCGTCTTCACCTTCCTAACGGCTAGTCATTCATCTCAGTTTGACAGTCCCATTACCAGAGGCAGCTACTGTGGCTCAGAAAAGAGCACTGGGAGCACCACGGGTAATACCACTTAGTAAAGCCGTCATGCTGATGCTTTGATTTTTTATTTTTTATTTTTTTTACAATTAGCATCATGCTAATGTTTTCTACAAAAAAAAAAAGAAAAAACATAAGTCAATCCCAAGAGCATGATAATAAAATGGTTTGAGCATTTTACCCTCATGTCAAAAAAGTCAAATAAAGTCACTGCAACAACTTTTAGTTAAAATCTATTACCTTTCCATTCATGGTTTCTGCACCCAGTGATGGCTGTCCTGCAGAGACCAGCCAACAACTTGATGTAGTGGTGCAGCACTGCAGATGTAATTGTTTTGGGACTATATCCGCTATCTGTCTTGGCTCCAAGCATTTAAGACTACTTATTTGGTAAAGAGCTCATAGCTGCCACCTGAACACCGAGCCAGTTATCACTTGGTTCAGAAAACAGCTTACCAGTAGCACTTTCCGTTGCAGTCCAGCAGTTTCTCCACCATATGCTCCACCCGCACGAACCAGCTGGGGACAGCTTTGTAAATCAGGGGCGTGTCAGACCTGAAAAATACAAGAGCTCAATATGTAAATAAAAATCAAGAAAATCATATTAATTTCATTTATCTAGTTTCATCTTTATAGAAATTCCTTAAGAAAGTATCATTGCTGTTATCAGGGTTAAAAATAAGACATTTTATTTCAAATACAGGAAGGTGTACAAAGTAAAGGTGATAATGACATTTCATCCCGAATGTTATTTACTTCTGGATGAATAAAATATGATACCTTCAAAGTTATTTGCAGTCTACTGTGTATCTTCTCAAAGAAGGGCATTTAAATAAAGCTTTTATTAAAAACAAAAAGGCAGAAGTTAGGTTTTTTTTTTTGTTTTGTTTTTTTAAAAAGGCAAATACTGAAATTACAATATCAGAGAAAAAGTCTGGGGTAAATGGGGTGTCTCACACCTGTCATCTTCATCATGAGTCTACATGGCCATATTTGCCTGACTCCTGTTGATAACTAGTTACAGCACTGCCCCATAACCAACATTAGACAGCTACAAATTCAGAAACACATATGGTCATATACTGCATGCTCTGTAAGAAAGGAAACTATTACAAATTAAAAGAAAGAAAGATGGAAATTTTTTCTTCCTACCTCCTACATCATTCACGTGTTTCTAATTAGTTTGTTACCTTCACAATCTAAATGTACAATACATGTGGTATTTGAATCACAATTTTACATAATGCAAATGTTTCTGTTCACTCCCTTTATGTTTAGAGCCATTTCTTTAGTTTCACCAAAAATAAAACTAGTCTCCCCTCTAGTCTCCAAGAGGAGACTCTTTCATTCATAAATTCAATCAATCTTTATTTAAAATCAGGAAATGACTGAAGGCTAGTGCCTCTTTTCAGTGATGTCGAGAAAACGTTAATACAAGAAATACAAAACTAATTCTAACCGAAACCAATCAACAGACAATGAAGGCACAGTTAAAAAAGGGAAAATAAATCCAGTAAAAAACAGTAACAGACAGAGGAACAGTTAAATAAAATAATGGAGTAGTTTGTAAGTATGGACCACTTTAATAAGGAGGTAACATGCTGACAAATTGCCATTTAGAGCTTTTTAAATCAAGTTCACTGCTAGAGATGACACACTTAATACAAAATGCAACAATGACTATAAAAACATAATCTTAGGAAGAAAAATGGTTAAGTGAAATTAAGTGTTCTAAAAAGGAAGTAGGCATGTCTATAGATATCTCTTTAGTCTAAAACTGTCTGAACTAGGTCAATTGTGCACATTTTAATGAACATTGTAATACCAGCTTCGTTTTTCTGTTCCTATTTTCTGTTCTTGCTTATTGCAAATTATCCAAGTGAAATTTAAAATCAAGCTTGTGGTGTAGAAATACCCCAAACCTGCAGCGGTAACTGATGAAAAATATCGGTAGTAAGAGGTTAATAACGTCCAAGTCATCTCTTCATGGCTGCTTCTTTTTGTGGCTCAGGAGCACATCTCTGCATATTTGCTGGGGGTTAATCAATCTTACTCAGGTCAGACTGCAGCTGCTCCAAGTGAGAAAGTAAGTTAGCTTGGTCAAAAGTTAAATCAGTGCGTTTCTGCATGTGCTTGATGGTTACAAAGTGATTTGGGCGCAAGAGAGGTGTTGTGAAATGATTCTGTGCAAAGACCATAAAAGCCCAGTATGAGAATACAAAACTAAATGGATGCAAAACATCAACCTTTATATCTTCTGATACGAAATAAGGCAGCTGGCATTGAAGGTGGAAATATATGTAATTTCATGAGGTCTGACATCTGTTACCTCTTACCATCTTTTCCAAGCAGGGAGGGTTGTTCTCTAACTGCTGTTTCAAATGGCTTACAGTAAAAATGAAGTGTGTCAGAGAAAGGCATTGATGGGACACAGATATCTAATAAGATTTGGGGACGTGTCTCACCTCCAGCAGAAGGGGTAACTGTGTTTAAAACTGCTGGCATTGACCAGGCGACCCTTTTCCTTCAGCAACTTGATGATGTTCTTGTCGGCATCCTTAAAAAGAAACAGAAAACAATGTCATTCCAAAAAGTCAAGTTTCGTTCTCCTCTGTGGTTAAACTGCAACGTAGTAACTAATGTCTGGCTGTGACGTCCCATGGCGTGGACAGACCTTGGAATACTCCTTCAGATCACGGAAGCAGGGTGAATCCACCGAAGTCGGAAAAAATGTAAGCATCATCACAGTTACTTTGCAATTAACTGCAAGGCTGGTGAACTTTTATGTTTTGTAGCACTATTTCTATCATACAGAATTCTTTACTCGCTATTAATGGAAGCACTGGACCACTTCATCTCCGTTACTCCTTCTATTCATATACTGGGCCGCACGGTGTTGGGTTGTGAGCACAGGCCTCACTTGTGGACGTTGGGCCTTCATACCACCCTTATGAAGTCGGTTTCTGACAGTTCGAGCAGAAACATGCACATTAGTGACCTGCTGGAGGTCATTTTGTAGGGCTCTGGCAGTGCTCCTCCTGTTCCTCCTTGTCCTGCTGCTGGGATGCAGACACCGCCTCATGTTACCTCTAGTGGTGAGGGCACTGGCAAAACGCAAACATGACCAAAAATTTGTCAGAAAGGATTCAGACAGGGAAATGGTCTGGCCACCACCTTCAGTACCATTCCTTTGTAGGGCTTGTCTTGCTAGTTGCCTCTCATGTCCACCGAATGTCTGTTCCATTTGTACAACAGCAGGTAAAAATTGATTCACAATCAGTCAGTGTTACTCCTTAACTGGACATATTGATATCCCACAAGTGTGCCTGGTTTTGAGTTACATGGTAATGATTGCGTTCCCTTTATTTTTTATTTGAGCAGTATAGACTCATGTCATTTCATGTTTTTCTCAGTCAAATTTACAGTTTCTTAGCCAATCATAACACTAAGTTTATACTACATCTTTAAATAGGTTGAAATAAATTCAGGTCAAAGTTCTTCCAAGGAGATGGCAGGCTCTGAATCCTTCAACACACTATGACTTTTTGCATTTTGAAAGGAAAGATTTCGCCATATTTGGAGCCAAGGTCACATTCTGCATGCACACCTATGATAAATACCACCACACAGAATTATTGTGTTTTGTTCTGGTGTTCACCGTTCATAGCAAACAATCTTATATGCAATCATCCCAGTGGCTCATCACATAACACTTAATCTTCCTCTAACCGTACAATTCACAGGAAGCCCATAAATATAACCTTTCTGCAAGGTGCTCAGCAGACTCCTGGTCTTAACCTCTTTCTAAAGATAAGGTGTTTTTTTTTTTATTTAGATTTCTTTAGTTTTTCAGCCAGGAATAAATTTTGCTATGGTCTGAACCAAACTCCTTTAAACATGGGGATGGATCTGTAATGATGATAATTTTTTGGAAATGTTTCTGCAACCCAGTGAGATAATGAACAAGTTCACCCCTCGGCCAGCTGAAAAGAAATAATGTAAAAACAATGTGGTCCTAAATTACTTCAGCGTGTGATTCTCACTGCAGCCGCACATGGCTAGGGTTTCAAAACTGTAAGATCATGAGTTAAAGTATGAAACCCTTTGATTAACAACACAACTAAATATACTGAAATTGACTAGGCCTGACTTTGTAAAAACTTCTTTTGAGCATATTCGTTGTGCTGGAGCTTAAACTGAGATGCAAATCAAGAGCAAATAAAACAAAAACTATACAAAAGTACAAAGTAGTGCATTAAGGTCAACCGGGGGGGGGGGGGGAATCATCATTCCTCTGTCACTTCTCTCTGCTATGGATCCTCACTTTTTATCATCACAGCATGATTTTGTATGCACTCACATAAATCTTTATTAAGTAATACTTGGTCAACATTAGTGTAAATGGTCAACAGTTGTGTGTCGTCAAAACAGTGAAAATACATTGGGGTTACTGTAAAGACCAATCATAACACTAAGGTTATACGTTCTGCTTCATTGGCATTGAGTTGAGAGGTTCATTGTGAAGGCAGCAAGATTCCAAAACTTGGACAAGTGTTGCAGCGTGATGAGAAAAAGTGAGGATCCATAGCAGAGAGAAGTGACAGAGGAATGACAGCAGGGCTGACTTGGCAAGAAGGGTGGGGAAGGTAAATTTAGCAGGAGTTCTGCAGGAGTAAAGAAATGGGAAGGGAACAAGGAGAAACAAGGACTGCCAAACACAGAAATGAGAGGAGACAGGGACGGGAAATAATAAGGACAGAAGGTGGTTTTAGAAAATGATGTTAACATTTTCAATAAGGGAGGCTGTAAAGGACTAGGAAGCAAGCAAATGTAGAAATGATGAGGGATAAAGAGGGCTGGGTATTATAACCCTAATAAATCTCCGGTACAAAGAGCATTGTTTTTTTGTGGGTTTTTTTTTTTTTTTAAACAGAAAAACCAAAACCGTGCAGAGGAACAGAGAAATATAGTTAAATATTTTGCCCTTATGTCTTAATCACTTACTTTCTGATTAAAAAGCACAATAGAAGAAACAAACAAATGGTGGAAGCTGGCACCTCCTCAAAAAAGGTGTGCATGTATCCATTGTTGCTTAATCAAAACTCTTCCCACTGCAGCTGAACATTTTTAACAATACCCAGCCCAAAGAATATGGAGTAGACAGGAAAAATATATTTTAAGAGTCCTCGTTACTAAACTGAAGTGATCTTTCTGCTTCATGATGCACTGCAGGTCTTCTTTGTGACTGTTCTGGACTTGCCACTACTCTCATTCTGGATATTTAGACATCTTTGGCAATTCCAAGCCTCTGTTCCTCTCCTTCCAGCAGCTTCCTGTAGGTTGCAATCTCTGCATCCAGCTTGAGCTTAATGTGCAGCAGTTCCTGGTAATCTTGAAGATACTTGGTCATCTCCAGTTTGGTTTCACAGAGTTGGGCCTCGAGCTGAGCGATGACACTCTCTAGAGTCCCCACCTTATCCATGTGGGAGATCTCCATTTCCTCCAGCTGCTGCTCCAGGGCGGCATTGCGAGCCCTCAGGCCATCAATCTGGTTCTGCAGGTCGGTCACCTGATTATGGAAGGTCGTAATCTCATCTTTCATGGTCTTCATCTGATCTTCGTGTTTGCCGGCATGCTCCTTGAGTGTGTCAAACTTGCTCTTGTACCACTTCTCAGCTTCCTGGACGTTGCGGGCAGCAACAGCTTCTATCTCTGCACGCATGTTGCGCAGATAAGCAGCCAGATCAGGACGATCTCCATCCATTTCAGCTGTAATCTTTGAATCCTCAATCTGCTTCATGAGGTCAGCCACCTCTTCATCATGCAGCTTCTTGAGAAACTCGATCTCGGCCACCAGTTGTTCTATGCGCTTCTCGAGCTCAGCCTTCTGCAGTGTGGCATTATCAACATCCTGACGGAACTCCCTCAAAATCATTTCTGCTTCTTCTTTGAGAGTCAGCTCCTCGTCCAGCTTTAGTTTCCATACTTCAACCTCCTCTTCGATGTAGCCGCGTTCAATATCAGCCGCTCCTTTCTCATTAGTCAGGGTCTCAATCAGCTCCCGCAACTCTCTGAACTTGAGCTCATATTCTTCTCCGATGCCTGTGGGGCTTCCCTTGTAACGGCTCTGCAGCGTAACCAGCTCAGCTTGAAGAGAGGCATTTCTCTGCTCCAGCGCCTGGACCTTTGCAATGTATCCTGCAAACTTAACATTGAGTTCTTGCATCTCCTCCTTTTCGTTGGCATGTTGCTGGTGTATCTCTGTGCCCAACTCAACAGCAGTTCCACGATTCCCAGAGCGTCCCCGACTGTCATACGAGGATCCGCGGCAGCGGGAAGGTGAAGGGCTCTGAACCCTAACTCTGCCACTGGAGCTGCTAACTTGCAAGCTCTTCTGAGTGTAGGATGCAGCTCTCATGTTGTGTAAAACACTGGGTTGGTATTTCAGCTTACAAGAAAAAAACCAAAAGAAACAACTGCTCTCTTGCTTTCGCAGGTTGCACGCGTTGAGAATGACGCTCCCTCAAATCACCTCTGTGTTTTTATGCAGCAGTCAAGAATGTCTCAGACAGCCTTGAAACTCGCGCTACGTTTTAACACTTTTCAAAAGTGGATTATGACAGACTTTCAGAGAACTGTGGCTGCATGCTCTTTATTAGCTAACGCTGTACTGTTAGTGACCAGGCAGTTCAAGTCCACTCCCTGGCCTCGGCACCAGGATGTGAAATAGTGATCACATCATGTACGTGTGCTATTTTAAACTCACTATGCACTTAGGATGATAATGCAGTTGGGTGTGACAGAATGCAAAAGGGTATCCAGTGCACTGGTAAACAATGATAAAGTGGTTTTACAGCACGTTCACCAACATGACTTTGTCAAACTGCTCTGACTCACCAAGTTTTACAACTAAATATGTTTTATATCAACTGCTTCTAAAGCATCCAGCAAACAAGAAGGACAAAAGGGCACATTTCACATAAATGGGGAAAACAAAAAAGATAATCATGGAAACATTCTATTAAAAAAAAGGAGATGAGAGCAAGTAGGGAGTGGGTACCAAGAACTGAAAATTAAATGCTAAAGTAAACAGCCATCAATATTGTTGATGTTTTTATCCTGAGTATCATACCAGTGGCTTTAGGCAAGAGTAGAATAGCAGGAATATCTGAAAAGCATATCTGCATGTAAATGCATGATGTGTCACTCACTTTGACATACTGTCCTGCAAAGTCAGTGACCTCTGAAGTGAAGCAGCCAGAGGCATCCACAGGGCAGATAGGAGCCTGGTCCCTCTGGATGATGTTGTATTCACTGCACACCCTATAATCATCCTGCAGAGAGAATAACACAATTCAGGGATGGATCTGATGGGTAATCGTATTCTCCAATTTATTTTTTGTTCTTGATTTACCACCAAAAATATAAAACTCATGACTGGAGACCATAATCATAAAAATGCATCTAAATGAATTAAATTACAATATCTTAACGCTAATAAAGAGATGTATTTAATTTCAAGCTTCAATGTTGGTATTGCACATAATTGCATCATATAATGAGCCCCTTTGGAAGCCAGTTTCACTAGTTTAAAGATGTTATGACTGCATATTAAATTCCTTGTTGAGCTGGATACTTTTTGCAGTGTTGAAACAAGCACTGTTGGTATGTGGCAGCTATGCATGAAAGATATGAGCACTGCCCAGCTCTAAATGTAATTTGTATTCAAACACCCTGTCAGGATCCAAGATCAATGACTTATGGGGTCATTTCACATCTAGTCATAACAAAATAAAATTTGAAAAATGTAGTTTGGCAGTGCTTTTCCTCTTACTGTACATCTCCAGAGAAAAAGCATTTGTGTTTCAGTTTTTATTAGGGAACCAATCAATGTGATTCTAACCACTAAACATAAGCTCTGTACCCTGAGCATTTAAATGCAAATTTAAGCAATGCTGTTGACATGTAGGATTTAGCTTACAAACCCAAACAGGCCAAAGTGTGGTAAAATAAGCAGAGCTAGCTGCTACAGTCACACACAGCTGGTTAGAGTCACATCCATCCACTCAGGAGAAGGACATCTTATCTTTTAGTGATGACCCAATATGTTCATCCTATCATTATCATTTTGTACATTATGTTCTGAACTCTGACTAATCACAATGAATAAATTTGAGGTAGATTTTAGCATTTTATACAGAAAAAAAAATGCAGTGCACATTAAGCATATCTGACAAGTAAAAAATCAAAATGGCATGAAGTCTGAAAGTGCTGTAAAAACTGCACACAGCCATTGTGAGCCTGTTGCCTTGGTTTCATCTGCAAACATTCAAGTTATTCAAAAGAAAGTGTCTGTCATCAGCACATTTCCATAAGATGCAATCTCCAGAAGCACCACTGGAAGAAAAAAAATTGCACATACTAAAAATATAATTAAATCTAAGTATAAAAATGGAGTTAGACAGGACAAAGGTGACCTGGTTTTCCTCCTGAGTGCACTCAATTTGGGATCAACAAGACTGGAATATGAACACAGTGGAGGGAACATTTCACTTGTAATGGGTACATACTCTTGTTTATTCATGCTAAATTAAACACAGCAAGTGCTGTGCATTATACTGTAATTAAAGGAGGAGAGTAGGCGTAATAAGGCTGACAGGTAACACACGGGGCCACAATATAATGACCAAGAGTATCAAGACAAACGGCTAATATAGTGCACCGAACAAATGAGCGCCCATGCTCTCCACAACCACATCCCATAGTTTATCTCTGCAATTCTAAATATTCTCATCTCATTTCAGTCTCCACCTTGTTTTTCTATATCAAATGCAAACAAGCATGACTCCAAAAGTGTTTACTAAATATGTAGCCTGTGGTGACAGTTTCCACAACCAAAGGTTTAATATCAAGTTACTATACTACATGCTTAAAGGGAATCTCCAAAAGCAGCAACAAGATAAACACAAAGCAAAATGTAAAGATGACACTTACAGCTCCAAAGTAAGGTGCCTGGTGGACTACTCCTGTGCCCTCTTCCTCCTTGACGTAATTATCCGTCACCACCTGAAATGCTTCTTTCTCCCCACACTTAGGTCAGATGAGGAGAAATGGGGCAGGGGGAGAGGAAGCACACACACAAGTACAGGCACAGGCAAAAATAGATTTTTTTTTTTTTTTTAAGAGAGAGAGAGAGAGAGAAAAAAAATGGTTAGTGTGTGGTTAAAGGACTGAAATCTTATTTTGGAAACCATAAAGACCTCTGAAATATGACATGTAAGACAAATGACTCCCTTTTGGGAGTTTTTTGCAATTGCTATATTGTTTTGTTTTCAGGTAATTTAATGTATATTGTAACAGGTAGAAACAAAAAAAACAGTCTACCAACCTTGGAAAAGTAATGAAAAAGGGGTTTGTATTTTTTCCCTTTCAAGACCTTGCCAGGAAATCTAAAAACACAAGAAACAAGTTTTTAAAAAAATATCGGCAGAGAAACGGTATGGCCAAAAATTCTTATAACATACAAGTCTGATCATTCACCTTCACAACAATATATAAAATTTGAGAATTGTGCTCCCGTTGAATGAGGCTGGTGACCTGCATGAGGAGAAAGTGGCAAGCTTTTGTGGTTGTGTATGGATCTTTCACACGCTAATGAGGTTCCTGAGCATGTAAAATGAATTAAATGTAAAAATGGCCAATATTATTCCCTTATTACAGGGATGCAATCATCTAATCAACCAAGCAACTCAAAAATGAGAGTGCATACAGTACAATATTGCAGGGGAATTCGCCACATTTTTGGAGGAACTACCCAAAAGTTTTTCAGTGTTGCTCATTCCCCAGAGGCACAATTGTTACAAACTATATGTAGTTGCAAATGTGACTAATCAGGTTTTCCAACTTTGTATCCTACAACACCCATTGATATCATAAAAGATGAGAAAAAAGCAACTAAACACAATTTTACGTTTTATATTAAAGTTAATATCTACGTAGAAGTACTTTAAAGCAAGAAAAGGATTTTAACAGAAGAAAGTGATTCATCTTTAAGTATCCTAAACACTGAATGTTTTTAGTTGGGACAGCCAAAAACTACCAACACATCTGCTGAATCTGTGTTTAAGGGATATATATGTGTTGGAGGCTGAATAAATGGTAATGCACTGTTCATGTAATAAGCAATAAAATAAGCATGCCTGTGTCCCTGTGTAAGGGGAATCCGTCCTCATTTAAGTGTAATAGCAAGCTCTACCAAGAGTGCAACATTTTTTACTCAGGATGGCGTCTTTATTGCCAGTTAATGTGTGATACGATACGAGTGGGGATAAATCCAAAATGTGCTCGTTCAGGTCTCAATACAGTCTGCATCCATTATTCATTCAGGTCTTGTCCTCGTCTCACTCTGCCTCATTTTAGCTAAGATGTACTGCACACCCCCTTTGCTCCAGAATCATCCGCTGAGCTGGGATATTGGGAGTTTTACTTCCTCTCCGTTGCAACTTAATATGTGTCTCTTAAGTTTGGAAGAGAATTTATTTGTCAGAAGAAAACTGCTAATAGCAAATACAAAAGGTAGGTGCAACAAAAAGCTAATATGGCACATGTCGCCATCAGCCATTACCATAACCAAAAGGGAATCAGTGAAAAGAAAAGATGCAAACCCTTTATGGTAATATGTGGAGTGGACATTTAGTCAATCTGGTATCTGATGCTGATTATTTAACAGTAGCCAAGCAGGAGCATACTGTTCCAGTGTTTTGTACAGTATAATTATTATTCCCCAGCAGCCCAACAAAGGACTGCTGTGTGCTGGTGCCAGCAAGTTGAAATATCTAAATTTAGAGTATTAGTCATATCTACTTTTCATACTTTTTCTAAAACTACAGCATGTTTTGTACTCACTTGTCCAGAAGAGAGTATTCACTCTCTGATTTGAAAAGCGCTCCCAGCCTGGCCTCCATCATAATGTAGGTTTTGCCTGTGGTGTTATCTGAGAGATAATGGGGGGGTAAGATAGAAATGACAGGTTATTTCCTGGTTTTTGCATGTTCTTACCAGTTAAAGATCATTAACTGAGGAATTCTAATATCAAATCAAGTAACGGTGTTAAATCAGATTCATGTTAAAAGGTAGCACATCTCTTAAGAACTTCAGGTGACTTTCATATAACAGCTAAGCTAGGCAACAATATGTGTCAGCCACTTGGTGCAGAGCAACTGCCAGACATTTTGGGAAAGCAAACCCTTTTTTTTTTTTCTTTTTTTTTTTTTAAATGGCAAAGGGGAGACTTTGGGAAAAAGAAAAGACACCGAGACCAGCTGGGACAACAGTTGTGAGGAGGGCAAAAACCAAATGGCCTGAGACAGTGAGACACAAAAAAAAGAGCAGAGAGAGCAGCATCAATAAAAGATGTTTCTTCCCCTCAGTGGTGTGACAAATGACTGCACAGCTCAGACTCGCCGCAGCCGACAGCCCTCGACTCAAACAGCGACAAAGGCAGTGAGGGAAAAGATGGAGTGAGAGACGAATAAGAACGACAAAGGACAAAAACAGGTGGATGTGAAGGCAGTGCAATGAGGAAATGAGGAAAAATTTTGGAGTGAAGATGGATTAACAGAGGGGAGTTAAAAAGAGAGACAGTGCTGATGCAAAAAAAAAAAAACAAAAAAAAAAGACACTCATTGGTATTCCAAGGCGGTCTCCCATGCAGCACCACACAGTCGGTGCAGTCAGGATGGCACATTGTGCTTCAACAGTGCCCCCTGCAGTACCAGCTGGACTATGACTGGCCAACAGGAATCTAGGTCATCCATTTAAAAACCCTCCAGTTTCTCTCATGGGAAACCAAAAACTACAGCAGGAGGGTAGCAGAAAACAGTAGCCACCTCTCCAGAGTATCTCTCCTTCATATCTGAACAAGGACAACGCTTTTTTTAAATGGCCTGATTTAAGGTTCATCCACATTTTCCGGTTTGTTCCGCACACAGTCATTGCCTTGGTCCACACACACAAACGTACACAAATCTGTCAGTTATTCAACGCTATTTTTATGTTAACAATAATGAATGAAAATACTTCCTTTTGCAAGATTAACACAACGAATGAATAACTGATCCTGTCAGCAAAGCACTAAAAAAGTCAAATTAGTTTCTCATCCATGTAAAAAGATCTACAAAATTATAAAGCACAAAAATCTAAAGTTTAAGCCCAAAGTCAACATTAACACCATCGATGTCACAGAAGAAACTGTTCCTTTGCATGAAAAACCTTCTTTGTATTTCTGATTTTTCTTTCTTTATTTAACAATATCAGCACAAAAAACCTTCATATTGTGTACTTTGTGGCTAATCTGACACATAAACAGTGTTTACAGTGTTTATTAGTAAAGAATGACCAGGGGTGCAAAATATTATCTTAGCAAAACACAAGTTATTGCACTAAAGAGGTAGAATATCAGTCCAAGAAGCAGAACCAAAACCAAGTTGGTGGCCACAGTTCCTCCTTTAGCTCTGTATCTAGACTGGTTTTATCCTTTTCTATGTGAGAGGTGTGTTAACTAAAGACATATGTTTAGAAAGCAGTTTGTACATTCTGCACCTGTCTCAGGTATACTAAGACACACCCAGTCAGATACACTGCCACCACAAGGATTTCAACACACACAAACAAATGTTGTCAGCTTTTGTCCTCAAGTTCAGATTCAGAATATTTCATATTTAGTTTTTGAAGATAAAAGAAAGGAAATTTGGAGATTTGCATAAAAATGTGTGTAGCTCCTTAACTTTTTGACTTTAAAGATTAACAGTTTAAAAGCATAATTGACGATTTGCATGAACAGGGCTCCAGACTAACTTTTTTTCTAGGAGCACAGTGGCCCCTAACTTAAATTTTTAGGAACGCAAGCACAAAATTTAGGGGCGCACACCGAAATTGCAAATATTCACATTTATTCTCATTTTCACTGTATTACTGATAAATACTTGAACAAAAAATGCAGAATTCCTTGCATATATGATTTCACACTCCCTTGTTGAAACATCGGTGTCCCCATCGATCTCAACAGACAGCATCCTTAATCTTCTTGTACATCTTCTGTTTTAGTTTATCAGCTATGATACCAACAAACTGAGCACATCAAGTGTTGTTGCTGTAGGTTGTATTCAGTTTTACACCGTTCTTCCTTTGCAGATCGATTTGACCTTTAAATTAAAAAAAAAAAGGCTGTTCTTCTTTTCCAATGAAAAATGCCGTGTTAAACTATAGATTATCAGCTTCCTGCTTTCTAAATGCAACTGGGAGTGAGTTGCACTTTCATTGCACAGGTCATGGCAGAGTCCTGTGACGGGTCGGGTACCCGACGGGTAAAAATGAAATCGATTAAATTTCACAGGTACGGGCGGATATTTATATAATGCGGGTGGGTCGCGGGTAACAATATGGTTTTGAATTTTTTTGTCTTCCTCCTTCTTGTGGAGATTGGTGTTTTACTAATCAAGCTGCATTCAGGTTACTTTTATTGTGAACCCCTGCATGCCATGCTGGGCTTCCACACTGCCACACAGCTGGAGTAAGTAAGATTTTTCCACTGCAGGCTTTGTGCGCCAGGAGCAGAGAAAAGTTGAAACCAGGACGGTAAATGACTTTTTGTTTATGCAGGAATCTCCGAATCAAATAAAGCCCCTAAAAGGCCAAATAGGGGACTATAGAGAGGTAGCAGTGATGGGATAACAATATCACATTGAACATAAGATTGAATAAATAAAATCATGCAATGAAGGGAGGGACGGGGTGTACAAGCATTAACTTAATAAGTTAACGAGCAGATCGGGTTGCAGGTTATATAGGCCTATCAACGGGTTGGGTCGGGTCCGGATTTGACTGGAAGATAAATGCGGGTACCGCGACTCGGGTTTGGTATTAATTCTAACGGGTTCCGGCAGGTGCGAGTTTGTAAAATCGCTCTCATACATTGGCTTTCTTCTTCTTTCGTGTTCATCTCCTTTCTTGTATTAAAAAGTTAATTTCAGTTTTAATTTCAGTCGGCAAACCAGCTGATTTGCACATAACTGTGAACTACTGGGCTGAAGAGAAGAGCAGAAGTTTGTCAGGGACAAAATAAATTCAATAATAACTACAAAAAAACCTGGCAAATTTATTGGTCGCACATGCGCGAGTAGATCAAAAACGTACTCGCACTGTCTAACATTTTAGTCGCAAAATGCGACCATTTGGTCGCTCTCTGGAGCCCTAATGAAGCATTGTTTATAGAGAATATCTATCTTGTGTTTGCTTAAGTACGTTTATTAAAAAATAGAGAAATCGGTAATACATTTCACACCTGTAAAAGACCACAAGGGTCTTCGCAATGCAAACAGACATGGTTAACGCACCTGAATGGCATAAACGTGAGGGAGAGGAGGGAAATATGATCATTTTCAGAACTGAAGGACCTGATCTCTACAGTTTTGAACCTGAAGCTACCAACAGGGTCTCCACCATCCAGGAGAGGAAACCGTTGATGGGGAACAATAGTTTGTTATTAACCGCTCAGTCCCACGGATGCAGAAGCCTACTCATATGAAATCATGAAGCCTTGCTGATCCCTGACCTTTCCTAAAACTACATTATTTTTCATTATACCATGGTCAGAGAGAATTCTAACGCCAACTGGCGTGCATTATTTTCGTACATATGCACACGTAGTTCGGCAAGTTAAATCGCTGTTATATCACTCCATTACAGGCGTCACCATAGCAACGTATTAATCGACTGGTTCAGATCAGCTGGCTTTTGACAGATGAATGAGAGAAAAGTGTTGTAGCATGGAACAGTTTAGCATAAAAAGTACATTGAGACCCACATAAAGTAGTTGTTATACTTAAGCATATTTAACAAGTTTTGTAAAAAATACATAAACATTTGTTATCAAATGTTTATTCTATGGGACCATGGTATTAGCAGATTAAACAACTGGGACCCATGCATTACACAGTTTTAATGCACTGCGCGTCGTGGTGTTGTAGACTCTGTGTCGTGCATTAAACCGTCTACTCTTCCATTCTCTGTTTTAAAAGGATAATTCAACTTAATCTAGGTGGGGTTGTATGTGGTCATAATGAGGAGTTAATGTGGTACCTGCAGTAGACAATATTCAAAGCACATTGATCAGGGTTTGGCCATAAGTTATTCATGTGCCTAGCTCAGGTTAACTCAATTTGGTCGATGTCGGACATCTAAGCACGGCCCAAACTTCAACATCTTTTTTTTTGCTAAACAAAAACAGAAACAAAAAAAAAGAACAAACACTATTTTTTGGCTAAAATTAATCTCATAACTTAAAAGGCAAAGACTAAAAAGTCCACCAAAACACCATGATACAAAAATGCTTTCCTCTGGGTGCAATTGGCAAAGGCAACACTACTCCTCTGCTAATTTGTTCTTGTTTGTTCTTTCTTAATAGAATAAACAAACATCAGCTGACACTGTCCAAAACACTAAACCCACCAGGGAAACTAGATTTAGAGAGACAAGACAGAACATTTTTGCCTTAGGCATCAGCATTTGAGCAACAAAACAACCGGACCTGGTAATTCAAGTAATCTCAACGCAAACATGTCTTTCAGTACAGGATATATGAGCAAGTAACAACCCCCCTCCCCTCCCTCCTCGTAACGACTTGAAGAAAGTACAGACAACAGCAAAAAAAGACAAGTCTGGTGGAAATGTATTAGGACAAAGCATTAAAGATCAACAACAGAACAACAACAGAAGGACTCAGGACATCAGTTGATTTTTTTAACCCCCCCCCATAAAGTGTCGAGGCGGCAAAATGTAAACAACAACGGACAAGGCCTGGACAAGAATTACTCCATATGCAAGTTATTTAACGACAAAATAACTATAATAGTAATACTATTATAATAATACTACAAACATGCAACAGCACCCCAGGTATTCCCACCCCTTGTTAGAGGAGGAGAATAAACTGCTAACTATTGCCAACACATTCTTCCTGTAGATTTTATGGAAAAATGTGAACATAACATGAATAATATGTTGGATATGGGTTGGGTATATTCATGGTTTGACATACATAAAAGATAGTGGAGATAAGTTTGTATGGTTACTTGAATTAATGGATACTGAATAGATTCAAAAGTATGAAGTAGCCATGGAATGAGAAAAAAAAACCTTGAATGGGGAAAAAAGATGCACTGAAAATCCTGACCATCGTTAAATAATCGACTCAAAGCACCCTGAATTGTAATCGAATCATGAAGTATCAAAGACGGCACAACCCTAACCTCACCTTTGACCTTGACATACAAGAACTCTGGGTTGACACAGAGCGCCAGGTTGCTCGGCAATGTCCAGGGAGTGGTTGTCCAGGCAATCAAGGCAACATCCTCATTCTCAATCAAAGGAAAGTTGACGATCACAGAGGGATCCTGAACATCCTGGAAATGACGAGAGAAACAGAAACGGTCCGTTTTGCTTTGAACTCTGAATGAAATAGTCATGCTTGAAGCTATGCAGTGTTACACCAGTAAAGGTTTACAGGGTTGTGTCCTGTGCTGACCTTGTAGTTCTGATGGGACTCAAAGTTGGAAAGGGGAGTGTTGCAGGCAGTGGAGAAAGGCATGACTTTCACACCGCGGTACACCAGACCCTTGTCATAGAGCTGTTTGAACACCCACCTTGAAGAATGGAAAAAAATATAAATAAACATACATTATGTTAGATCTTAAAATAAGGTAAACAATGAGACAAGTTCCTGGCTTCCTGCATTTTATTCTATTTTTTTATGGTTTGCTTTAAGGCAAGGCAAGGCAAGGCAAGGCAAGTTTATTTGTATAGCACATTTCATGTACAGGACAATTCAAGGTGCTTTA
>JAOXYM010000003.1:19881426-19901692 GCA_028567055.1 Leptatherina wallacei | reverse complement strand
TCCTCATTTTCTTTGCGTTCTTCTCATTTTTCTCTCTGGTCTATTTCAACTCATGAATTAATCTGCTGTCAGTGTCTAATTACGGAAGCTTTTTGTGGTTGGCTTGTGCATGCTTATGCACACACACTTGATGCAGAGGGAGAGCACTGCTTACAGCTGGAGCTCCGGTGCTGTCAATGTGACGGTGAAAAAGTAGGTCTCTCATCTTGTTAATCACACGTGTGCAGTTCACTGTGAGTTGAAGGTGTTGATTAAACACGTTGGTGGAGAAGAGAGGGAGGTGTAGCCCTACTCGTGGAATTCAACAGTGAGGTGCTTTTCAGATCAGTCCCAGAAATCCTTTCAGATTTACTGTTTATCTGTTTTCCAAAGCACGAAAAAATTAAATCCCACAACTAGAAATGCATGACAAATCAAAACTTTTATTCATTCATTCATTTTCTGTACCACTTTGTTCAGTTCAGGGTCACGGGAGGCTGCCTATCCCGGCAGGGTACACCCTGACCCTGGACAGGTCGCCAGTCTATCGCAGGGCCTCAAAACTTTTAATTCTTTTCTATGTCCACCAATAAAGGCAAGGACAACCATCCAGCTTGTTAGTTGTATGAAGTTAAAATCAATAAATCAATAAAGATCATATATGATCAAAAACTGAAATACAGATGCTTGAACAGTTTTCAAACAACTTGCAAGATAGTAGCCGGGTAATAAAAAAAAATCATTTTACATGAAGGAAAAGCCAACAGTAAGTTCACCTATTTATTCCTCATTGCACAGGTAATACAATATAATGGCCAAATACCTGAAATTTAAGTACTTAAACAAATTAAAAAAAATGTCTCTATAAAGAGATACTTGTGCTAAAACCAATATATGTTATCTTGGGGGTCATGGCTCAAAAAGTTTGAGAACCACTGTTCTAGCAGATAGCCAGCAGCTTCAACACTGGATGAAATGAAAGAAATACAAATGTCTACGATTACCTTGTTTAATCATGCAGTAAACCAAGCTCTCTATGCACCACATGGATTAAATTTCTACTTTAGTTTATATATCTAGTTTATATTTTTTTAATGATTTACTCTCTATTACAATATGTGGTCTATATATAAATTAAATGATAAAAAAAAAAAAAAAAAATACCTGGCATGGATTATCCAGATGTGATCTGGAACACTATTATTGCTTCTTGGAAATCAGATGTTTCAGCATCTGGATTGCATTTGCTGCTTGGGGAAACAACCTAAACTGTTGGGAGAAACAAAGATCTGATCCATAACACTTTTCACTAAAGGTCCCATAGCAACGAGTATAATTCACTAGGGTGAAATTAGTCTAATTGCTGAAAAAGCACCAGTGATGCATGTGGGAGTGGATTGATGCATCTGCAAGAGTTTTTACTGATCAGGAATCATCCAGTAATATGAGAAAATTATTGAAAAAAACCCCAAAAAGAATACATTTTTACTTTGAACCTTCAACACTATTAAACTTAAACTTTTATAGAAAAAGAGAAAAAAGCCAGATGTGTGACCTTGCCTCTAAGTGTTTCGAAGAATCTAAGTTGAAAAGGCAAAAAATGCGAGGTGTGATTATTTTCATCTGCAGTGCTGTTGGTACTGCTTCATGTTATCCTGAGCAGGGGCCACGTGACAGCAGATCTAAGGAAGAGTGAGCAACCGCGTAATAATGTACACAACATGCATGCACACTTACATGCACATTTTTGCATTGCCCTAATATATGTCTCCATGCATGAGATTACTGCTAACATGCTCTTATGAGTTTGTCACTGAACATATAGCACTGTATCATATACATCTACCCAGAGAAACAACAAATTGAGAGTATATAGAGGCAAGCCTGCAAACACCCTCTTTCTATCTGTACCTCTCTTTTACTCGCTAAAAGCCAGTGATGTGTAAAATGGAGATGTACAGCATGTGACTCCATTAATGAATGGATAGTGCAGCATAGTGTCTGTGTGTGTGTGTGTGTGTGTGTGTGTGTGTGTGTGTGTGTGTGTGTGTGTGTGATACAAGTACAGTGGAATTAATACTGCCTTTGATCCCGTCTTGCGGATTACTCAGTGCTATATGGTTGTGCATGTGTGCATCTGTGTGAGAGATTGAGTGCACAGGAGAGGGGGCGTTAGCAAATCCCTCTCATTCAGCAGCTAGCTACTGTCTGATATATCATTCAACTAAAAATGGGTCTTGGCGGAGGGGATGGAGGGGTGAGGAGAGCTGCAGGGAACGAGGCAGAAAAGTAGAGCTGATATAGAGGAAGTGAGGCGGTATGAGACAAAGTCTGAGTGAAAAGATGAGAGAGGGAAAAAAGCATTATGAAAATAAAGGAGAAGGGAAGAGGCCACTGCAAAGGATGATGAAAATCTAGGATCTCCATTTCCTCTTAATTGTACATGAATGGAGCTCAGCAATGTATGCACATATGTGCTTCAGTCTGCCTTCATCTGTGTGCCTGATCATACAGATGTGGTCGAGCAGAATCATTGGCTGTTTCCAAACATCTTTATTGAAACACGTTGAAATGCAAAAAGTCACATGATCTTTTCTGCTCTGTCATGCACAAACCAAACAGTGTACAGCAGGGGCTGTGCTCACATGAAGAGACAGAGGAGGAAAGAAGATAGACCAAACTGTTCAATTTATAGGGTTAGAACGGTTTACCATCTCTTTTTTCAGGCAGAAAAATACCCCACATCCCATTTAGGCACATCCCTTAGTTGATTTATGTTGCAGTTTCTAATGATATTACACATGAATTGTTATGAAATATGATGCAGATGTTTTTAGCTTTCAGGAACTCAACTTTGACTGGCTTACTTTTACTTCTTTTATTTATTAGATGGAAATTGTGTAAAATCTTATTTTTTAACATAAATATCAGCATTTTAACATCTCATGAGTCAGCCAAAGCACTCTTAATTTGTGAAAAGGTGAGTAATCGGGAAAGTCCAATTTTAGGACTGAAGGCACTTAGACGGAAGAACAACTACCTAAAGTTGTCAATTAGGAGATGGAAACAGTGATAGTCAAACACTAGCATGATACAGGAACAGCTGTAACTTATTTTTCTAATAAACAGACCCAGTAAAATCATTTTGTTTGCAACGGGTCACATAATTTATTGGTCTCAGTTTATCAGTTATTTGGGGCGGGTCATGGTAAATCCAGCAGTTTATGTAGGTCACTGTGTTCAATACAGGCTTCATTAATCTTTTGAACACATTCAATGAATATGTGTTCATTTATTAAAGAATCATTTCCACTGATGTTAATTGATGACGGTAAATTTCTTAGCAATAAATTCTACTTTATATGACCTGATTTACCTCGAAGTCAGGGTTAATTCCAACTGAAAGGGCCACTATATAACTTTTCAACATTAAAACTCAGCTTTCCGGACTCGTTTGATGGCACAGTGACATCTATTTTGTGCATTTTTAGGGCCGTCGCAGCTCAGCACCATTCCGCGGCTGCACTACAGAACTTACAGAAACTGCACTACAGAACTTTCACATTCAGGTCGCTGCCTATAGGTTTCGCTTTGTGCACGTGTTACACTCAAACGACCGGTTTGTAAACAAACCGGTCGTTTTGAACACACGTCTGCGGATTGAGCAAAGAAACTGTCATGATCTTGGCTGAGTGGGGCTTTTCCCAGCTGCCTCTGAAAGCAACCTACCTCAGCTCTGATTGCTGATGTCTCTCACCTGTGCTGCTCCTTATTTAAGCAGCAGTGTCAGTACATCTCCTTGCCAGATCGCCAGAGTTCTCTGTTCGTTTCCAGCCTTATCAACCTGTGTGCCTTCAGTGTATGACCAGTTTTCCCTCCCAGGATTCTGTATCTGCCTGCCCCCATCTAGTTATCCCTGTGTCCCCCTTCTCGTGGCATTTCCTGGTATTGGACCTTGGACTGTGACTTTGGATTGGATTTTGGATTCTGGACTTGGCCTGATTTCACTGGAAGGCTTTAGGAACCCTGGACTTCCTGGATATCCTACCTGTTTACCTCTGTCAGTATTCCATATTCCACCAGTCATCTTCATCTTTCTACTGAGGTGTTCGGCAAGGATCTCATTATATCCTCCGGTACGTTCCATTATACTGAACCATTCCTAAAGAAGTACTACAAGAAAATCACCTCTTCTCTCGCCTCCACAGAAGAAGCCAGCACCCGAACCTGACATTGCCAGTGAACCTGCCTGTTTAAATAAAGCTTTAACTGCCTGATCCTGAGGTCTCTGACATCTTTGTGGGTTCCATCTGCTAAGCCGTTACAGTACGATCTGGCCAAAATTATGGACCCATCCGAACCTCAGGATTGGCGTGTCAGGGTCGAGGCAGCTATAGTTCAGCAAGAGGCAGGCCTGTGTGATTTAGTGTCAGATGGAGATTTTACGACAACTTGCTGTACTAACTAAATCCGAGCCATCGGACAAAAGTTCTTCTGATTCAGCACCTCAAGCAGTATCACCTGGACTTGAACCTCGGATGAGTCCACCTGAAAAGTATGGAGGGGAGCCAGGTCAGTGTCGAGCCTTTTTAATACAATGTTCCCTGCTATTTGAGCTTCAGCCATCATCTTTTCACTCTGAGTAGACAAGAGTTGCATATGTGGTCTTCTTGCTCACTGGAAGAGCAAGGCTGTGGGGAACTGCAGAATGGGAGAGAGGATCTCCCGTCTGTTCTACCTTTAGGATTTTCCGAGGAACTGCGGCGTGTTTTTGATCCCATGAGACCCGAACGAGAAGCTTCCAGGAATCTGTTTTCCCTCTCTCAGGCTGGCAGGTCAGTTACTGACTACATTATTGACTTTAGAACAATTGCTGCAGAAAGCAAGTGGAATGCCTCTGCATTATTTGATGCCTTTTACCAAAGATTATCTGACAGTATTAAGGATGTACTCGTTGCCAGAGATCCACCTGCAGACCTCAATTCTCTCATGAATGTAGCAGCCCGTATTGACCAGCGTCACAGAGAGATGGAGAGAGAAAGCTCGGGGCACTTCGGTAAACAGATTCAGATCCCCCCTACAAGTTGGTTTCACGACCTTCTGTTAATTCTCCAGCTGCTCCCACTCATCCTGACACTCCTGAACCGATGCAGCTTGGTCGTTCCAGACTGTCCATTGCAGAAAGGGAGCGGAGGATGTCCAATCGACTCTGTCTGTATTGTGGTCAACCAGGACATATTGTACGCTTCTGTCCAGTAAAAAATCAGGCTCAGCAGGGGTCGGGAGGACCTTGCTGAGCCGGACTCTATCTGATTCCTCTGTCTCCCGTCCATTGTTCCACATTCAGATAACAGCAGCTTCCCAAGAACACACATTGCCTTTTTTCATTGAGTCTGGGTCCGACACAGAGTTCATGGATAAAGAGTTGGCTGAACAACTGGGTCTAAAATTCTCTTCTCTCAAGAGTCCATTCTTGTCCGAGCCATAGATAACCATTGTAACCATGAAAACTGAACATATCACTGTTGGTAACAGTCGCCATGAAAGTATAAGCTTCCAACTAATTTCATCACCTCAGATTCCAGTCATTTTTGGCTTCACCTGGCTGCAGTTTCATAACCCGCATATAGATTGACTAGAGGGCAGTGTGACTGGGGTGTTAATCGTCTGACAACTTGTTTACGCTCTTCTCCAATGTCTCAAAGTTCTCCACCAGTACCTCCTGAACAGATTTATCCACACCTCTCAGAGGTGCCTTCTCAGTATCATAACTTGAAAGAAGTATTCAACAAGGTCCGGGCTACCTCACTACCTCCTCACCGTCCATTTGACTGTACTATTGATCTTCTTCCTGGTAATTTACTTCCTTGGGGTAAGCTGTACTTATTATCTGCTCCAGAGAAGGAGGCTATGGGTAAATACATTGCTGATTCCCTTTCAGCAGGACTCATTCGCCGATCATCATCCCCAGCCAGGGCAGGCTTCTTTTTTGTAGCAAAGAAAGATGGCACACTTCGTCCTTGCATTGATTATAGAGGCTTAAATGATATCACCATAAAGAAAACCTATCCCCTGCGACTCATTTCCACAGCTTTAGATCTTCTACAGAAGGCCACCATCTTCACTAAACTGGATCTCCGCAATGTCTATCATCTGGTTCGCATCCGAGAAGGGGACGAGTGGAAAACTGCATTCAATACTCATACTGGCCATTATGAATACCTGGCCATGCCATTTGGCCTAACTAGTGCCCCTGCAGTATTTCAAGCACTAGTGAATGATGTTTTGAAAGAGATGCTAAACAAGTTTGTCTTCGTTTACCTTGACGATATCCTAATCTTAGCATTGAGGAGCATGTTTTCCATGTCAGAACTGTGCTGCAGCAACTTCAGCTCTATGTGAAAGCGGAGAAGTGTGGAAGTGTGATTTCCACAGCTCGACGGTGTCCTTCCTGGGTTACATCATCACTGCTGGCAGCAACAAAATGGATCCCTCGAAGGTCTCAGCAGTGAGGGAATGGCCAGTTCCAGAGAATCGTAAGCGGCTACAACGATTTTTAGGGTTTGCAAACTTTTACTGGAGGTTCAAAAGGGATTACAGTTCCAAAGCAGTTCGTCTTCACCAGCTGACATCCTCTAAGAAACCCTGCAGTTGGACATCAAAGGCTGACACTGCATCCACTTCTCTTAAACAAGGGTTTACCTCTGCTCCAGTGCTCCGCATGCCGGATCCCCAATATCAGTTCATAGTTGAAGTGGATGCTTCTAATTTTGGAGTTGGAGCTGTCCTCTCTCAGAGGTATCCCGATGACTCTAAAGTTCCAACTGTGCTTTCTTTTCTAGATGCTTGTCTTCCGCAGAAAGGAACTATGATATTGGAGATCGTGAATTTCAGCAGCAAAGTTGGCGCTGGAGAAATGGCGTCATTGGTTGGAGGGATCCAAACACCCCTTCATAGTCTGGACCGATCACAAATCTTGAGTATTTGAAGACTACCTAGAGGCTGAACCCACATCAAGCCTGTTGGGCTTTGTTTTTCAATAGATTCAACTTTTCTCTAGCTTATCGCCCTGGTTCTAAGAATGCTAAACCCAATGCCCTTTCTCGACAGGTTATTCCTCTGGAGGAGGACACTGTAAAGTCGGATGACTTTGTTCTTCCACCCTGGGTCGTCTGCAAATAACCCGGGTCCAACTCAAAGAGGAAGTAAGACAGGCCCAGCAGTCCCATGAGTTGCCCACTGGCTGTCCTGCAGTGTTTATTTGTTCCACCCAATCTACCCTCCAGGGTCCTGGAACTCTGCCACTCCTCCCGTCTGGCTTGTCATCCAGGGATTGCTCGCACCCTTTACCTCTTGTCTCAATGGTTCTGGTGGCCTTCTTTCCGACGTGACATCAGGAGCTTTGTCTCAGCCTGTCCTGTGTGTTGTCAGTCCAAGACGTCACGCCAGCGTCCTGCTGTACACCTTCTTCCATTGTCTATTCCCCGACGGCCCTGGTAACACATTTCTATGGACTTTGTGACTGGACTCCCCACCTCTGAGGGCAAGACTGTTAAAATGACCATTGTGGACCGGTTTTCCAAGATGGCTCACTTTGTAGCACTGCCAAAGTTACCCACAGCTAAAGAGATGGCAGATCTCCTGGCAGTCCATGTTTTCAGGCTACATGGTCTCCCTCTGGATGTTGTCTCTGACCGTGGGCCCCAGTTCACTTCCAAGTTTTGGTCAGAATTTTGTCGCCTTCTGGGGGTTCACATCAGTCTTTCCTCTGGCTTTCATCCCCTGTCCGATGGTCAGACAGAAAGGGTCAACCAAGAGTTGGAGACTAGTCTTCGTTGCCTGTGTTCAGTGGAGCCATCCTCATGGTCGAGGAATCCTACCCACATAACTCCTTGCCCTCCTCAGCCACTGGACTCTCTCCTTTTCAGGTGGTTAATAGGTTTCAACCTCCAGTTTTTGAACCCCAAGAGGAAGAGGTCCGAGTTCCTTCTGCTCACGCAGCCGTCCACCACTGTCATCATGCTTGGCGCAAAGCCGGAGCGGCTCTGCTACGAACATCTCAGCGGTACATGACTACGGCTAACCATCGGCGGTCCGCTCTTCCCACCTACCATCACTTTTTGGCACAACAGTACCAAATACATGGAGGGCATCCTTGTAGCTTATCAGCATCAATAACGAAACAGAATTATATCATTCTGTACCTCATCACCTGATGGGACACTCCAACTTGTGCATGATGTTGATGTTTTGACATTTCTGTCTCTCTGTGCGGCTTCTGTAGTGGTAATAATGCGCTTAAAAGGTGAGGCGCCAGAGAGCACCACTCGTTTGCATTCAATTAGCGCACCACTAGATGGGAGTAATTATTACACACTGGGGCTTTAATAAAACAACTTATTATAAACATCTGTGAGAAATGTCATTCAGCTAACACCTTTTTGATTTATAACTGCTTACACAGCACTACAAGGTCTGTTTTTGACAACAGCACTGCCATGATACTTTGCAGTTGCATTCTCTCAGAATGCTACGATATTATACAAGTAAAATGAAAAAATATTATACTTTGATAATCCACCAACAAGAAATAAGGTTATAGTTTTGTTTTTTTAAGTAAGTAGCAGAAACTTTTCCATATCAGCATCAGTAAATCTGTGATTGACTTCATGGTCTTTTGAAGACAGCTGTGAATGTGCACTCAATAGGGATACAAGGCTTGTTGAAGCCTTGCATCTCTTATCCTGAATTCTGCTTTTGTGGAACAAGCCCCAGGTCCTCTAGTGTCTAAATTTGGTCCTGGGTAAGGGTTATTGTGACATACAGTACAACTTCCCCAGATAATATGTAGAAAATTTCTGGGCTGCTCATCCGTGTGTGATAATTTCAATGTGTCAATTCTGTGACTTTCTAAAAGGATAAATAACAATAACAAATCAATGGCGTTTGCAGTGTTTCCCCCTTTTTATAGAGGTTTGCAACAGACTTTGTATCCACAAAGAGTGCATAGAAATTTCCATTTAATAAGTTTGTATTCATAATTGATAAGTTTAAAACAAGCTACAAGTTACCATGACCTTCCAATATGTCAAAACCTTACTGGACGCCAAGTAGCGAAGCCGTATGAAATGTTGAAAGCTACAACTACTTTCAATACAACACTGGACAGTGTATTGCTTTAGGTTGAAATATGTAACAAGTTCAAATGTGATTGATCCCTGATGAAAAACTCTCAGCAGTAAATAAAGATATCAGAATTAAGCACTGATATGTTGTTGGATACACTAGGTGCCATTACTTCAACTATGTTCTGAGGCAAATATTTTTCTTATTTAAAATTAGACATAATGTAAAGTAATATTTTCTACGCTGGATTGCTTCAACTTTAGTAAACATGACGATATGAAAGAAAACATGCAGGTGCATGCAGTTTGTCCAACAATGCAGCTGCATTTCAGATTGATGATTGGCCTAATGCTTTTTGAAAGTGAAACACAATCTGTTGTTTTTGTCAGGGATCTTTTGTAGAGCAGGCCAGTGCGATGTGGGTCCCACAAGAGATCGGTCCATAACTGACTGCATGCCAAGGCCTTCACAAACTATTGATTCTCTGGTGCACTTTAGCTGTAACCCAACTCCCTGCTCCCATCAATCATTTCAGCTCCCTCTGCATCCCACTGCAGCATCCAAAAGGGTCTTACAGGGTACTCGTTCTAACTGGAAATTATTGATCTTGATCCTGGCATGGACTATATGATTACATTATGTTTTATGGCTCTGAGGATGGGAGCTTTATTGTTTTAGTGGCCACATCTGGTTTCTGATGATGGACTTGATGAGGTCAGCATAGGGGGAAAGGAGCAAAGAGGAGACAAGAGGGAGGCTGAAGTGAGGAGAACAACAGATGCAACAATAGAGGAGGATAGAGATGGAGTGATGTGTTAGGGGGAGAGTTTAATCAATACACTAAAGCATGACATCATCGTTTAGCTAGTCTGGAGGGACATCGGGCGTTCTGCCAGTAACCAACAACAACCAGACCCTGGCCATGAATGATTAATGTCATCCGCTCATCCAACCTTCTACGCTGGTTCTTCTGTCCAGTCTGATATTACAGGCCAGGGCACCTTCAGCCAGAGCATCATGTTTGTCAACAACAACAATTCATTTCAACTAATTCTGCTGTTGTAGTTATCAGTCCATTTTGTTTTGAAGATAAAACTTTAAATTACTTTTTGGAATTTAAAGAGAGTTAGAGAGAATAGTATTTTTGTTTTGTTACAAATTTATGAAACTTTTTTAACAAACTGATTTACACTATTCTTATGAATAATTGTTAACATACCAAAAGCTCCAATACCATACTTGTGTTACATTGATACAAAATAAACATGGATTTTTATAGTAAAAGTTAATTGAGATGATTCAGATAGTTCTTGCTCCCATAATTTTTTTACTAACATTTCAGCTCAAAATTATGATTGAACACCTGTATCACTTTAAAAACAATTTCCCAGAAGCCATGTGATACTCAAGTAACATTATATGTCCCATTTTCACAATCATATATCTCTTGGTCCTGTATTGAAAAGAATGCATGCGTTATAAGGCAAATCATTGCTCTCTTAAGCTGTTTTTTAAAGTGGAATTTTCCAAAAATGCTTGGAAATCCCGAGCAAATTACAATCAATTTCTTGAAAATGGGCATTGAGCATTTAATTTTTTGAAAGGTAAAAAGAATTTGGGCCTGTATCAGCTGATACAAATACTGAATATGTTAAACAAAAAGTAAAAGATTTGAGAAAGATGTCAAAATCTTTTGTCTCTGTGAAATGGTACATCCTCAAAAAGCAATACTAAGTTTAACGGGGGTGGAGAGGACACAATAGCAACACAAGATGGGTAAAAGGAAGAACAATATTTATTTGATATCCAGAAAGGCTCAAGGAGATCTGTTGGTAGCAGCTGGTTTGGCACAGAATGAGTTGTACCCCACGTCAATTTGCTAGGTAATCTTATTACCACAGGACCAACAGAGCTGGCTGTGACTAGACAGAACTGGTGAGTGCACAGTAGTCCAAGAGATCACAATTTGGTTCAGGAGAATCCAGATCCAGAACAGGGCTGAGACCTAAGGCAATGGTCAGAAACAAGCAGGGTCAGAACCAATCTGGCAGAGAATGAGTGAAGCAAGACTGTCTATATACTGGGTTAATGGCAGATGGAAAGCAGGTGATGTCAGCAGGTGGAGGCAGTTGTACTGATGAGAGGGAGTGGCTGAACTGGAAAACAGGAGGAGCAGAGCAAAGTGTAACACGTAAGTGGGAAGTCCATGATTATTACACTTGGATGACACTTTCCCAGTGTGATTATGTGCTATGCAGATAACAGTCTTAGACAGGGCCACCTCTTTGTGGAATACATTGCCATGCTCCCTGAAAATATGCACCAGTAAGATGAATTAAAAAAAGTTAATGTTAAAAGTACATACAATTTTTTAACTTATATCTAATTTGAGAATTATATTCTTGACGAGTCCTGCGATGGACTGGCGACCTGTCCAGAGTGTACCCTGCCTCTCACCTGCTAATTGCTGGGATAAGCCCCCCGCGACCCTGAATTGGACTCAGCGGTACAGAAAATGAATGACTGAATGAATGAATGATATGTAGATTCATTGGACATAATCATCTGTTCTGTTTCTTGTTAGTACTTGATTGTGCATGTTTCGGAATTGGTCATTTTATCTTTATTTTTATTTAATTTCTTATCCTTTAGGTGTGGGGGGAAGTGGTGTATAGGGTTGGTTGGGGTGTTTGAGTTATGGTAGTTTAATTGTATTATTACAGATTTGCCTGAAGCTAATTTCTTGCATTACTGCTTTATATGTGGACCCCAGGAAGCTGCTGCCTCCTGTTATAGGGATCTTGGATGCAAGTAAATTTATACTTTAGTCAAATCTTTTTAAGAATAAGAATGAGAATAAGAATGACTTTATTAATCCCGGAGGAAATTGTTGTGCCAGAGTGCGGTACAGAGGTCGTCACAACAATACAAAAAAGAGCTATCTTCTTTTTTTTCAAACTATATAACATGATTATGTGTCATAGATGGGTTATATGTTAGTTATGAATAACAATTCCACTATATATTCATTGGCACGTTTGTATGTAGTCTATTTTTAAAATGACCTCCACTTTGTAGTGTTAAGAATGGAGGAAACACACAACACAAGCACCATGCTCAATAAGAAAACCTATTATATGACAAACAGGAGACATCCTCTACCTCATGCAGTTGACCTCCAGACGAATCACCTTATCCTGTCTGGAGGTTATTTATTTAAAAATAATCACACACACACACACACACACAAGGATGGAAGAGGTAGACTACGTATCCACACATACGATGAGAGACAGACAGACTGAAAAGAAGAGTCTATAGGTAGGGGATGAATGAGGAAAGGAAGATAGCTGAGTTTAGTTAGTGTTCTTGCTGTCTAGAGGTGAACTGGTCTGTTATAAACTATTAATGAAGAAGGAAGAGCCCCTTGTAACCCAGCACTCCCCTCTATTTTAACTTTAATGATTCAGGTCCATCCAAACTGCTGCAGATCCTTACTGCTATTGTCAAACAGATGGCAAGTATTTTGACAAAATACAGCAGATATTTAGAAATAATGCATTTTTTTCTACTTAAAATCTTTTTTAATTATAAGATATATTGGTGTCTCTTTCTAAAATGGATTTTACTGCTTGGGTATTGTATCGATTGTGAGGGTGAACTTTTTATGAACCCACCTTTACATAGCCAAACTAATATCCCATTCAGGGATATTCTGCATTTGATGAAGTTTCATGAGTATAATATACAAATTAAACATCAGATTTTACAATTTTGCTGATTTAATCAGATGAATATTGTTCGTCCAACACGAACTAGTAAACATTTCTGATTCAGGTTTTGCATCTGAATCTTGCGACCTTTGTATGCATTGAGCCAGGAATGTCCAACTCCGCCCCTCAAGAGCCACTGCCTTGCAGGTTTTAGATGTTTCCCTACTACAACACTATTCACTCAGTTGAAAAGTCCTGTACAAGCCTGTTAATGACCTAGTCATTTCAATCAGGTGTGTTGCAGCAGGAAAACATTTAAATCCTGTAAGACATGTAGCTCACAAAGACCACAGTTGGAGAGCCATCCATTATGCAATGTCTGCACATTTGTGTAGACACCGCAGTGGCAACTATAGTGTTCTACCCAAGCGGCAACCTACGGCTTAGAAATGGGAAGCCTATGCGAAAGTGCCAAGAATTGCAGTTCAGCCCTTATCCGCTAGGGTCTAGCTCCAAAAAGGAGTCAATCCCCATAGACTTCCATGTTAAAAAGGCCAACTTCCCAGCAGAATTAAACATATTTACAGCCTGGTTCAAAAAAACATGCTAGGTTTAATAGCTCAAGTTTACCTTCAGGACAACTGTGGGGGGAGTTAATTAATTTAAAACTCATCCGTTTAAATGTTATTTAATCTTGAAATTCTTCGTGATTAGGGGCGGGTCCTTTTGATTGACAGGTGCCAGATATCCAGCAAAACGAGGCAGAGGGTAGCACAACTGCGGTTTTTAGCCGGCTAACAGCGCGCCTTAGCTTTAGCACACCTACCCCCGTTAGCTGGTTAGCTCCCTTTTGCTCCAGGTTAGCCTTGTTAGCGCGTAGCTACTGGCAGCTCAGAGTTTGTTGCACATTTTTTATTTTATTTTCAATTAATCCTTAAATTAATTAATCCTTTTGTCATTATGTTTGTTATTTTTCTCGATCAGTCACACCTCTGTCTGGGTGTGTTTGCACAGGGCCTGGAAATCTTCAACTTTTATGGGCATTTTTTGGGTGTTGTCCTGTGCAAAGTAGGACCAGCTGGTCCGTCCTTTCAACTTGCGAGAAATTGGTATTCACCAGTCTAAGAAAAAATATACGGATTCTGCGGTATACGAACACGCTCATGAACCTTCTACAGTACAACTTGAGATCAAATTCAAGAAGATTTGTGTGACAATATTGGTGAATATATTGGTCCAGTGTTTAAAGTGCTACGGGTCTTTAGTTTGACTGTTGGCCCTTCAATAATGGTGGGCGAAATGCTATTTGGGTTTACAGTATTATCATGACTTGTTGGCCACAAGCTTGAATGATGGCCCCCATATTTAGATTTCTTTGCCCAGTGTTTCTCAATCCTGGTCCTCAGGACCCTCTGCTTTGCATATTTTTGATGTTTTCCCTTCTCCAACACACCTGATATAAATTGTCTGATTAGAGGAAAAAAGATCATATTCAGATTAATGGCTCTCATCATCAAATTCTTTGCAGGTCTGTTAATGAGCCATTCACGTCAGCAAGGTGTGTTAAGTACAGAAACATCAAAAACATGCAGGACAGTGGATCCTGAGGGCCAGGATTGAAAAACATTCTCTTAGCTAGTAACTTTAGGGATATAAAGATGTAATATGACACCTTATTAAAAGCTTGGCAGCTGTCTTTTGAGCACTTTTGAATGATCATGGGAAGTCCTGGTAATAGAGGCTAAAAGACAGTTTAACACACGTTTGATGAGATAAGTGCAGCAACGCCCACAGAGAAGACTAATGAGGTCAAAGCCATGTGACTTAAAATCAAAACTGCTTTCAGCTCAAAGTATTTTTTCATTTCCTTAGGACACTAATAATAATAATAATATGTTTTAACAAATGATTGAGATAAGAATTAGTAATATAGTTAATTATGAAAACTTGAAACAGTAATGGGATAACAAATAAATACTTTGGCATTGCATACCCAAACCAAATGGTAGAGCTGGAAGTTCAAGGATTAAAACCTGGACTTTACTGTTTCTTAATAACTCTATGTTGTTTCATTTTTAAGGCTAAAATTACAAACGGTTTATAATAATGACATTTTACCAATGTTTACTAATTTTCATGCATCAACTGTTAGTTTAGGGGGATACAATGAGATTTGCAGGAGTCAGAAATCCAAAGCCCAATACAACTTAAATGTGTGAAGCAACAAGCTAAAGTACTACAAAACAGAAAGTTTTCAACATTGAAACATAAATTCAGATCAAAAGAAGCCAAGGTTGGTCAGTGGAGTTTGGTTCTGTTTCTAGCTTGTGTAGACTTTACTTTTTTGGGTATTCGGTTTAATTTCTAGTTCTTGCTTCCAGTTTCTGTTTCTGAGTTTGTTTTTCTCTGCTTCCCTGACCCATGTCTCAGATTTTCATGTCAACACATGCTCTCTTCCTAATCAACTCACCTGAAGCCCTTCATTAAAGTCATCACTGTTTTCAGGAAATATACTGTTTGGTTTTCTTAGCTCCTTGCCAGGTCCTCTTGTATTTTCCATTCCTGTATCTGAATTTCCCATTCGGGCATTTCCTTTACGTTTTGTTGTTGGATGAATTACGTTTATTAATTTTTCAAATCTACCCCTTGCATACTTTGTCCTGGTGAGTGATAGTGTCAAGTTTATATGGTCAATGACAATAAAAATTATATTAAGGTTTTTCTTGTATTGGGAGAGCACCTACTATGAAGTGGAAGCAAAAGAAAAATTCCCTACAGATGTTATGATATGAACTGTCATTGTCCTCAGTTCCTGGTATCCTAACAGAGAAAGCACCTCATCTATCAAAGGTATCAAAAGTAAAAGAAGAAGTATGCAGATGTAAAAGGCTGAGAGTAAAAGAGTCATTTACTTAGAATCTTATTTCTGTAATACGCGGATAACAGAAGTTTTATTTACTAAAAATATGGTTTCAGAGATAGGTTTGGGTCTGTAGAACCTGGGTCCGAGTCCTCGGAGTGCCATCAGAGGTGAATCACTGTGGATCCTTGAGTAAGGCCCTTAACCCTCCACAACTGGTCCCTGGGCGCCAAAACATGGCAGCCCACTTCTCTGTAGTACAAGATGGGTTAAATACAGAGCTTAAGTTCCCAATTGGTATTAATAAAGTAAAAAAAGATTATTATCTATTGGCACAGCTGGTCAAAGTCCAACCCATTTTGAAAATCTAAATACTGTCACTCTAAACAATTTTCTTAGTGGTTTCAACTTGATAAAACTTTACAAGACAAAAGAAGAAAAAGTAATTATACTAAAGTAAGGACGATCATAATGCTCCGCTAACATCTCTCTGAAAGGACCCAGAAAAATTTTGCTTGGTCAATATTCCACATTAAACCACCCCCTTTTATTGAGTCATATTCGTTTCACTTTAATCAGTCAGATTAAAAAAGGAAGTCAGGTTCAAAAGTTGAGGCATCATTAAAGAAGTTTCTGACTTTAAGGGCTTTTTTCACCTGAAGAACAAACCTCAGCTTCAGCTGTGAGAAAGAGCAGATGCTGCAAATTCTCTTCTTTTGTGAGTTCAAACTCTTCATGGATAAGGATTTCATGAAGGAGAGAGGCATGTACACAGGTGTCACTGTGTATATGTGTGAAGGTTAATCACACATCCACACATACAATCATCTAAAAACACAAGCACATGTTGATGTACACAAATAAGTGTGTAGAGACCCTTGCACTCACACATAAACAACCACACTCCACCACATTGGTAAACAATATTATGGAAATGATTACAGTTGAAATCAGTGAAATCAGAAAACAGTTGAAAAAAAACTAAAAACATTATAATCTGTTGTGTTTATAGAGCACAAGTCTCCTGTGTTTAGGCATTTACTGATAAAATCACTGAGTTGTTTGACAGAATCTGTTTGTGGGGACTTCAACATTGATCTGGGGCCTGTTTCAGAAAGGAGGTTTAACAAACTCTGAGTTGAAATCTGAACTCTGAGTTGATTAACTCTGAACGTCTCAACTCTGAGTTTTCAGTTTCAGAAAAGGTGGTATGTGGTACTATGCCTCTGATTGATGAGGTGTCCTGGCTACTAACTCTGAGTTTAGACTAAACCCGCTTACTGAAACGGACCTCTTGAAAATGAAAGTGGAGTGGATTAAGGACAAAAAACAAATTTGTAAATTCAATGTACAGCTTAGTTTTGTTTCCTTTTATTACCAAACCAACAAGTAACACTGCACAGAGTGCAACAGCTATAATATTCTTAATAATGAATCAGAGAGATTAGATGAAAGTAGGATCTTGATGACTGATGTCAGTGATAATTTGCTAGTGGTCTCGGTCTATAATCACTATAAGAAAACACAAGTCACATCAGAAAAACTTATAGGGGATAGATCACAAAAGGTCTTGGAGGAATTAAAAAGAGACCTTGAACAACAAAGTTGGGATGAGGTTTATGTAAATTATGTTAACGTAGCCTATGATTCTTTCATGAAATTATTGATAAGCCTGCATGAAAAATTTTTTTAAAATAAAGAGACTAACCAAGAAAATGCTATTTAAAACAGGATAGACTAAAAACAGGTGTAACATGTATAAAAATGAATAAGAAGACATAAAAAAATACTATAGTGACTTTCTATATAAAAACAAGAATAATGTAAAGGCTACACAGGGAATAAAAGATAGTGTAGTAAAAAAAAAAGGATGACATAGCATCAACTTTTCCAAATTACTATGTCAAAGGAAATTCAGACATACTTGATTCAAAGAAAAGAGTAAATGAGTTCCATAATTGTTTTTTGTAAATGTAGGTCCAAGTCTGGCAATGAATATTCCAGATATGACGAATAATAATGCAGGTGAAAACTTATTATCGGCATTGCACTGTGAAATAAATTTTATAGAATGAACTTCTGCTACTTAACATTTCAAAGGTGCCTGTTTCTGTCTGTTCCAAAAACCAGATTTCCCCATCATTAACTGAAAAATTAAGTTTTGTTCATTTCAGGGTCCTGTCCATTTTAATTATTATTTTCATAACAGAGGCTTTCAAATAATCTTATAATCTTCATGTATGTAGGCCTACATGAAGTAAAGTATTAATACTATCATACAAATTGATGAGTGAAACCGAACCAACACTGGCCACATGCACATATTCATGTGCATGACTTGCTTGATTCTAATCTAATCATTTATGTGAATGGGACAGCGCATTTTATTATTCATCATTCATTCATTTTCTGTACCACCTACTCCAAATCAATTCAGTACTTTTGATTGGTTTCCATGAATACCAAAAGAAATGTGCTATCCAGCTCCTCAGATCTGTGTTCGATTGATGAAGTCTTTTCATCTCCTCCTGAGTGCGCTCAACTCAGGGTTATCTGAACTCAGAGTTGTTTAAACTAAGTCTTACCACCTTTCCTGGAACCCAAAGCTCAGAGTAGGAAAATTCTGATTTAATCAATTTAGAGTTTAAATTTCAACCCAGAGTTTGCTAAACCTCCTTTCTGAAACAGGCCCCTGTATGTTTGCTGTCACAATTTTAAAAAATATTACACAAATTATTTGTTGCCAGGCTGGACAAATTCCTTGACAAGACAGAATATTTTGAGCAGCAGTCATTATGGTTTCATTATTGACCTTTAAGAAAGCATTTGACACCATAGATCATAACAGCGGGCAGCTGTAGCTCAGGAGGAAGAGAAGTTGTCTGCCAACCGGAAAGTTGGTGGTTCAAACCCCCTGACTACATGTCGAAGTGTCCTTGGGCAAGACACTGAATCCCACTTTGCCTCCCGATGTGCCTATCAGGGTACGAATGTGTATAGTAGCACTCAGTATGATCCAATATACTGTAAGTGCTGTATGAATGTACTGTGTAAATGAGATATTTAGTTTCAAAGCGCTTTGAGTGGTCACATGACTCAAAAAGCACAATACAACAGCAGTCTATTTAACATTCTTCTTAAAAAAATTAGTAAGTAGAGTATCAGGGGGATGGCACTTCATTGAATTACAAGTTATTTAAAGAACAGATGACAGTATGTTCAAATAAATAATATAATATCATATATATGTAATATAACATGTTGGGTACCTCAAGGGTCAGTCCTTGGCCCTAAACTGTTTATCTTGTATATAAATGACTTAAAATATCAAAACTATTAAAATGTGGTGATTGAATGTGAATAAATTATCCCTAAATCTTGATAAAAGATATTTAGTATTTAGCATATTTAGTTAAAATGGAAATTTCATTGGTGATTGAAGGTATTAGTATTGACAGAGTAAGAAAATTTTAGTTTTGGGGTGTTATTATTGATGAAAATATTTAATAGAAGTCACATATTAATTAAAAAAATAAAAATAGCAAAACAATAGCTATGTTACAGAAAGTAAAATATTTATGGGACATATCTGACTCATTGCATTGAATTTTGGGGAACCACATGAAAAAAATACATTAATACAGTTTTCATTTTAAAAGAGCAATAAGAATCAGTTGATCCATTCATTCATTAATCTACAATTATCAAAATTTGATGATCTTCTTGATTAAAGTATTTACAAAGCTCATATGAAATGTTTACCAAACAATATACGAAAAAGATTTGAAAAAAGACAAAGCCATTATAATTTAAAAGGGTGTGATATATTTACAAAACCAAAATTCAGAACAAATGTGTTGGAGCGATGTGTTTCGTGTACAGAGTCAGTTTATGGAACAATCTGGATAAAGAAACTAAAGAATCTAAATCAATTATTGTGTTTAAAAAATGTAAAAGATACACTGATAAGAAAATGTAAAGAATGAGGTTGATTTATTTTGTTCTGTGGCATTATGTAGATTGTAAAATTTGAAGTATCTGTTGAAAATCAGAGGCATGTTGGCCTGCAACATTTTTTAGCTAAATTTTTATTAGTGTAAAAAAGTATTTATAATTGTTTTAATTATTTGTGAGAGGGGCAGATTATATCCAATTTTCTTCTTTCTGCTCTATGTAATTCAAGTGTTTGAAAGTTACATTATACTGATTGTTTTGTTTAGTAAAGAATGAAACAAATACTTTAACAGTAACAGTAATTGCTGAGCTGCAGTTCCCATGGTGACAGGGTGGCAAAATATGAAGCTCTATATAAGTGTGTGTGTGTGTGTGTTTTGTCACACTCCACTATGAGTGAGTGTTGATTTGTGAGGATTTCGTAAGTCCTTTTGCACAGCCCTAGTGAGTGTGTGCATGTTTTGGACAGTTGCAGTGTGTGTGTATTATTCAGCCTGTGTGTGTCGTGGGGGGAGTGCGCGTGCTGGGGGTGTGTAGGGGCAAGGGAGGATGTTGTGGGAATGTGTGTGTGTGTGTGTGAGTGGTGTGAGGGTCGGGGTGTTGTTGGATGGTTGGTGAGATAACATGGGTGCGT
>JAOXYM010000003.1:19868903-19881326 GCA_028567055.1 Leptatherina wallacei | reverse complement strand
TGTGTGTGTGTGTGTGTGTGTGTGTGTGTGTGTGTGTGTGTGTGTGTGTGTGTGTGTGTGTGTGTGTGTGACTAAAAAAAAAAGAAACACTTGAAATTTTCTGTCGGTACGTCAACCAGAAATAAGCCTTATGAACACCTACTCATCAGAAAAGAACCTCTTTTCCACTGAACCCCAGACTAAAAATTACTCTGACATACTGACTCAGATATGACTCACACAAAGTCTTTACAAGCTGTATCCTTGTTTGTCACTAAACTAAACTGAATTTACAAAGTTTCAAAGTCAAATGCTATTTTATAGATTACACCTTCAAAAAAAAAGAAAGAATATGGGGCAACTCAGTGGAACACAGGGAATCTGCCATTTTCAATAAAAAATATTTTGACTTTCCGCAGCTGAAAAACTTACAGCTTCAAATAAATTGCAGAGTTCCATTTAGCAACTATTTCTCATTCAACATTACATTTTCAAGGCTTACCGAAACACTGTATGCATTCAACATACTTTTGAATCAAAGGACAAACAGTGTCTGAATGCATTGACGATATGTATTATCTCCATTTTTAATGAGCCATTCTTCATTCTCAAAAGCTGTTCATGACGCTTTACTAAAAGTGACTTAACACATGTACAACACACTTACTCACAAAAACACAAAACTAATTTAAAAGATGTATTCCATCATGCAAATGGGAGCAAATTAGGTGTCAGGAATACTATAAAGGAAAAACAGAAAACCTTTCCCTTCTCGCATTTAAAATAGAATATTAAATAGAATGTTAGCATTTAGTATCTAACACACTAACTTTTGAATGTACTTACAGTTGTCCTCTCATGAGTCAAAATATTCCTATGCTAAATTAAAATGAACGATGATGTACTATTTGATACAAGCTTACTTTCAATATTTGGAAATCTAAATAACTGTTATTGTGTCAACACATACAATGTTATTTTAAAAGTGCAGCATTTAGATAATATAGTAAAATTCAGTTTACTTTAAAGCAGTTATCTCTGCTTTGTATAATCCTGTTCCCCCCATCAAGGCTTTAACAGGAAGCTCTGTGGTTCACATGTTGGCTATTAATGTCCAAGTGTCTATTTTCAGGTGGAGTGTTGCAACCTGAGACGACTGGCAGCTGTGTGGACCTGGATTGAGCAGAGACAGGAAGACATATTGGACACAGGGGTTTAGGTGTCAGTGGGTGTGTTGGTGCATGCGTGTGGCATGTGTCAGAGAGGGCAGGAAGTAGACGTGAACACCCGAGTCGTCTGATATGTTGAGAATGTGTTGCCTCTGATCACATGGTGGAATGTGTTGCGCTGGGCCAAGGACAGGCCAAGACTTTCCCACAGTCGGAATTTGTCAGACTGAGACAGACAGACACAGCCAGCTCTGTCAGTTCTGGTAGCACTTCTTCATACATTAAAACATGGTTTTAGAAGTTATTTACTAAAATGAAACTCAAAAAGCAAAAAATTAATTTGAAACACTCAGAGAAAAATAGAATTCTCATTTTGAAAGATGAATATTGCAAAAAGAAAAAAAAACATTAAAAAGCCAATCACACCATAGCCTGAGTGAGTCAAGCCAATAATCTTGTATAACAAAACAGTTACTTCCAATTCTCCTCTATATAAAGTATTTCCCAAGCTATTTCAATTGATGCAAACCCTCAGTTTAGTTAGATACAGTATACTGAACATCTTCATCAACACCATCTCTTTGAAATACACTGATGTGAACTGTTTTTGAAATTGTTAAGAGCTCACCATTTAAACACGGTGAGCTCAGTAAATATACTGAAATAAGCCTGAAATAAACCTTTGGTTACAACATGATCTCAATTCATATCATAAAATGTGTATGTTTGGCTACATTAAAGTGAAACATTGCTGGTTTAAATCATATCTATCCATCCATTTCTGTCCACTTGTCTGAGGTTGGGTTGCCATACCATAGTTGAGGGGTGAATGAAAAATACTTTATTTATCCCTTTTGAGGGAAATTATTGAAACAACATTAACAACATTATTGAAACGTAGACAAGTAAATTGAAAGCTTTGCTTTTTGGGCTTTTTTTTGGGCTTTTTCAGCTCTCTTCACCACAATAGTACACTGTCCTCATCGAAACTCCAATCTGTCTGTCCATCTTTTGCTTCATCTTACCATCACTCGCTAACAAGATCCCAAGATACTTAAACTCCTCCGCTTGAGGGACTCAATCCCAACTTGGAGCAAGCACTCCACTCAATGGCCTCAGACTTAGAGGAGTTGGCTCTCATCTCAATCACTTTACACTAAGCTGTAAACCACCCCACTGCATGCTGAAGATCTTAACTTAAGGAAACAATCATAACTACATGTCTCCATGGATAAATTCCACACTAGTGAAAAATGAAGAAAAAGTGGCGGAAAGTGGAGAGTGCAGATGGTGAAAAATAAATCTACAGGTTTATTATGACATGTAAAAAGAGAAACTTCACTCTTATAATTAACAGCTGAGGAAGGCAAGAAATCATTATTATCATTATATTATCATATTATTATTATCAAAATCTGTCACAATGCTCGGGCCTAATTCGCTACAGTCAACAGGTTAACAAACCCCCCTGTCTCAGTAGCACCTGAACTTTATTCAACCAAGGTCTGCAATGACTTCACAGACAATTCAGAACATCAGACTAGCAGTTGGTTCAGGAAATATAGTGTGTCCACTGAAAATCAGTTTTAACACTGTAGCAGTTTTATCCCATTGCAACAGCTATCCCAACTGTTATCCCAACAGCAAAGATCTGGAGGACATCATACATCAGCTGAACTCTTCCTCTTGCTTTTTGGACTACAGGTTTTTTCAAAAAGGTCTCAAAGACTATGGAGCCAGATCTCTTACAGATTATGAATTAAATTTCGGGCATCTTCCCATAATGCTCTAGGTGGCCACTGGGACAACCAAGTATGAAAGGCTTCTTTCTTCAACTTGATAGCTTCCCAACCACTGGTGTTCACCAGCAGGTCCTCCAGTTACTGGATGGATCAATAGGCATTGACGTTCTTCCCACAGCGTCTGGAAGCTGCATCGATGGAGGCTTTGAACATGGCTCAATCAGATTACATGTCACTAGTCTCCCCCAGAATAGGTGGAAAAAATCTCCTGTAGGTGTGTGGAAGGTTCCTCTGCCAGACATCCCCAGATCACCCTCACAACCAATTTGGGTTAACCCAGTCTGTCCAGCAGTCTTCCCCTCCCCCAGAGTGAACTCATCATTAGGTGGTGACCAAGCGACTGCTTCACCCCTCTCTTTACCTGAGTGCCGAAACATACGACTGCAGATCTCATGGTACAATTACATATCTGATCATCAACCTTTGGTCAAGTGTGGCCTGGTACCAAGTACACTTATGAACCACCTTGTGCTTAAATGTGATGTTCGGTATGGACAATCCATGAGTAGGGCAGAAGTCCAAGAACAATGCACCACTTGGGTTCAGATCTGGGAGGATTCTCAAACATACCCCTCCAGGGTTACCCCATCATTACCCACATGGACACTGAAGTCCTCAAGGAGAACAATGGAATTGGGAAATTACACTGCATTTCACCCATATCTAGTAGATTTAATGGAGAGCAGTGGGTGCCATATTTTGCCTGAGCAGTTTGGGGGATGAAGGGCCTTGCTCAGGGGCCCACAGTGGTTCACTTCTGTTGCCAGCCCAGAAGTGAACTGAAGAGAATTCCAACACCAAGGCATTAAGATAGTGGCTTGTGATTATCCTTACACCCACCTGATGCACCCCAATACATTTACCTATTTCTCCATTTAACAGCTGTTCATCAGTGATATTTTTATCTTTTTATCCAAAACATTTAAGATTTTCATACTTTGATCTAATGAATTGTTAAACTAGATCATGTTTGTTTTGTTTTATTTTATTCTGAATTACCTCTGCACACCGCTGTAATGCTTTTAATGTTTTATATAAAGCACTTTGAATTGTCTTGTACATGAAGTGTGCTACACAAATAAACATGCCTTGCCTAATAATTTGAATTGTTAATCTATCCATTAACATGGATAAAAGATTTGATAAACTAGAACCTTAAAAAAGGCAGACATTAACAAACTTGGGCAGATGTTAATGAAATGCAGCCTTTCCTCTCAATCTCAGCGACTGTCCTGTAAAGCTCAGAGTCACGTCCACCAATAAGGATCACTGACATGGAGCTTGAACTAGAACTTGACTGGAGGATTTATAGCTCATTACCGACACACACATGCACGCTCATGCAAAATGACTTGTTGACATCCTGATTCTTTAGCTCGGCGTGCAGATAATGAACGCTAATAAGGTGGAAAACACAGAGCGAAGAGACAAACTGAAACAAGTACAAATCAGGAAACTGAAGGGGAAAAATGAGCAAGAGCGAGGACCCTATGAAAAAAACACTAACTGTGTAAAAGAAAAGACAGGCATGGGATGAATTAGCCACAGAGCGTTTGAATAACGCAAGAACACCCTGTAGCCCATAATAAGATTACAATGTGGAAAGAACATTTATGATTATTTTGAATCCACCAGAGAGCTCTGATCTCCAAAATGTGTGTACTACTCAATAATGAAGCATTTGACATGCATTCTGCACCCCTTTGCTTTTTCTAAACAACAAATTCAGTTTGATAAGACAGAAATGGAATTTAAAATGATAGCCACTCACTGCACCACTTACTTGCTCTCAAAACTGAGGGTTGAAATGAAGCCTTAAAGCAATTTAGTTTTGCTTGTGAATTTAGGATGTTTGGATTCAGCAGCGATTGTTGCTGTGGGTGAAGTGTAAGTGTGCACGAGCATGAAAAAGGACATTAAAAAAAATCTATTGTTTGCCCCGACCTGTTTTCCAAACCACCGTTGAAGTGGGGGGGCCCCTACGCCAGGGTGCTGCTGAGAAAGTCTCAGTAGAGGTTGTGTTGGGTTAGATTCAACTCTGGATCTCACTGGTGTTGATCACAGCACAAAAGCCAGAACCACCTGGTTGGGTTATTGGCAGGTCCTGCAAGTCTTTGATGCTGCAGGTGCAGCATACTTGGTTTAAGGCAAAGCTTTGTATTGCATTATCTGAAATGATAGAGGAGTGAGCTTCAGTTTGACAACAATTTTTGGTTCAGTTTCAGTTTAGACAGAAAACATTGAAGGTCCATGAAATACACTCCAGCCTGAGATGTAGATCTATTGTCAAATAGTGTCAGAAATGAATTATAGAATAGGTTTAATGCGGCAGAAACCAACATAGCTGAACTTTAATCATTTATATTGTTAATAACCTCCCAATCCCTCGAAAGGGGAATTTTCACAGAATGCAATTACATTTCAGTTCATGAAATGAAGACTTTCTGCTAAACAGGTTTGTGTTATTACCGCTTGAAGAAAACTAAATATTATGTTTTTTAATGGACAACACAATGTCTTATTATTGGTCCAGGACCGTATTGTTTTTTTTGTTTTTTTCTAAACTCAATTAATTTAAAAAACAATGTCTTATTTCACTGAATTATAATTTAGCAAATTTATATTTATTATTACTTTTTTCAGTCTCCAGTAATTTGAATTACTATTAAGAATTTTGCCTTTTCTTTAATTTCTTTATCTACATGTATTATTATATATTATCATTATTGTTACTAAATTCAGTTAACTGATATAGAAAGAGTCGACCTGACACATGAAAAGAGAATTATTAGCAGTATGTTTCACTAATGTAAGGAATCCCATAGCACTGAGTAGTTCAAGGCTTCTCTAAGCTGAGCATGGTGTGTTAAATATAGACCAGAGAAGATTGCTTTCTGGCTTTTACCTCACCAGAGAAAAGTGCTCATTGGGAAATTATCAGGTAACAATTCACTTAACTTTGGAGAAAACTATTTTCAGCTAATATCACTGGATCTTTTTTTTCCAAGACCTCATATATCTGACACAAAGTTTGGAAATTATTGATGTCCAGGACATTACATTAATGAAATTTAGAGATTGAAAATGCTGCATGGTGTAGCTGTGTTGTAAAGCCATGTAATATTAAGGTAGAAATTAACATTATTTTAGTATTACTTGATTCTATTTCTGTCATAGTAATCCTGGTTTAGGCAGGGTTATGGACAATTTATATTATAGAGATATCATAACATATTATTTTGTAGATTTAAAAAGAATGAAATAAAAAGTAAAATATGATTAAGAAACAAAAAAGTATCACTGTACATGTCTGTAAAAGTAAAAAATGATATGTGAAAATCATGTAGCACTGTTTTTTTTTATCATTCATACATGAAAGGCTTAATTTATGCAGCTACTGTAAATAAAATCAAACTATGTCAAGGTAATGAGAATGTTGTTAGACGTGATGGTGAAGGAAAACTACGTCACGATCCCATGTCGCTTCAGTACTTCATCAAGTTGTCAGAAAACAATGTGAATTAATTTTCTTTCACTTTTATTTTTTCTTTCTTTCTGGAAACAATCATGGCATTAGCTTTTTTTAAGCTTCATTTCCAGTACATTCTGGAATTTAACTTAAATTCTTGGAGATCAAACCTTTAGAATACTTTAGCACCTGTGACCCAAACCAGGCTTTAGTGTGTGTAGGTGTACTAAGAAAAACTGACTTTTAGCAGGAAGGTTGTTACATGGTGACAGCTATATAGAATGATTGGGTCTTGTATCTATCTCTAGTTTATGAGAAATTCAAGCAGCAATTGATGTGAATTTACACGGTTTTCAAGTAAACATAAAGATATTCAGAAGAGATTTCTTATGACGTATTTTTCCACATGTGAGAAAAAAATACAGTTTCTGCCCCTAAATCACACCATGGGAGCAAGTGATGTTCATTTTCTTCCTCAGGCATTCTTCAGCAGAGAGCAATTAACTGCACAGAGGACCAAACTAGTCTGCCACCCTGCTGGTGACTTTTAGAATCAATGCTCAGTCTGGTGCACTTCATCCCATTTTATTTGATCTGGCTTCAGTGCAGTGCTGCTCAGGTCAGTGGCAGTTTGCAGAGGGAGATTATGCAAGCAGATAGATAATCTAATGGGGTCAGATAAAATTCTAGCTATAGATTCCAGAGCAGGATGATAAGAGCTCACCACTGCTACCACAATATGCTACTTATACCAATAAATCATACGGAGAATCAGGAGATAATTGGCTTGCAGAAACCATGATAGTTGTGCATTTTTAATATTCACTGCGCAGACACATATTTTTTGGGAAGGAAATACAATATTGTAATGTCATCCCCTTTACTTTAACTATTACAATTAGATGTCCTAATACTCACAACCTTTAACTGATTTCAAACCAGACCTTAAAACAGCCCAATGAGTTTGTTTATGTATTCTAACGATGCAGAACTGTCCTCCATGTGATAGCTTCAGACTAAGAGTGTGGAAAATTGCACATGCTCATTGGAAGCTGTGACCACTTATTCTGGTGACTGTCGGTGGTAGACTTGGTCCTGCTGAGCTCTGCAACAATTCCACTTCCTTCCTGTCCACTGTTACCACGGTAACAGCCAAGGAGAACTCTGTTATCATTACATGGATCGGGCTGCAAAAAATTATTTTTATCTCCACTTCCCCATCTCTCTGCCTCATACAGCCAGAGGACTGAGTGTCCTCACAGGTTTCATGCTACAGCTGGAGCATGCAGTCATTTCTAAGAATGTGAGACGAGCTAAAACAAGATAAAAACAGAAAGACAATTAGAAGATCATTGCCTGTAAAAAGTCTAAATGTTTATACAAGTCTTAATATGCATGAACAAGCAGAAATGTACATAGAGCAGATGAAAATCAGTATAACAGCTCTCCCTCTTCATGCAGGAAGGAAATGTGTTTTCAGCAAAATATTTACTGCAATCAACAGTAAATACTTTCCGCAGAAAAACGGTACATTAGCTATGTCTCTGGTTGAGGTATTTCTGTGCCATGGAAAAAAATACGGTTCATGTTCATAGTGTGAAAATATGTCAACAAATTGTTTTAAAATCTAAGCAGTAACTGAACAATATTTACAAGCTTCATCTTTGAGGCCAACAATTTGATATACAGTAGCTTTTTATACATTTGAATCAGACTCACATAGATTTTCTAAAAAAAGAAATGTATTTACACATCCTGTACAACAGTATACGAGTAAGGTTGATTTCAACCAATTCCTGATATTCATTAGGAATACCATAGACTATTCCAAAAATGCACCAGAAACGTGAGCTATTGGTTTTGGTTGTTAATGGTGATGTATATTTTTATTTGTGTTTTCCTGTGTCTGTTTGTGCTCTGGCTGCAAAACCAATTTCCCTTCGGGGACAATAAAAGAATCTGAATCTGAGAGAGGTTTCCTCTCACAACATCAAAAGAAAAAAGGAAAACACAAGCCACCAATCAGCAAAATAAAGACCCCGTCCACACACACACAAAAAAAGATTTTCCACGGAAAATGTAACTGAAGCACTGGTGAGAAGATGCTTAATCCACAAACAGATTTATCCAAGCAATCTTTGGAACAAAAACAGTGTGAAAAGGACTGGTTGGGAAGAAGAAAACATTACTTGAATGACAGCTGTATACAACAAGTTTCCATATAAGAGAAACAAAATCATAGAAACAAAAGAAATAATGATGCATAATCTGATGTCAGGAAAGTAAAATGTTGGTTTTTCCCCATCAACATGTCAGCTGCAAATTGAGCTTTGCAGTTAAAATGTTGAGCAAGTCCCTTTGCAACATTTTCACAAGAATATATTGTGAATTTGAATTTGGTGGTACATTTTGTCAAGTCAACTTTATTTATAAGCACATTTAAAAACAACATATGTTGACCAAAGTTCTACATATGAGAGTGACAAAATAGAAATGAAAATTAGAGATAAAAGGGGGGATTAAATGATAAAACAGATATGTGAGGAATGAAAGACTATAAAAAGACAAGCATGAAACAAATAATCAAGAAATGCCAAAGCTCAGTTTGGTTTAAAAGCAACAGAATAAAAATAAGTCTTTAAAAGAGATTTCAAAATATCCAGAGTTGGTGAGGTCCTAATATGAAGGAGCAAGCATTTTGGTTTATTTAGACACGAAATTTTCTTTTCACTTTCTGTCAGGCTATCTTTTCTATGCAGATACCAAATTCTAACTTAAAAGTAGTATTTTTACACTCAAACTGTATGATCAGCCTTTAAAATTATATCTTAGGCCACGTGTAGTCCATAGACTGACTCAGAAAATCTCCGTAAATCTGTTTTTATTACGATGCTACCCTGTTAGTTAGCAGATCTTCCATTCAGCTGTGGGATTTAGTTACTCCTAGGGTTTATGTGTCTTTCTTTTTTTGTCTTCATGTGTCTTCTTGTTATTGGAATGTACTGCCATGATATAGTATCTTCAAAAAGCTAAAAAAGAATAACACAAACCATGTTCATTTCACTAAAAAATGAGTCCAAATTAAATCCACAACATGAAAACATTTCCTTCGAGCCATTTTGCTTCACTGGCTGGAAAATTAAAGACTTTCCTAGTAACAATAAAAACTACTAAACACAAAGGCACTGACAGACTAAAGATATACTTAATGCCTGTTGCTGAAAAATACAGTCAACTGTGATGAGCATTTTGAGGTTTAAATCTTCACTTCTGAATGCTGTATGAAGCTGAATATAAATGAAGCTGTTATTTCAGTTAGCCAATGTCAGCGTGAGTTTCTAGGGCCTGTATCTAATCAAGCACTTATTTCTAATTCGAATGTTCTTCTTGGAGGAGCAGCAGAGGTGAACGGAGGAGCAACGAGATGATCCAGAGACGATAGGTATATTCAAGGGAGCATACAAGATAATGGTCTACTAATCTGCAATCGCAATGTTTCATTCATCCTCATGAATTCCCCAAAAGAGATGGTGTCTAATTACTGATCATTTTATAGGTGCATAATAACTCCCTTCTGAAAAAAGAATTAGTGGATAAATCTTGATATCATAGGAAAAGGCCAAATTATCTACTGAGCTGCTCATGACTAAAAATTTAAACAATGTCCAAAGCAGGGGAAATTTCTACAAAGAAGGAAAGAGTTTGACAGGTATATATGTCCTCATACCTCAATGGTGGAATTAACTTTTATGTTTGAAAAACTGAAATTTGGATGATGATGATGGTGGTACTCTGCAAAGAGGGCTAATTGGAGTTCACTTCCCTTCTGTCCTAACAGGATTACACACACAGATCCATCGAGCAAGGCTTCGAGCAGATTGATTTAGGCGAAGCAACATTAGTTTGGAACAGTTTGCATTCTAACTAGCAGCTTCAGGCAGGTTTCTGGAGTGAGGACAATAAATATGAAGGAGTACATTTGAGATTGGTTTGGCATGTGTAATATCAGAAGTTTTGGATATTTCTTCATTGGAACAATATAGAACATTGTTTTTCTTTCTGTGGAAATGTTCTTTTTTCACTCTGTACCCATCTGGCTTCATCTAAAGTTATATTTGACCAGCTTCGCCCTCTGGGCACTTGATATGATCACGGCTCATGTTTGCTTTTCATAGTCTGTAATACACAGGTGCCATTCCATTTACCTGTCAGTCTTAACTTTTCAAAACACTTGAGCAACACAACAGGAATCATATTCTGATAAGTTTGATGTTATGCCAAGAAATTTATTCACAATGGAGGCAAAAATTTATCAAAAGTCTCTTGGTAGGCAGTCAAAGGGCATATAATAAATACAAACAGTACAAGGACTGGGCAGACAACTCTGGCAAAATTACAAATAGAGTCTGGAAAAGATGATTGCTTCAAGACCTGGTACACATTATGAGAAGATTTTATGTAAAACTCAGTTTATAGGTGGATATTGTAACCCAAGTTTTCAATAATTATTACCATGAGGGGGCAGAGTTTTACTAGACAAAGTGTATGTTTTAATTGCTAATTAAGATTTATTCATTTGCTTACAAATCTTTCCTTTTTTTTGGTCTACAACATCAACCTTTTTCAAACAGGACGTCTTGATCTTACGCCTAATATCGTGCACAAATACACAATAACCTTTACAGTTTGACAGCTAACATTATACAGTTGGCTCAACTTTTACCACAAACGCAGCAGCAGACATATCAACGCTGTAGCCATCCATTTATTTTCTATACCTGCTTATTCCAACATCAGTCCATCACAGAGAAACAAACCACTCATGATCACTCACTCCTGGGGAGAATTTAGAAACACCAGTTTAACCTCACATTCATGTGTTTGGACTGTATCAGAAAGAGCCAAAATAACCACCACACCACTTTTTTCACACATGGGTTCTGTCTTATCAGCACAAAAAAAGGTGTCCTTGTTGACCTGCCACTTATTCACATATACCAAACCAACCACAAGCTCAACACCACATCAAAAACACCCGGAAATGCAGCACTGCAGAATCTGCTGAGAAGAATGAAAGGGAAAACATAAGTTGCCTTAACATAAGCATTATTTGTAATTTGTAAATTTGTATTTGTTTATTTCCTGCCAGCACCAGCTAGAGCTTCATCTTCTTCTTCATGTAGTAAACTTTAGCTGCAATGGACTTGCAAGCTGTAAAGAGTGTACCCTGGATCTCGCTGAGTAACTTGATAGGCTCAAACATGAATAATTGTAGGAACGGCAGCTCTTAGTTTCCATATATCTGCATTGTGCATAGTAGTTTTTATATGACCTGATAGTTCATTATTTTCCAGGTGTGTTGAAAACTGTAGTTGAATTTTTTTTGTTGTTAAAAAAAATTCTGATTAAAAGTATCTTTAAAAGGCGAGGTAGATCAGGGGATCTAACTGATGGGGAAAAAGGACAAAAAAAGTAGCCTGCCCAAAATATTAGAGAACTGGTGTATGGCTGAAGAGACAAAAAAAAAAATCCTCTTGCCAAACACTTTCATTTAATCTTGATAGAAACTGTCAGGAGGTTATAGAAAAATTCATTTCTAGGATAAAGATAATGACAACTTGTAGTGAGAAGCAAGTATATGTGCTTTTAATCATGTGTACACACGTTTCATCATGGCTAGCTCGCGTAGCTTGTTTTTTGTTTGGAGCATCTGTTGTGCACGTCCTCTGAATCAAGGCTATGTTTATACACGATGTAATATGGATGTAACCAGTAGAAGCAGCGTAGGAGCAAATGTAAGCATAAATCTGATTTCCTTCAATTGGTGGCCTTTTTCTGCTGTGATTTTAACAAAAACCAAATACTTACTTGCTATATATTATCACTAAGTTTGTTGTTTACATCCTGTCAATCCGGCGGCTCTGTCCAAACTGAGTTCCCTGTTGTTAAGGAAAAATTCCCGATGAACCACAGACACTCAGATCAGGTAGAAGCTGTTTTACTT
>JAOXYM010000003.1:19848753-19868803 GCA_028567055.1 Leptatherina wallacei | reverse complement strand
CTCAGGAAATACAGTCGGCTCATCACCTTCTTGTATACAGCCAGGCTGTTGGTCCTCCAGTCCAGTCTGCTGTCGATGTTCACACCCACTTTTATCCTCATTTACATGAGGATAGGCACATAGAAAAAGCTGTAAATATCAAAATACCCATGTTCATGTGTACAAAGTCTGTGTGAACATTAAATTAACCCTGTTGTTCATAGTTGCTTTTCAAAATCCTCTTACCAAGCCTTAATGGTGCTGAGACAACAAAAAAAGGGAAAGAAAGGTAACTTCAAAACAATTAGAATTGAATGTCAAACACAATTCAAAGAATTTTAATTAGTTGTTAAAATATGAAGATGGGGATCAAATCATCATGAAAAAGCACAAGAAGTACAGCAGCTGCCTCTGCTCTGTTAATAACTTCCATTTTGCAGCTTTTCTCCCTTCATCTCTCCACTCATCCTTCCTCCCTCCACTTCCACTCCTTCCCAGAACCCCTCTCATTGTGTTCTTGAAGTGATGCGTTGCTGGAGAGAATGCTGCACTGCTTCTTTATATAACTGTGAAAGACAGCTCAGAGTGTACAGTGCATCAGTGCAGTACCACTCACAGTGGGAGGACTGTGCTCGCCTAAGCACAGCAGCAGCAGCCACAGCAGCTATTTACTGCAATTATTTGAACCCATTAAAGGAGCCAACAACAGAGCAGGTTTTTAAAGTACCAAGAACTGAGCACTTTGGTTTGTCACTGTCATGACTGTGGCAGAGGTAATTTATTTCTAAGTGTTTTAGCTCTGTCAGTTAGACCGAGGGCAAGGAAAGTTTAATTAAAAGAAGAAAGAAGCAGGGACTTACTGAAATATGTCTGCAGGGTTTAATAAAACCATCTCATATGGAGGAAGCTCACTGCACTTTTTATTTTACATCATGTGGGTAATACTGGTTAACTGACATCATTCCAGTTAATTTGTCAAATTTTACACAGTTCCCTCCCGTGCAACAAAAAGGTTTTTTATGCAGTTATATTCACACATGCACAGATCAGCCACAGCAGGAAAACTACTGAATGTGTGCTGCTAGAACAGCTCTTACTTATTAAGACATGAACTCTACACCAGCATATCAGCAGCAAATCAATTACAGTACATCTTGCGTGTTTCAAGGTGGGTTCTTCTCAGTGCAGGGCCTAATTAGTGCAGAATTACTGCTCAGACCGGGACTTAGTCTTTGTGGAAGTATAATTACATCTAAAAATGACCCCATGTAAACCCTTGGCTGCACCTGAAGCCTTTTGCACTCAGCTGTCCTGCACCACATTAATTTCTTGACAACATTAAGCTAGTGAGGAACAACATGCATTGCACTTTGTAGACAGGAAGAAGTGTGTTAATCAGATTTGTAAAAGAAACAGAAATTCTTCAGAAAAAAGGATACAACAGGAAGTTGCAGTGGGCTGTGGTCTAATTTCCGTTGACTACCATGGCCAAAGATAGAATCAGCTTAAATTACTTTAAATTAGAGCTGAACATATTTCGTACTATATGAATTGATGATTATGGTCATGATGATGGCAATGGCCATTTGGTAAACCTGGACATTATGTTGCTGGGAAACAGAGTCAGCCTTTGTAGTGGTGTCTGTGGTGCTCAAACAGGGTGGTGCTTTAATTTCCTTTGTCACCTCTGCTGTCACTGTAATATCCTGAACTGCTGTATAGTGAATGGCTGACTTGATTGTGCAACAGTAGAGGAAACACTGCCAATGTGAAGGCGAGCCATTGTAGGGAGAGGCAAATGGACATTGTTGGAGGAGAGGAGGAAAGAAGAGCAAAGATATTTATAGTCAGCTCAGCTCACAGTGATGCCTTTAACAAACTTGTTTTCCTCCTCTACCTTCTCGCTTGCTCTGTCTTTTTCCTCAATCCCTCACTGCTGTCTTTCATACGCACATGTGCCATTCTTATATCCCATCTGGGGAGACAGAAAAGAGAAGAGAGGTTATGTGGGAGCATGGAAGCATATAGTTGTTTAAATCTGGTGAAAGATGTTTGTTTTCTGCTTCTCTGCAACACATTGTAGCTTTTTACTGGCAACTTACTTATGTAGACATCTCATGCCAAAATGTAACATATAAAAAATGACTAGGCCTATTTCCTGAATAGACTGGGTTAAAATTTCAGAAGATAAACAAATTTCTTTCTTGACACCATATGTACGCAATGAAACTGGAACCAACAGCAGTTAGCTTAGCTTAATTTTAATACTGGAAAACAATTAGCCTAGCTTTGCCTCAGCTAAATTGCTAACTCAGTCAGTACTAGTACTAAGTATGTAATATAAACAAACACAGGCTTAGATTGTGATCAAACAGGTTAAAGTGTAATCTATTTATTTATTTCAAGTTGGACAAGATAGTCATCCCCATTCTATAACATAAAAATCCTTGCGGTGATCGGGAGGGGAGTTAATCAGTTCAGGCAATCAGACATGCTGGAAACTTTCAGAAAAAAGCTTGGAAAGATCTGTAAGAGGCAATTTTAACTAAATACAGCTGATTAGAAATTAATATATATATTACTTTATTTATACCATGGTTAGTGAGAATTCTAATGCCAATGGCGTGCATTATTTTCGTATATACACACATGTAGTTTGGCAAATTAAATCACAGTTATATAACTCCGCTAATAGCCGACTTATATAACTGTTATATAACATAGTGACGCCTTAATCAACTGGTTCAGATCAGCTGACTTTTGACAGGTGAATGAGAGAATCGCGTTGCAGCATGGAACGTTTGTTTAGTATGAAAAGTACATCGAGGCAAACTGTTGTGTCTGTTGTGCGTCGTGGTGTTCTAGACTCTGTGTCGTGCATTAAAACCATATAATGCACGGGTCTTCGTTTAATTCTTATTTATAAAATGCTTTTCATGAGACCAACACAAAGTGCTTTACATGATAAAAACAATTTCTGCATTTTAAAACAAGCCTTCACACATCAAAGTATAGCAATTTAAAAACACATTATAATGTCCCTCGCACACAATTACACATGCATGCACACACACACACACACACACACACACACACACACACACACAGACAAAAACAACCACTGAAAAAACAACAATTGGAAAAAAATTATATTCCTCTACATTACAACTGCTATGCAATTTCTTCAAAGTTGTATCATACTGCTTGGCAAAACATGGTCCACACCAAGAAAGGATTTCAAAGGACTTTATGTTTAGTAGAGTACTCTAAGAATACATTTTCCACCAATGCCAGCGCTGCGTTTCAAAGCAAAGTGATCCTGATTACTTCGACTGTGTTGTTTCATGAGGTACGCAGGGTGCATAGCCTGCTAGTTGCCAAAGGCGGAATAGGGACAGAAAAATCCTCGGGGTGAGTTGTGTACAAAATTTTGCCTTTTACCAATACAACTGAAGATTTAAGCTAAACGTGAACATTTAATCAACATATTTTCAACCAGCTTTAAATGACAGTTATAACCAGCAAAATAAGATGTTCATTGTCATTTTTATTATTATTATTCAAAATGTTTTGGAAACAGTTTTTTTTTCTACAGAAGAAGCTGAAATAGCCTATAGAGTACCTGCTAAAAAAATTGGTTTGATGCTTATATTGTAAATGACACTGGTGACCAGGGCTCAGAATTAGGCACTACTACTTATTGTTTTTCTTATTAACAAAATTATTATCTAAATTGTCCAAATATAAAATTTCTACATGATCATACATTTAAGATATTTTCATACACAACAGAAAATCTAATTCAGCCTTAATTTACAATTTTATGTTGAGCCACTTGAGGATAATCCCTTAGACAGTTTACTGAACAAAAATTAGATATGGGTAGAGTGGAACTTGTGTCTGCGGCCTAGTTTACACGACAAGGCTGCTACCAAATTTGCATTTTTTTCTCCTTTGCGGGATTGAAAAAAACTGCATTTATACAACAGCGGAATTAATCAGATTGCCGTTGACACAACTCTGCAAATCAAGTGACTACGGTGTAGCATGCATGCCAGGCCTTTAGATGGCAGTGAAAACTAAGTTGCAATGATAAACCCCATGTTTACATTAGTTCCTACTACATCCTCATAAACCTGGAAGGCAACATCTTTGCTGGCGACATACATGCTGAATTATGAGTTTTGTTTTAAGAGACCAAATAACTTGAAAAGATGTAGCAGCACAAGAAGAACACAGGGATCTACCATTGTTATTGTTGTTAGTTTGTTCACGTGGCTTGTAGAGTGTGCATCCTATTCAAGAGCCTCCATTTTGGGTTTACACAGCTCTGCACCACTAAGTGTCACGAGAAAATTCCACCCTGGAGCCCGTCCTCAAAACGTTGCAGAGTCAACCCCCCCCCCGACACCGCATTGTTGTGTGCAAGAGAGGCCAGATCGCAACCAAGGGGCAACCTCGGGCTTAGAAACGTGAAGCCTATGCGGAAGTGCAAAAAATTGCAGTTCCCCCCTCACCTGCTAGGTGCTGGTTGCAAAACAGAGCAGATCCCCATTGACTCCCATGTTAAAAAGGCCAACTTCACAGCAGAATTAAAAATGTTTGCAGCCTGGTTCAAAAAAACATTTTAGATTTAATAGTTCAAGTTTACTTTCATGACAACTGTGGGGGAAGTGAAAAAAATTCTACCTTATCCGTTTAGATGTTATTTCATCTTAAAATTCTTCATAATTAGGGGCGTGTCCTTTTGATTGACAGAACGAGGCACAGACTAGCACAACCTCGGTTTTTAGGCAGTTTTTAGCCTGCCTAACTCCGTTAGCTGGTTAGCTACCGTTTGCTCCGGGTTAGCTTTGTTAGCTCGTTGCTCAGAGTTTGAAGGGTGTCAATCATCCGTCCCCACGCTCACAGCCCCCCTCTCAGCGCCTCCTCGTTGCCCATTTTTGGGTTTTCCGGGAGTCACGAGACTCGTAACGGTGCCAAGATGGTGATGGTTGGAACCTCCCAATGAGCTTCTTTTCAGCTCTTCAGAAACCTACGGGTCACTTGGTTTCACAGTTTGTCCATTACTTTTACAGTCAATAATCGCAACACAAACTGTTGCTCTCACAGCGTTGTCATGTAAACATGGCCTGATTATCACCTATTTTTAAAGCAGAACTTTAGCATTTTTAAAATTTTATTGACACTACTGTGAGGTCAAAGGACTGCAAATGGCTAGCTTAACTTGACCTTTGTGTTGAGCTACGTTAGCTGGCTTTACCCTTATAATCAACAGACATGGATCAAATCGTTCACAACTACCCTGTTCAATGAGTCAAACCAGTGGTAGCTCTTGTTGACTAATGTTGGAACAGCCAAAGACTGTTGTAAGATTATTTGTGTCAGTGTGCTGATCTTGTAATATTATCCAATGATTTAGGAATAAGAAAAGAAATAATGAAGCAAATGATAAGAAAAGAATATTTTGTGGAAAGAAATGAGAAGGAAACGTGTTACAGAAAAAAAAATATTTCAATATTTATTTGCGGTATAAACAAGTCTTGTGTTGTTTCCATACACTGTACAATACTGAGGGTCAATCATATTTCTTTCAGTAGATAGAAAGGTGAAACTCCCTCATTAACATGCCCCTTGTTTGTATACACAGACAGATTGCATCTTTTTTTTAAACTGTTTACAGCACAATACAAAACAGCTATTCAACGTGACTTTGAAGCTGTAACAAGATGCAAGATGCATTGTCAAAAAAAAGAAAAAAATCCCTGAAAAATTCCTCACTGAGGTAACATTTTAAAATCATTCACTTTTTCTTTCACTTTGTTTTTCATGGCACCGCCTCTTGCCTCTCCTCTGCCACTCTTTTACACGCATCATTCCCTCACGAGCACATTCTCGCCATGATGTACTGTCGCTACAAGTTTTAGGACACAGAAACGTTCGTTCCCGTGATCTGGCAAATTTACAAACAGAGAAAAAGACTTAGGTTTCTCTTTCGTTGTTATAAAGACACAAAAACACAAGAAGCAGCTTGAAAACAACCAGATTATTTTTTAAATAGAAAAGCTCCGTCCTGAAATATATTTCAGTCCTAGGGTGCAAGGGATCAAGTCCTCAGTGTTTATTTATTTATGTTTTAGAGTAAGTGGGATATGAATCCAGACAAGGAAAGTCTGTTCAAGCATGGTAGTATTATTTTCATCTCTGATGCTGTAATAGGAGAGGAACTTTGCATATAAATTCATAACATACATATACTGAGATATACAGTATATTCATATTGAAAGGCCACAGGAATAGCATAGAGCACATCATATCAAAACATGACAGAAAAAATACCTTATAATTATGTAAGCCGCATGGTATAATTGTCTGTTGTGACAAAAACTGGCATGCTGAACCTCAGCTGTGGCTGTGAGGATGTGTGTATGTGTGTGTGTGTTGGCAAGGGCCTCACTCAGGTAGGATTCAAATGGATGGGATGCTTTAACCCTGACAGGTGGGTGGGCCTGATGCTTAGAATTGTAGCAACAATCAGACATGTTATTTATTGGGCGATTTGGTTGGTTGGTGCCACAAGTTAAAAATGTTCTCTACTTACCACCGCAAGCTACGCTAACAAAGCAAAGCAACAGACCCAGAATTCATTTCAGCCTCACCAAATGACTTTCCATTCAAAGTGAATAAGAAGCGAGACAGCTGATGCCTGAAAAGCGTACGTGTGAATCCGGCCTCAGGTTGGACACACTTGCCCTACGTTTTGGACACCCCAGGTGAAATGTTACTTCAGTCCACAAGCCATAATTAAGCTGGATCTTGTATAATTATATGGAGTAGATATTGTACAAAAAATGATGAATTGAAAAACGTTTGAGGTCTCAGATGTACAAAATACTGCAAAAAAGGTGTTGTGATATATTGCAGAGTAACAAAGAGGACCTCGTGTGACCCGTCACGGTAAGAAGACAGCTCGCTGTCTATTATCACTGTGTTCTTATTCAAATAACAGAGAAACATTTTTCCGCACAATGTTTTTCTCAAGTGAGATACAAAGAGTATTGAACAGTCAGTGTTAGAAACAAGTTAGAAAGATTATATAAGGCCAGCTAAAACCAACTGATTCGACTGCTGTGCCCTCTGAAACCCAGTTCTGTTTCTGTTTAGACCCAGTCCACATCTGCGCTTTGAAAACCAGCTTCTGCAGTTTCTTATGAATTGTGGGCCTCATGCAAAAACCTCTCCTATGAACTTTTGTTCCCAATATTAACTAAAATTAATGTTGAATTATTATTCTGTTTACTACATGACAATAATACACATCTTAGCCTACAATTTACTGAAATGTTTGAAAGAAGGGTTTCCAATCAGCAGCCTTAGCCTCCAAATACTGATCTTTGTCAAACTAAATATCCCCTTTACACTTGGAAGTGACTTTCTTCAGGAGCATATAGTTATTCTCATCTTTGTCTTTCTGCCTCCCATGTGAAACTCACAGGCCGCCTTGCTTTTGCAACATATTTTTGGCATCAAACTTCATGTGCGTTACAATCACAGCATGTAGAACTGTAATAAAAGGCCATTTTTACTTTTTTCAGGTCTCATAATACAAATACTGCTACTGATAAATTTGTAACAACTGATTACCTGCAGTGGAACTTCATGCTCTCCAGTGACGTTTAAGTGCATTAAATCTGGAGCAGAAAAGGCAGCTGTATTTGGAAATTTGGGGGCATTAAGGATCATATCTTGCCCTTTATGCCTTCAACTGTGTGACTTAAGAGTAAATTCTCGTATGAAAAAGAACATTTTTTTGTCACGATGCCTGAAGTACCTACTACATCCAGTTAAGAGTAGTTTCCTGCTTGGAAGTGTAAACATATTTTGGACAAAAATCCATGCGAAATGCAAAATGTAAAAATATTTTGTAGCCTTTATCAGAAAGAAAGAAGCTTACTATGTCTTTTCTTTGGGTACTGCAGATGTGGACATCGTCTCAGAAAACGCTTCCACCACATACTGAGTGCTGCTGTGATCAGCAACAACAGCAGTTAAAAAAACAGACCTCACTGTCTTCATGGTCTTCTCACCTGGTAAAGCAACATCCAACCCATGGTTACATCTACTGTTAGAGAGCATACGGCACCACAGCATGCTCACGTATAGAAAATATCAATTTGCTTAGTATTAGCTCTATAATATATAAATTATATATTCATTTGTGTTTAATATAGCTTTTATATAATATAGCCAAGGCTTAAGGCTGAATCAACCCAGACAAAACTTTCTTTGATAAAATGGGAGATCCCTACTAAGAAAAACTTTTGCTTTCACTGTCTTCTAATGCAGCTAACGGGACGTGAAGCTGTTTAAGTGCAGTCTGTAGAGGAGGCCAGTCCCAGTCCACATCACCAAATTCCTGCTGACACCAAGTTAACATCACAGTCCCTTGTCCTGGTGTCCTTTTTTTTTTTTTCTTTTTTTTTGGCAGAGGGGGATTATATAAGAAGGCTGAGGCGCTTCTTTGCCCGAGACTTTTATGATAAGGTGCCCTAAAAGCGTCAACCTGAAACATCAACCTCAACCCCAACTGAACAAAATACCCAGTCAGGGCTGTCAGAAACCAGTTTTGGCAAAACATTCTTGCAAGACAACTGTTGTGATGAAATAAGTTCAGAGCTAGCTTTCTAACTGATAAAAAAACAAAAAACACCCCCACCCAAACACACTTATTCCAATTCCTACCTCCAACTCCTCCCAGTCTGTTTTAGCTCAGGCCTTACCCTGGAGCTCTGCTCAGGGCCCAGTTCCTGCTCCCTCCCCACTGCACTATGCAGCTGTCAGGACTTGTCGCAGCCTGGGACTGGCCTCTCCTCTGTCCACTCCTCTCTGAATGTCTCTTTATCTGCCTGCTTTCAGCACCAGCCTCAAGTGCCAGCAAGTCAATGGCTACGCCACTGTGCAAACTGCATTAGGTCATTTAAAAAAAAAAAGCACAAAAAAAAACTCAACACTCATTCCCTTTCTTTAGTTTTACAATCTCTTAAGCCGTTATTGGATTGAATCACTTTGTTTTTGGACAAAGATAAGATTTCTATGCGTATATATTCATGTATGGTGTAGAGCTGTGCGTAAATGTACATAAAAATATACAAAAATGCATATAGACATACTGAATTTGTTAAGGACTGCTCATACATTTTCTGCTATGTACGTTAACATACATACAAGTACGTACAGTACAAACATACAAACTTTATGTGTGTGCGAGTGTGTGTTAATTCCTTGGTTTTTAAAAACTCTACATTCAGTAGAGCGAGATTTCCTACGAGTAAATCCCAGGTTCTCCACTTGGCACCAGTCAGCTCAGCTTGTGAGCCGAGACAGAAAGATAGAGAGAACGCTTTTACCTCTTAAATGTAGGTTTTCTTTGTTCCTATCTTTGTATGAAGCTGTCTGTCCTGTTGTGGCTGTTTAATTTCTCACTCAGTTAAGTAAGTCACTCTTGTTCTTTGTTACAAGTTTATCAGCGGGTTTCGATCCTCAATTTCAATCATCACAACAAGGACGACTTCATTGTAAACCCACATTTCCCCTCTCCGGGCTAAAGAAACAGTCCTTACGTCCCCTTAAACGTGGCATCCATGACCCATCCTGTCCCTTCCATGCCCCCTTCAGTGGACAGGCTTCCAGACGACAAGCCTCAGGAGGCTAAAACATTCATTAAAACTGGCTGTTCTTCTCCAGTGCAGCCGCTCACTACCATGGTAACCACACCACCTTGACCATTCCCCCTCTCTAAAGGGAGAGTCAGTCACCTGTCTTATTTTCATGTAGACTCCAGTGTGTCCAGCTGGAACACATTATGATTGGTCGGGGTGGTGAAGAAGAGCTGGTCGTGTGGAGGTGAGGTTGAGTGGTTGTCGCAGGGGCTGTTGAGGCCCAGCGTCCGCTCAAAGTCCAGGAGCTGGCCCATGAAGTTAAAGTTTGGGGAAATGTTTGACTTCTTCCGCTTGACAAAGTCGTAGGCATCGTTGAGCGACAGATTGAGCTTCTGCATCAGGTAGGCCACGGTGACGGTGACTGAGCGGCTGATCCCGGCCAGGCAGTGGACCAGGATGCCGCATTTTTTGGAACGTGCCTCATCTGAGATGGAGAAACAGGAGGAGAATGTAAGAAAGGAAAGCATGAACTATATGATTAGATTACTCTTACAAATAAAAGTTGTTCTGTTGGTTTTCTTGAATATATGATAAAGTTTTTTATTGCTTCTAATGAAACATTGTCTCGGATTCCAGGGGGCAGACACAGACTGGTGGGCGGGGCTTAATCAAAGCAGCTGAACTGACAAAAGTAACTCACTCTCGCTGCAATGATGGGTTGGTTTTCTTTTTCTTTCTGGAGTTAGCAAACAGTAGAAAGCAGCATGGAGTACAGTGAGAGTCACAATGGTTACTTTGTTACATCTTTAGTTTAAGTCTCCTCAAAGTCCAGATTAGTTAACAACATTGAAGCAATTCCTAAAAATGTGTAGCAGAGGTGACGGAGTCGCAGACGGTAGAAATGGATACTATAAATCTTGGCTAAGTCTGTGGTAATGCTTAAAAACTGGCAAAAATGAGCATTTTTACTCATGTGTCACATATTCCATCACTGCTGATCTGAATTTGAGCTGATAAGAAAACGCATAAAGAGAACTCTGGGAATAAATGCTCAGTGTACTCTTTCTCTAAAAAGACATAGCTTGGTTCCTCCAATCAACTCCTCTATTTGCATTTTAATCCCTTCCACCAGAGAGGTGAGCAGAGGAGGCAAGCACATACACGAGGAGAAAGGGGAGTTGAGATGCATTTAACAAGAGATGTCTGTTCTTCAGTGCGTCACTTTAAACTGATGTCGATTAAATATGATGCAGGAAGCAACTCTAACATCGGAGCATTGTTTCATTGTAGTTTACACCTGTATTTGAATACTTCTGTCAGATGAGCATTAAATCTCATTTTATTTACTGTTAATTAAATTTATAGCGCCGGATTAATATCCTGAAAAAACTTTCCATAAAGGATCTACCGGTGTATCCTCGCTTATAATTCCCCCAGCGAACCTTCCCTCTTCTCACTCCACTGTCCTCTTGGGAATTGAGGTATCCTTCAAATTATCTGGCTATGTATGATTTCCAGGCCACAGGTGTAGCGTGTAGCGAGGAGTTGGGGACGCTGACGTTAGACAAATGAGATGAACCTCAAAGCTTTGGCACTTTGCTTGATGTGAAACGGCTTTCTAATGGTTTCATCTTGACCTAGAATCGGTTTTAGGGACAGCTGCAGTATAATGACATAGAAAACTATTCATATTCTGTGAACTGTGATTCACCACACAATGTATTACATAAACTAATACTCTTCATGTAATTATACCCAATAGTTTAAATTTCTCTGTCATAATTTAACAATGCAAAAAATGTGCAGAAATTTGTAGAATAACCCACATTTAGTTAGTTAATTGCATCTGCAGGTACTTTGTTGACGGATTGACTTGAGTCTCCTTTTTCTTTTTCTTTTTTATGCATGAAATGGTCAAGAACAGAAAATGAGAAGATTGTCGCCTTTTTCAAATCTATGTCACCTAAAATTAAACGTTTTTCTTCACTCTTCTTTACACTCATGCACAATGCCAGACCATTGTCTGTTTGGGTCTCAGAAAACAGAACTAATTGTTAATCATTAAAATAACCGGGAAAATAACAAAAAATAAAAGTATCAAGTTCTATTAGATAATATATGAATCTATTGTTATATGAATTCATTGAAACCCTAATATAACATACATTATTTCAGAATATGTGACAAACTGAATGTTTATTTCCAAAAAAAGAAATTTTAAATAAGTTTCACACTTTAAATCCAGAAAGTCTTATTTCAGTAAGAGCAAACATCACTATTTCATTCTGCTTTCCAGTTTTCTGTCTGTAAACCTGAATAAAATAACAAGCCTCTTACATTATTAAGCGGCTGCATCCTTCCACCTATCAGTTTCGAGCTCTTGCACTTGCATCTTTACAGGCCATTAGAGCCAGAGTTAAGTGCTTCTTTCCTTCCTTTCGTCTCTCTGTCTTTCTTCCTCTCCTCACTCTCTGCCTGCATCTCTTGTTGTAGGATTGAGGTCAGTTGGCTCACGAGCTCAGGCTGCCAAGCCGATGACCAACTTAAATTTATATGTGATGTGTGCTCACGTTTCCCGGAGAGAAAAAAAAAGGCAAAAAATCCTTGTCAGTATAGAGTCCGACCAAACTCTGCAAGACTCAGAAGTTGAATGAGTAATCAGCAGTTAATTGGCTTGAAATGATTTGTAGACTGAGCAGCATTACATCACAAAACTAGTGCTTTAAATGCACAATAATGTGAGAATCCTTCCCATATCAAGCTTTCATAGTGGAAAAAATAAAAACTTGCAACAATCTTGCATACATAAAATGATATGTGGAAACAATCCTGTCAGATATTTAAGGAATTTTTGTTGTTCAACAGCACAGTGTTTTCACATCTGTGTCTCCATAATTACCCAGCTGGAACCAAAGAGGTCTGATGTAATCCCCGTATACTACAACCAGCCAGACTGCTCAATTTGACATCAGCTCGACCTAAATCTACCACGACCTTCGGCTCTGGCATATCTCACACATCCTCCCACCTAAGCAGAATCATTACCTAAAAAACACAAGGTGGTTCGGGCAATCTAAAGACAGGAGCTTCGGCACTGACTCCCCAGAGAGGAAATTCTCCTGAGACCAGGACAAGATGAGAACTAAAATTTGCAATCTGAACCCTTCTCTTTTAAAGAAGAATCCATCTCCATGTTTTATTTATGACCGTGCTAATTCTAAATTTGGACTTTCTGGGCGAGTCTCAACATACCTTTTCTTTTTTAATCTGAATTCCAACTAATTTTGTCAAAACTTATTACCACAAAACAAGAAATCTTTTTTTGTCCATTCCAAAGGAGCTGAATATCTGCATGTTTTAGATTTGAAAACAGTCATTTACAGCTGACAACTTGTGCTTGACCGTTGATTCATTTAGAAAATATTAGCAGATAGATAAAAAAATAAAAAATAATTGCTCCTCTGTTGTCATCCATGCCTCTGATGTATATCTGATGTAAAATATTGATGTTCATTTAAAATGAATGGGTAGCTGTGTTTGGACTTTAAACTGGTACTATATGGGTGAGATAAAAGCAACAAACCTTCACTCACCAATAAATGAAATGGCCTCTGGGAAAAACTGTGAGAGGTTCTGGCTCCAGTGATCGGAAATGGGGATCTGTTTGTACTTGAAATCCCCCTCATGCTCGAACATGTTGGGCAGGTTGGGAGTCACGTTGAGGATGTACTTGATGTTGTACTTGCTGAGCACATCCAGGTTTGTGGAGTCTTTGGCACAGCCCAGGTAAAGGTAGGGCAGGATCTGGACGGGGAACGCTGGCTGGTTGTTGGGAAGCGGGCTGCCCTCTGACTCGGTGGCACTGCCCGGCTCACGGTCAGACTCTCCATCTGAGCAGTCAGAGCTGATGCGAAGTCCTCCAAGACCAAGGACGGAGGTTGGTGGAGAGCTGCTGGGACACGAGCAGTCCAGATTGGTCTCGCAGTGTTCCGGGTACTCAGACTGGAACTTATTAAAGCCTCCTGGGAAACACCAAAATCAAAGCATATAACACTCATTTAGCAGATATTTTTATTTCCCCACAAGTAAAAAACACAATAGGGTGGGGCAGCAAGGTTCGGTATCTTGCCTGTAGACACTTCAACATGTTGGGGAAGTCGGGGATCAAACCAGCAACCCCCCAATTGACTTCACTGCACTACATGAAGAAATAAACTTATTTTGGTTGGAATCAAAATGTGCTCTTCACATGAATATCTATGGTAACTGAGTTCTGCAACCTGCAACACAGAAAATTATTACCCTCTACCCGCATGACAAGACATGTACCTTTTTGACAGGTATTGGACCTCAATTCTTTGTATTGAGTAAATTAATGGAATAAAAACTAATGAATGTGTATTGAATAGAAAAATCCAATTTCAGAACCCCCACAAAACTCCTTTTTCATTTATAGCCTACCAGCTTTCACTTGCAAAAAGATCAGATTAATCATAACTAGTATTCTGCAGTTGAATGAGAATCAGAAAAAATATGTCTTTTCTTGAAAATGCTGTTATAACAGCCTCTCCAACCGTCTTTTAACGCAATCTCTTGTCATATCCTAATAATAAGATTAAAAGGATAAATAGAGTCAGTATAAACATGAGAACAGACCGGACAGACGAGCTCCATTGAGAAAAGCTAAGCTCTGCGGAGAATCACAGTCAGCTCCGCTACAACACTACACAGCTCAGTGGATTTTTTGTGAATGGCAGTTCGTCTCGCGCGGCTCCCGTCAAACATTTCTGTTATCTGTGTGTCAGATACATTCATATATGCTCTTATAAACGTATTTTATACACATTCAGACCCTTTATTCCAAGATAAACGGCTTTTTGTCTTCATTTTGGAGGAGTACATAAAGTGCGTTGTCGTGTCCTCGTTTCTCTGTTCATTCATGAAAAACACGGCAGCCCTTTTCTGAAGGAGCACAACATGGCGGGGCCATTTTAGCAGCATTTAATTGAAAACATATTGTATTAGTCCCAGGTGTTCAAAGACAGAATAGACAATGTTTTATTCTGCTTTAGTTTGGATATAAATCGTGATGTGAATTAAATAAATAAATAAAATAAGTAGCAAACAGCTCGTTTCGGCAGCGAGAAACATCTGTCGAACATCAAAGTTGAAGCGCTTCACTGACAGGAGCTCAGCAACGTTATACTGCGTCTGACAATCAAATAACTGAATGGGCACAAATGCGTTGGCCTCATTTATTAATTACTAGATTTTAGTGGGTAGATGAAATAGAACTGGATTTATTTCAGTGTTGCCTCATCACGACTCACTCGAATCCTCTGCAAACACTTCATCAGGCAAATAGGCTATATTAAGTATTATGATGGTTCATAGATCTCTAAAAGGAATGATCATGTGGTGGCAAAACAAAATGATCTTCGTTAAATCTAAACTAAACTGAATAACTAAATTGATATGGATAAAATTGTAGACTATCACAAGAGTGAAATTAAACACTTCACTCTCGTTTTGGTGGAACAGTGTGTTTTTTGTTTTTGTTTTGTTTTTCTTTATTACAGGTATTACAAAACACCTCTAACCCTATGTGTGAGCGAACTTACCCTCAAGATGGAAAGCTTTGCATCCGTCGTCCCGCAGCTTCTGCAAGAGCAGCCCCATCACGGAGCTTCCCAGCCCGGACTCCTGCCGCTCCGACGTCGCCTCGTCGTACAGAACCACCACGTCCGTCTTGCATCGCTTGACAAATTTTTCCTTGTCCTCGTTGTTGGGGATGATGGAGCGGATGGGGAGGTTGCCCTTCTTCAACCTCCGGAGCATGAGGCCCGGGATGGCCAGGTTGATGGCCGACTCAATGTGCGAGGACTCGTAAAGCTCATGAGGTCTGCAGTCCAGCAGCAGCAGAGAGCTGGCCCCGGACTCCAGCTCATCCTGCAGCCACTCCACGCTCTTACTCGGCATCATCATCATAGTCACGATCACAGAGCCTCTGCACAGATGATTAATTTTCATCAGGGAAATGTTAATCCGCCTGCTCCCTGCGGTGACATGAGAACAACACAACAGAACAGAGGAAACAGAACAAAAATCACGGCGCTAAACTTCGCTTCCCGCGGCCACCACCACCACCGCCGCCGCCGCCGCTGCTCCTGCTGCTGTTCCTGCGGGCGCAACGCACCCAACACACACCTCCACACGCACGCACATCCACCGCGCACACACCGATGTCCCTCTGGTTGGAGCAGGAAACTTGAACATGCAGAGGTTTCTTTCGCTCCCTTGCTCAGTCCGATAGAAGTGGAGGTTTCAATCCAGTCCATCGACGTCCATGTAAGCGAGCCCAGTCCAACTTTGAGACGTCCGCGGTTCCACGAAATGGCCCACAGATGCCTCGTTAGCGCCTTCGGATGTGAGTTTGGAATGAGCGGCAAAGGCTAAAGCCCATGATTACTGTTATTATTTGACATGCTTGCCCATGGAGCGCCTCTGGTTTGTCATTTCCACTGGATGCATTAAAGAGGCTCTGTGGGTTTGTCACTGAGGAGAGGGAGGAGCGGAGAGATTTAAAGGTGCAGAGCTGCTGAGGATTCACACGGGCTCACACTGCTTCCATGACATAATAGTACCCATTCATTAAGATCGCTGCAGTCTAAATCTATTTCCTTATGCATTTTATGTTTATGGTTGTAGATATCATTTTGCCGCCAATATTCATGTATGAGTGCCAGTTTTAGTGAATCACCGCTAATGCTGATAACATTTAAAGTTAATTATCCCATTTGCTTTTGTTTTCTCATTAAAAGTTAAATGATGTACTCTAAAATGAACTGTGGGCAGATTATTATTGTACACAAGGGTCAAAAATGAACTTTCAGTCCCAACATTTAATCAAACCTGTCAATGTGTTTGGAATTATTGCTGAAAGCTTTGCAATTTGCACCTGAATTGCTACCATAAAGTCCATTTTATGACACTTGACACTGCCATATGGTGTTTATTGTATGTTTTAGCACTGGGTTGGGCTAAGCAACATGATGGCGTAAAGTGTTTTTTCTCTCATTTGCATCCCTGTGTAATAGAAAAAGGATAAACAACAAAAACAGAAATATTACGCAATAATAAAGACATTTTAGAGCTTTGCAAAGATCCTCATTGTGGCAGACGTGTTGTATTGAATTGCCTTACACTGTGCAGGTGTTAAGATAAAGTGACTGCTGAGAGTGTGAGCGCAGTTATCAGCTGTGGAGACAAAGCCCTTATCAACAGACTACAGGCTGCATAATGGAAGAACATTACCTCTGCTGACATGTGGCAGTGATGTTTGTAGCTGCATTGCCTCTGCTTTTAACATCACCTCTGCAAGAGTTTTATCACAACCTCTATAGTTTTTGAAAGTGAAATGTTTTCACATTTGAGCTTGATATTCTTGACCTTGCGCCGTACTTTTCGTGCACCAGTTGTCTCAATAGAGGACAAGTCTGGTCTGCAGACAGGTCAGTCACCTGAACTCTGTAACTAACTACAAAGCCATGTTGACGTGCAGAATGTGGTCTGTTTAATATTGCAGAAATAAATAAGACTTTCCTTGAAAAAAGACATATGAATGTCTGCACATGTTGCCTTCACAGACAGGAGGTTGACCTGGACCTGTCCACTACGAGCTGTGTGCTGAACGGTCCATCTCTTCTTCAACTTTGACTTAATTTTAATTTGGCAAGAGTTTCCCATTTCACATCCATCCACCTGAAATGAGCTTGGTTTCCATAAAAGGTGGCTGTGTGTCTGGATTTTATCAACGTCTTTTCCGTGTATTACCTGGAGAATTTTAAGTTGTATTTGTGGATGCAGTGACAAACTTTGTTCGCTTACAGTGGTTTTCAATGGTTTTCTTAACCCCATGTGATAAATATGAAATTTACAATAATTATACTTTTACTTTATTCATCATAATTGGGAAATTGGACTAAACATTTTACCCAGTAGATTCACTGATATATGGGCTGCTGCCTATTTCAGTGCCCAGGGAGCAGTGGAGGGTTAAGGGCCTTGCTCAGGGGCCAATAGTGGTTCACCTCTGTTGCCAGACTGGATTCAAACTAAAGAGTAATTTTCTTTTTTTCTCTCTGTAAGGGACTGAGCAGTCTTTCACAGTGGTGACTCCTCTCCTCTGAGATGCTCTTTTTACATCAAATCCTGTCACTGACCTGTTAACATTTAACTTTATTAGATGGGGAATGTTCCATCAGATGTTACATAACTTTTCATTGCTTTGTTGCCCCTGTTCTAACTTTTTTCCCCATGTTTCTGTCTTCAAACTCATGAGCACTTGAGGAAAATCGAGGTTAGTTATTTGCATAGGTTTTAATTCAGATTTTGATTTACATTTTACAAACCGTTAAAAATGGACGTGTCTTTGTGTCCCAATTATTCAACATTTTAAATGCTGGTGTCCTAATCTTGTTCCTGTTTGGTGGCTGGCGTGTTTTATTAAGCAAGACAGAGAGAAAATTGCGAGTCTCATCAACATGCACCAACTCTGGCCCCATCAACAGCTTTTTCTTTAGTCTTCTCAACGCCCTCACTCAGTCCACCCACTCCATACACCTCCACACGTTACACTCACAAATAATTTACTGGAAACATTTCTCATCGAAACCTGGCTTTTGGCCACGAATCAGAACAAATCATGTAACCACATCGTAATTTGTCGACAATACACATTTTCTAATTGTGCCTTCAGAAATTGTAAAACATGGCATATGATTATATCATACGGCAAAGAGTAGTGTGTAGTGTTTAATTTTATTTCTATACATCCCAACAGTTTATATCATAGTGTATCTAAAGAGGGTCTGCAGTTTTTAATTAAATGTAAAAACAAACAGACTGCAGTGTTAAAAGACTAAATAAATGATTTATTAGGAGGCATACTATAAAGGGGAAAGCCCTTGTTTAAAAAATGAAGGCATTTCTTGAAGCTGCTGATGCTCACAGTCTGTATATACAGCTGTGAGAAATCAGGTCTTTGCTGGACGTGTTTTGTTGATTTGTCAAAAAATATATTGATATGGAACTGGTTTGTTGAATATTCCTCCATCTGGAACAACTTGACGGTGTACCTACTTTACCAAACAAACCATCACTACGTTTCACCACCCGATGACCTAATAAGGCATCAGCAGGTTGTGACAGAGACAGAGAGGAGGAAAAGAGGAGCGTTTGATTTCCTCACAGCTGCAGAGAGAAGTAGTGGGGGATGCACCAGCTGCAGACAATGGCTCTTTATTCACTCCAGTGACTTACACACAAACACACACTCACGGACAAAATACAAACACGCATACACACAACCACACACTTATACTTTAGGGCTCTTGTGTTTCCACTCCCTTCGTCAGCAACAACAGGCTCTCAGAGTGTTTTTGCTTGTCTACAACTACTAAACAAAATCATAATAAATTACTTAATAAAACAAACAAACAAAAAAAAAACCTTTATTATAATCTGAAACTCTATTCATGAAGCTCTATTGCAGTTTGTAAGAACAGTAAAAGGGCCCCCCTAAAATCATTAGCTCTGTTTCCTAGACTAAGTCTACTTTTTTCATATGGACCTTGAGAAACTTTTCTTGGAATCTTGTTGTTTTTTTCTTTTCTTTTCTTGCACAAGGATTCTGCCATACTCTTAAAGACGCACAACAGATCTTTTGCCATTTTCTCAGTGATGCGCTTCCTGACGACAGCTAATTTGGCATCCATCTTGCATTCTACCTGTACTGTGAGCTCTTTCCAGATAGTAAAAAATTGTTTTGTCTTGACTCTTGTCTTATCTCTTGCTCTGTCTCTGGCTCTTTTTTGTTGCCTCTCTTCTTCCGATAATTTCTTCTCACGTTTCTTTGCTGAATCTGCCACGGTGCACATTCAAAACAGTATGTGATGCATGTGCAAAGCAAAACACAGTTGCAACATTACACAGCGTCCTGGATGGAAAAGTTGTAGAGTGCGGTTTCTCAGCCTTTGGACGCTGCTGGGCTGCGACTGCTTCAGAAATACAAATAATAGATGTCCCTGTGCCATCAAACAAGTCCAAACTGCAGAGTTTTAAGGTTGAAAAGTTAGTTTTAAGGTTGAAAAGTTCTCCTTTCATAGGATTTTCTCCTCCACTGCTCTGGTTATATGGATAATTCTGGTTAAAAGAAAGAACATCGCTTTAAGTGCATCAATGCAACAAGGTCACCAAAGATATATCTTAAATAGAAAAATGACAAAATGCAAAGAAATGTAGCTCATTGTTCAGCAAGGGCTTCAGTGTGCTGTAATGCCCCTTTCACACTAGCACCTACTCAGCCCGGCCCAGCACCACACCGCCCGGTTTGTTTGTGTTCCCATTACCAT
>JAOXYM010000003.1:19806465-19817627 GCA_028567055.1 Leptatherina wallacei | reverse complement strand
AGGCTCACACAACAAAGCAGCATCAAATTAAGATTTCCTCAGCTGTGTGAACAGAGGCGACCTGACTATGCCAAACACTCCTTCTTCAGAGGGAGAGAGCCCACTTTAAAGCCGTCTGATTGTGTTTAACACAGGCCTACGTGTTCCTGGTAGCCCATTCTTAACAAATGATCATATACAGTCAGGTAACATCTAGGTATCCCCCATATTTTTTGGACACGTTAGGGTTTTTAAAGCTTACAACACATCAGCTTTTTAACCTTCTTCTCAATAGAGGTGGGCAGATTCACTGTTTAATCGATTCATTGCGATGCAGCACGTGTCGATTCAATAACGATTCATAAATGTTCAAAAATGATAATTTCTCTAAATAATTAAACGGCAGTAATACAGCTGTAAAGTGTGGCAGGAAAAGAAAAGTCGTGGGTGCCAGCCGGTAAACAACAGAGGGCGGCGCCTAGCATTTTAGCCGCTGTTAATGAGTGCGAGATTTACTTAACTGGTTTGAAGGCTTGCGTTTAGAAACGTTATGGTTTTTATGGACATGAAAACGGACAAAACCTGGACAAGAATTACTCATGTGTAACTTGTTTAAAGCCAGAACAAAATATGATAGTAATCTACACACGTGACAGCACCTCGTGCTCCCACCCCCGGTTAGAGGAGGAGAATGAAGCGCGGGTGTTCTGCCCCTGTTGTTGCTCCTAACTTTTGCTAAAACGTTCTTCCTGTAGATTCCATGGAAAAATTTTAACATGATATGAAAAATATGGATATGTGTTGGATTTATTTATGGTATTGAATAAAAGATTGTGTAGATAAATTTGTTAAATTACTTGAATTGATGGATACTGAATGGATTTAAAAGTAAGAAGTAGCCACGGAGTGAAAAAAAAAACCTGAATGGGGAAAAAAGAAAATCCTGATAATCGTTAAGTAATCAAATCGAAGCACCCTGAATTGTAATCAAATTGAATCGTGAGGTACCTAAGATGGCATACCCCTACTTCTCATGTAGGCAGCCGTCTCATTTGTTGGCATCATTTTTCACATATCTGCCTGCGTACTACACCTGACAAAATTTCCAGAACAACACCAAGTAAGACATTGTCGGACGTGTCGATTTGTGGCGACTGTGTAAGTAAGCACGTGTGCATATCAGTGAGTGTGATCTTTCTGCTGACCTGTATGCTGACTTTTCCATTCCCTTCACCCCTGTTGAGGATAAATACAGATGCATGCAGAACTTATGACACAATAAAGATGCTTATTTGATATTCTCCATGTTTTGTAGGGAAAATGCAGCAATTTCACATTTTCATTAAAAAAAAATTATTTTATCCATTTTATTCCATTATATTCTTTAACAGGATTTTTATCATTATATAATATATAATATATATATAATACTTATGTAAGCTGTTAGGAACCCGACATAGATTCTAAACAGATCATTAATCCTGATTTGTTTATTTCTTAATATTGTAGTTGTCCTTGTGGAAGGTAGACTGTAACAGTTGTGATTTCCTACCTGCCTTGAATGCAGCAGCTGCAAGCTGTTTAAGTTTTATTTTTTATTCCTCTACCCGTGGCCGGTTTGAGTCTCCTTTTCCTACATTATCTGTAGTTATTAGTTGATAAAATAACCTTAGTCTTGTCCAGGAAACTATCTTGCAGATCTTTAAAGCTAAACAGTCCGTGTAAAAGATCCGTTCGGTGTCCGTTTCTGCTTCAGAAACACAACCTGCTTCCTACATCACTTCCTGAAATTAAGCCGACGGTGGTTGCGTTAATCGCGCGTTAAAATAAAAACTACCGCTGTTAAAAGGAATCTGCGTTAACTTTGACAACCCTAATATATATTTTTAGGGGTGGGACAGGATTTTAAAAAAGTATCTAATTAATTAGAGGCTTTATAATTAATCAATCACATTTTAATCATTGCGTAATAGCTGCCTCCATAAGCAAAATGTTTTAATTTAAATAGATTTTAGTGGATGACTGAATCAAATAAAAGACACAGACATTAACATTTTAACTCAAGCTCTACTAATATTTGGAAAAATGCATTTAATTTAATTTCAGTTCAAAACTGAAATGCCATGTAGCCATGATAGCTATATGGATAAAGTTTCTTTGGTGTGTTGATTTTATTAACAAGCACACTTCCTCTAGCCATGTATATGCATGTACAACACAAGGTGATTTATTATTACAACAAATTTTCTGCAGGATACTAAAATGATTCTTTATTGCATGATGAATCTAACAATTGCAGCCTGTGTTTAGATAAACAGCTGAAATGTGATTAATAATAAACGATTATTTGTCATCAGCTTCATTAGTGACAAAAATAGCAACACGTTTCTGTGTGACATCTGTAATGGCAGGCACAGCATCAAAACAATAAAAATGTGTAGTTTTCAAGGATGCAGAATTACAATTGTTATTTCTAATTACAAGACCATGTTTTTTAACCTGAATTATAAACAGGCCTATAATAGTTATATCTCTTGCATCTCTTCAATTAGGGTACAGTCAGCTGTACCCTAATTGAAGAGTAATTATCCAGAAATTCTGTCACGGCTGCTTTCAGCTAGAGAACATCCTGTTTACTATATTCAGCCTCTCTGAAAATAAATCAATTTATAACAGCACATTAGATCCTTTTTTTATATATTATAGGAACTCTGTTTCTTCCCTCCCTTTGAACTCAGAAAGGCTTTGAATACTCTTTCCAAGAGAGAAGCAAACGATCACATTTAGTCGAGCGTGTGACATTTTTACTCTTCTTTGCTTCCTCTCAGGCGACACGTGAGTGAGACTTGCTGCAGTACGCAAGATAAAAGGGCTGGAATTATTAATAAATTATGAATGGCTAAATTATAAATGAAAGGAAAATCTTGGAAGCTTTTGCTTCCAGGTACAGCTCCCGCTATTACCTAAACTGAAAACACTGGCAAATGGCAATCCAAAAATGAGGATTAAAGAAATGTCAATGCCAGGCAGTATCTCAGGATAATGAGACTGGTGTGAGTGTGCGTTTGTGGGGATGTGAGTGTATGTCAAAGTATGATTGTGTGTGTCAGTGAAAATTGCATTAAACATATTTGTTTTGAATAGGAAGATATTAAAATTCTGAAGTCAAATAAAAAGGAACTCCTGTGACTTTTGTTATTAATGATTTGGTTTTTCAATCAGAATTTGTAAAAAGCCACTAAATCCGAGGTTTAATGACAGTAACCTGACTTCTGATGTATATCAATACATACTAACAAACTGAAGGGTCCATATCTTTTATATCAGTTTCTGACATGTTCCTTTTCAGTCAAATATAGATAGAAGTTATAACAACCAGAACCGTGTAGCTTCAGTCCAGCTTTCCCGTTGAAAGGGTTCATTAGGGTTATACAAAAACAGAACTTTCCAGAAGAGTACAATATGTTTCATACAGCGTACTAATCATCTTTCTCTACGTGGTCCAGCTGCCCATTTTCTAATCAACCTTTCAGACTCATCTGTAATAATGGCTGTCAAGCAGAAGAGCTATTAAAATCCATTTACAATCCTGTTCCCTCCGTACAGGGAGAGCAAGATGAGTCAGACAAAGAGGAGCTAAACGAGTTTTGAGGATTCTGAAAATGGCACTCAAATAAGAGAGGGTTTTAAGGGCATTACGAGCGCTGCACTCATACTGTTTAAGTCCCTTTAAGGTCATTGTTAAAAGTACTCACCTTCATACAGATGACACATTTTAAAATGCCTGCTTCAAAATGCTTCTCATAGAAACTTGGCCAAGATTTATTGAGAGAGTTATTGGAATTATTACTTAAAGACGTACAAGGAAAAGTAGTACAACGATGTACAAGAAAAGACACACATCTGATAAAAGTGTGGTTTTGGTTCCTGAATGATGTCACTGGGAAAAGGTAAGAAAGCACAATCATGGTAAACAAGAAACTAAAAGCAAACAAAATAAACCAAAACATTCAAACTGCAGGTTGTGATGCTCAAATCAGAATTTGTACTGAAATAGGATTTTTTTCGGGTGGTCGTTCATATTATCCTTTCAATGTGACCTTCATCACGCTGAAGTGTGAACGGTATGCGGCCCTTAAGTCATGTGCAGAGGATAACATAATGTCACATACTGCGTAAGTTTAGTGTTTGCCGATGTAAATATGGTTGTTTCACGTGTCTTTTTCAATTTGGAAGTACTTGCAAACTCGGAATCGACAGAATTATGCCCAATTAATGAATGATAGAAAGAGGCTGAGAAATGGGAGAGCACAAATGTCAATAATGGCCTTTTGTGAAGCAGTGGCTGCGACCTCCAGAGGTGTACAGGCACTGCAGCCCGTTCGCCAGTGCAGAGTCCTGCATGGTCCTAATTTTACAAACCCGCACAAACCCGTTAAGATGATTACCAAACCCGACCAGTTATCTGCAGATATCTCCCAGTGAAATCTTGACCCGACCCGTTGATTACCTGAGTCTCTTCATTGCATTACTTTTCTTAATTCATTGATATATTCAAAGTGAAACTGTTGTTTTATCAGCGTTTTCTTTAGGCTACAATAGAAGCAAAAACAAAAAACAACAGCACAGTAAATATATTTGAAGGTTTATTTTAAGCAGAACTTGCTCTAAACATGATTATATTGCAGCTTCCACCGGCACAGAATTGTGATGTTTGTCTCACTTCTGTGATGTCAAAGTCAGATGAAATGCGACATGACCGTTCAGACTGAGGTTGCCTCAAATCCAGATCAGATATGTATCCGATGTAGGACCACATATAAAAGTGGCCGAAGTTGGATTTTTATCAAAATTGGATTTGTGCCGATCAGACTGTCATTAAAAAATCAGATATGAGTCACACATGGGAAAAAAAATCGGAATTGAGTTGCAGTGTGAACGGAGCCTAACAGCCAGGATATAATGGTGCATTCCAGTTGTCTCTTAATTCCAAGTGGCAGAGAGTAGGTGACGACATTACCAGGTAGTTGGCACTCCAGCTGCACCGACTCAGAAAAAGTTGAAACCTCCAAAATAGCCAATGAGTATCTACAAATACCATATAAATCTAGAAAATCACAAACCCATTGTAAAAACGTGCACCATGAGAATATCAGCCATTTTTGATGATAATGATTAATAATCCACACATATTGACGTGATTTTTCTCAAACAAGCCCGCTGTAGCAACGTAATCATCAATAACAACCCTCTGTTGTTTACACTAGAAACTTAACAGATACTAAATTTATCATAAATTATTTCAATAAAGGTTCAAAATGGAGTAAAAGTGGTACTGGGCACAGCCACCTTTAAATCTGGTATCAGGGAGTCCTCTGCAACTTCCCAGTTTGCTGTTCAGAAAAACTAGATCAATTCATCTTTTCTGGCAAAAAAATTCCCCCGAAATTCCCAGATCCTAGGACAACTGGAACACATGACAATAAGCTGCTGTTTTGGATAGGACTATACTGAGGTTGATATTGTGTTTTCTGGTATACACAGACACTCAGTTAATGTATATTACCCACATGATCTTGTTTCTTGGGTTACTTAGGAAATTGTAAGAAACAAAAAATCTGAAAGATTAATCTATAATATAAAGGAAAGGCAGCAAGATTGTTGGTAAATCTACTTTCTACCAGAAAAATCAGTAAGTGAAAGAGGAGATGTGTGTGTGTGCGTGTGTGCGTGTGTGTGTGTGTGGGCATGCGTGTGTGTGTGTTTGTGTGTGTGTAATTGAGAAAGAGAGAGGGTGTAAGAGAGAGAAGACCTTGGTTTTGCCCTTGTTGATGTAAGTAACACTGTAGAAGTCAAAGGGGTTGAAATCTAAACCATTTCCTGAAGTTCCATTGGCACTCTGTGACACCCCATGTGTGGGTCTGTGTGTGTGTGGATGACACATTTAGGTCTTTAATATTTAACCATCAGTGATGGCAGCACTGCTCTTATCATTGTGTTTGTTTCTCATTTATCTTCTCATTCAACTCTTCCTTTTAGCTTAAGACTTCTTTTTTTTTAACTCAGTTTTTTTTTTTTTTTGAATCATTGGAAATTTTGAATAAGATTAAGTGCTGTAGGCTGGATAATTCCAATATGGTCTGTCCTGGTCAAAAGTTTCAATATGCAATCTGACATATATAAACTAATTTTGAACCCCTGCACTGTAATAGTTGCAGCACATTAAATGACCCATTCAACAAGTTTCTTATGGTTAGTACTGTGAAACAAAATGAATGGGATGGGAAGGTATGAAGGACTAAAGCAATCATTGTTTTGCATATTGCTCTCTTTTAACATCGCTATATCACCATGGTAACTCATGGCAAACTGTTTCGCTGCGATTATCTGCAGGGCTTATACAGAACATATATTTATTAATGTAAATACAGAGCAGAGAGATACAATCACTATTTGTTTTATAGTGTCATCACCTGGGGGGGGGATACACTTTGCAAAAAAGAAAAAAAAACAGACAAATACATGCAAATATGTACCGCCACTCATTTCCATGGGGTCTGAAACTTAATAAAAATGGATTACTTCTGACTGAGTCTGTATGTCGTTTCTGTCAGAATACTCTGCTTTCTAGGCTGTTCAACTTTTTAAGCATGCACCAGAGGCTCCAGGAGGGTGAGAGTGACGTAAATTTGTCATCAGAGTGTGTGTTCGGCTTTCTGCAGACAATAATGCACAAAGCAATTTGTTGAGACAGTGTGAACTTGCCCAGGGACTCAACCTGAGGTGTGCATGTTAAGCAGAATTCTTTCAGTAGAGGCCGGGCTACAGGAACACAATGTGGAAGCTATAAAAGGAACCATTACATTTCTGAAGAGCTCAAAGCTTTCTATGTGTGCATCTGCAATGGTGTATTATCATCCTCTTAGCCTGCTTTTATATGGGTAAGCTGCAATAAACAATAGTCACATTAGGGATAAGCAACATGTGTGGCAGTATCCTTCTTTTGTCTTATTTACAGCAACAGTGCTGTTCTAATCATCACTTTTTTTCTACATTATTCATAGGTCTTTGTGATATGACCCTCTTAACAGAAACAGTTTTGTGCATTTTTGCGTAGAAAAGAAATGTATAGTGCCAGTTTTACCTTTACAATAATGACATTAAAGTGTATTACATGAGTTTAAAAGACAAGGCTCTAAAAGAAAAACAGCTCATCTAACACCAAGACACAACAGGCAAAACAAAAGAAATAGGCACCTTTCCCCTCCTATGTCAATGGCAATTAGAATTTCCGACATTTCAGTGGAGAATAAAATCCCTGATTCTGAGCATGTACTGACCATGAAACTAGAGTATGTGCATTTTGTGATGATTTTTCAAATTAGATTGAACTTTCCTAACATCTTAAAGCAGAGAAGTATATACATTTTAATGCCTCTTTGCATTTCTACCTACAGGATCTTGGGCTCCATTGGCCTAACTGGCGATACCTGTCTACCAGTGGATATAAGGCACATCTGGTGAGGGTTTAGAGGGGTCCCCCCACTTGTTCACCATGACTATGTTTGTATTGAAACCTCAAGAATTTACCTTTGCATATATTTCAAAAAGCTGGTCTCGCCAAATGAATTTAAACTAAATTCAAACATTCAAGATGTGGGTACATGTTGCTGTAAATGTTATGGCTGATCATCACAGCACAGTTTTTAATGCTGACAGTTGTTATGACTTAGCAATAAAAAGTTTGATGTTTGGAATGCTTTTGATAATATTCTTCATTTTTTGTCATGTGTATTTGTAACCCTCATGTCTACATTATTGCAATTATTGCTGGTCTGAACTGCTGTCTGTCATGGTCATGACACTCTTTAAAAGATATTTCTAAGCTTAAGAGTCTTTTATTGTGATTAAAAAGAATATTAGCAATAATAAAACTTTTATGAAAATTAAAGCAGGCATGCAACAATCCAGCACAAAGAGTTATGAACTCACTGCAAGCTTCACCAGGCATGTTATTTATCTGTACAAAGATGTGGCATATTAACAATATGAAGCCTATATACTCATGAGTTATGAGTAGGTGTGTCACGAAATCCACATCTCACAATACGATATTATCACGATATGAACCTAACGATACGATTTTTATTGCAATATTGTGGGAATGCTCACAATAACAAGAATGACTAAATAAAAATGCTTTGGCCAGTAATTGGTAAAACATTTATTGTCATATTCAAGGTTATGATATTCAGAACAGCTTGTAAAACCTTTTTTGAAGTGCCAAATTAAAGTAACAGCTTAACATATATTTATGGAGAAAATACAACCGAGGCACTATATTAAATAAACTTCCCCTAGACATTAAACACAGCCTATTTGATAAATAAAAATTCCCAGGCACAAAAAGCTGCCTTGTCATTTGGTTCAAAAGAGCGCACTGGCCGCAAAGGATCATGGTCTATGTAGTTTAGTATGTTTTACTCTGCTAGATCAGGCTGAAAACTATTATTTTTGCCTCAAGACACACTGCTTGATATTGTGGCAAGACCACGGCAAAATTGTGGCAATTTACATACGGCGAGATCGCCAATATTGTGACACCCCTAGTTATGAGTATCAAAAGTTATGAGTAATTGTAGATAGTTTTTAATGTTTGTCTGATATCCATTTATTCTTCTTTGGTGTTTTTTTAATACTTCTGTTGCTGGAATTTACCCTTAATTTATCCTATCTTATCTATACCACTAAAAGGCTGAAAGTTATACACATCAACACTGACATCAACACTGTTTCAGCAGAGACAAAGATGAAATTCAACACTAATTAATCTTATCCAGCTTTCTTTTTTTTTTTTTATAAAACCTGAACAACTTCCTATTGTAGCAAATGGTTGAACCCATTATGATTGAATATAATTCATGAAGTGTTCAAGTGAATTTTAAAAATTGTATGATGTTTGGCATTAACCTCTTCTTGGATAGACTTATTGTACATATCAGGGTGTGGTGGAATCAGAGCAAGCAGACTTCTACTGAAAAACAGAAGATGATGTTCTATTAAATTACACTAATGAAATTGCAGAAGACGCTGCCACAAAATGGATTTAAGAGTCAGTAAGGCTTGATTTCCATCTGAATTTAATAAAGAATAACTGACTTTGGCAATGACCGACTCTGAGGATATTATCCAAAATCTCTTAGCTGTCAAATTCACTCAATACAATAAGAACCAGGACGATGCAGTGTCTCGTGTACTGTAATAACATTAGATATTACACTAATGTGTTAAGTTACGAATGTCTGAAGTCACGATACTTTACAGGATGATTGCCATAACCACAAGACACTTTAGAAACATAACATGAGAATTCACTTTTGCATAATGTGGCGAAGAGTTTTCATTGATCTTTTAAATTTGTTAGTGCTCAAAAAACAATCCTTTATTCATTACTTCTCCTCTTTATCTGTTTTTTAAAAATTGACCTGTAGTACTGATGAATTTCTCAACTTTTTTTTGCTCCATTTCTAGTAGTCAGAAGGAATGAAAAGAAGAAAAAACTTCCTCGACATCAAAGTGTAGATGTGTAAATATGTATGCATGTCTTGCCCTACATGTGAGATGTGAATGTAGCTTTGGGCCACACTAGAGACTTCAAAGGAAGGGTATGCATTGGGGGAATAAGCTGAGGGGCTTCAGTGCATGTGCATAAGTCTCTTTCATTTTCAGCTCATTTCTGTTTACGCCTGTAAATGGCAGTGAATGCTTTTGCTAATTGTAAGCACTATACACAATGATCTCTAACAATGATCTCCACTTATACGAAACCCAAAAAGGACAAAAATAAAATAGGGAGCCTATCCCAACATTTTTCAGGTGAGAGACAAGATACACCCTAGACAGGTCACCAGACCATCGCAGGGCCAATGGCAGTGGGAGGAATCGGAGTACCCGGTGAGAACCCACACATACACTGGGAGAACATGCAAACTCCACACAGAAAGACCTCCCCAGCTCAAAACCAGCAACCCCGTCTGGCTCAAACTCCACCAGAGGCTCGAACCAGCGACCTTCTTGCTGTGAGGCTGCGGTGCTAACCACCACACCACCATGCAGCCCAAAAATCTGAGATTTAAAGTCTAAACTGTTTCTGTGTGACAGAAACAGAGACAGCCGAAGTGAAGAAAAATGTATTTGAGCTGACAACAATTCATTACAATGTTGTGAGAGCCATAAAAGTTTCCAACAACAATCAATCCCTCTAAAAACCAGATATCTGAAAGTCAGGCCAAAATATCTGAATCTGGAAATTGTGGCAAAGACATAAGGTTGTAAGCTCAGCTGGTGATGGAGAGGACATAAGGAGACAGAACATCAGAAAAAAGCTGTCAGCTTAAGGAAAAAACTGTATACAGTACTCATATTAAATATATCTACTTTTGTACATCGACTCTTTATTATAAGTTAAACACTAATAGGAAAGTTATGGAAAAGTTTATTCATTTATGATAAGATTACTGAAAAAGTTGGGTTTAGTTCTTTAAAGTACCAGTGAGGCGTATATTTTCACATACTCCGAATTAAGGGTAGGGGATATATCGAATATACTCGATGTATCCAGAGAAGTTTTATGTGCGATATATAAAAAGGCTATATTGCAAACATAAAGAGCAAATGATCACAACAGCGTTTTAAGCCGTCGACATGGGATTTTCTTTGTAGTTAAGCTTGTTTTACTCACAGGAGACAGACGGCACACTCCCCTGCCCATCCAGAAAACTCTCCTGCCCACATGTGTGTTGTTGTTTCAGGAGAGACAAGAAAGAGGCTCCGTGGAGACATGGATAACACAGCTAGCTAGCAAGCTAGTTTACGAGTGTCAAGAGATAGAAGCTGAATATGAGACGTCCATTTTAACCCGTAATACGGCTCAGAAATAACTACAATGACGAGTAGAATGATTGTTCTGCTGTGCACGTTCCCTGCACAAGTTCTTAGTAGACTGGAACATGAAAAGTCTTCCTCTAGCTACTATTAATGAGTAATGGGAGGTGTTGCTGTTGGGGGCACCCCCCTGATATAATGGTAGGAGAAACACAGTTGAAAGCTTTTGTTGAAAGCTTTTAAGCGTAGGTCCCTGGTTCAAAATAAAAAGTTTGTTAAATGAACTTAATTGTGATTTT
>JAOXYM010000003.1:19789486-19802654 GCA_028567055.1 Leptatherina wallacei | reverse complement strand
CATTCATTTCTATGGGACGAAAAGTCGCAGTTTTTTGCGAATTACGTCCACGCCGTATGTCGGAATTACGAACAAAGTCATTCCACACGATTCCCGATCGATACGCACGTTTTGATGTAACTTTTATGGGGGTGCTGGCAAAATCCTAGGAGGAGATACATGCCAAAGTTTTGTGACGGAAACGGAAGAACTATAAGCGGAATATACGCAGTCGAATAGCAATATGTGGGCTTCAATGCTGCATGCAGCATTGGCCCCCATAATAAAAGCAGGAACTCAGGTGGGGTGAAGTTGTACAAGGTCAGAGCCCCCCCCCATAAAAAAAACCTGAAATGAAAAGGTCACTTGGGGATGGCGGGTCTATGACATGCTGCATCTGTGTTTGACTACATATGAACCAAGAAAAGAGTCCTAAAACTTAAAAATCCTGCCGTTTCATTTTTCCCCTTCACAACCCTCCATCTGGGTTCAAAGTTAAAAGATGGCAAGATGAACAAACAAAAGACTGGAAAATAAATTAACAGAGTTGCTGCTGAGAGGGAAAAAAGGGGAGCTATGTCCTGTAGCTGGCACCCAGACAGGCTGGTTTGGGTGAGGAATGGTTTCCCAGAAGCACCTGAGAGAAGCAGACAGTGTCACTATGGCAACGCGACGGCCTGACAGACAGCATGTTCTGTCTCTGCTCTGACTAATGTCTGCTGCCAGGCTGGCACTTGCCATGGCCACACAAATACACACGCAAATTCATGCACGCACACACACACACACACACACACACACACACACACACACACACACACACTATCATTATCTCCAGGTATTGACTTAGAACTACTGTTTGTCTGTGTTGCTCTAAAACTGAATTGGCCATATAATATATATAAAAAAAAAAACAAAGCAAACAAAAAGAAAGAAAAAAAAAAACATTCCCCTTGTTTGGGGCCCCCTTTCGATTAAAAAATCTCATCTGTTGAGCTGCTTAGATTTGCATGGGATTTTTACATCATGATGTGAATTCAGAATAGAAATGTCCAGCTTCCTCATCTTTACCTACATCCGAGTTCGAGCTGCAAAACATGTTTGCTTTTGCTTTTAAATTTTCATTGGCACGAATCCAGTTCACTTAACTTAAAGTAGCACTAAGAAACTTTCTGACCTTAAAAATCTGTGTTTTCTGATTCATTTTGATGGTACCGTGACATTTATTATGCACATTCCTGGAGTTGACAAGGGCTGTGACACAACATTTCACAACTTTTTCTCACAGTTCACCAAAAAAATCTGCCAAAGTTCAGTAGGGCTTCTTTCAGAAAAAAATAAACAAATAATGCTCCAATGCTTTATTATATCTAGAAAAAACCTTCTGCTGTTACCGAGGAGAAAAAAAATCATATGAGCTATAAATGAAAAGATGTTTCTGTTCATATGTTCTCTTGCTGCTTTATGAATGCCTAATACATAGCTGTGTTCCATACTAGCTGCTGCTACAATATAACCGTTTCTGAAAAGCAAATGACGGCATCCATCCTTAGCATAAAAAAAGTCAATTCAAATGACAGATAATAATACATCCCCACAAAATTTCTTACAACTCCGTCGATCAGAAAAAGTTTAGTACAAACTCAAACAGTCACTGTAAGCTCTCTTTTAAAGTAAAAATGTACTCACTTGGCTATTGAGCGTTATTTGTGTCCAAAATATAAACATAAAAGAATCATCAACAATCCCACTTTTCAATGAAAAGAATAGAAAACTAGTTGCTTTATATTCCGAATCCTTGTGCTGATAAACTGTGCCTGTTGATCAAGAACAATTGGTTTGTGTCCCTAGCTCTCAATAATCAGACAACTGTCAATAGGCAGACTTTGTGTGGCAAAAAAAATGTGTGTAATATATATAATGCTACAGCGATTAAAAACTTCAGATGGTGCTTTAAAATATGTCATACATGCCACAGATTGACAGCTTCTGTCTTTTTAGCTCAGCTTCTCAATAACATCCACCTTATACTGAGCTTCAGCAAAGAGCAGCTTTAACTATAGACGATGAAAGGCATCATCTTGTCCCTGGGGTCTTAAAATGGTCTTTAGACTTATTGCTTTAGTTGATGTAAGAAAAGATTTAGAAAGCATGGTGAAAGTCAGATGTCTGATAGTGGTACAGAGAGATAAACTAACCCACATTAGCACAATCCAACCTCAGCCAGGTAGCATCCTCCTGGGGGTGGGTAAACAATTTGCCAGATCCAACAGCAAAGCATTAGCATGTTTTTATATGAAGCACCGACACATGGGCCTGCACATATACACAGCTCAACACATGCAAGCAGAAGCATAAAAACATTAACCTTAACACCCACACTGAACAGATGGGGGTCTCTCCCATCTCTAGCTATGCGATAGGAGAGACAATTAGCACTTTGAGTGGTCCCAGCGCCAACAGATTGGTGGTGATACCACATAGCCAAAAAGAACAACAACAAAAAACTGAGACAAAGTATAGGGGATGACAAAACCGGAGGTGGGAGAAGAGAAGAGGGAAAAGCTTGACAAAGGGATGAAACTTGGCAAGCGGCTTGAGAGAAACACAGGTGACAGAGACATAAAAGACAAAATGAGAGACAGGCAACGTGTGCAGGGGGATAGATAAACAGATGGACCACATGTGGTACTGGCAAGCCATGGATTTCCACAACTAGCCAGCAAGCCAGTCCATCAGCTGTTCAAACAAACAGACACAGTCAGTGCACCGTCCGGTCAGTTAGCCCAGCCAGCCAAAATGTGAGCACATCAGATGTAGGACACAGAGCAGAGGAAAGATCAAATACAGAAGTGAAAGAGGAAAATGAAGATGATAATGATGTGGCTAGGAGGGAGGTTTTACTGAGGTCTGAGAGAGATGACAAGACAAAGCCAGAGAGAAGTAAGAGAAGTAAGAGAAGAAAGAGAAGATCCAGTGGAACGGGGGCAGCTCTGTTTCCTTCCAACAACCATGAGATGAGTCATCATGAGTGGGCTGCCTGCTCGCCAGGCAAGTACTAAAATACACCACATAGAAAAAAGGCATCACACACACACACACACACACACACATACACTTTATAGAATCAAACATGCATAAAGAAGATGGCAAATCTCACACATAACTGTTTAAAACCAAATTCCCTGCTCACACACACAAAAAATGAGGTCAGATATGAACTATATCGGACATGACCAGGTGACCTGAACAGTCAGGCCTTTAAGCTATCAAAATAGTACCTATGTGTGGTGCGTTTGTGTGTTTCTACCTGGTGTCCATGTAGTGTATACAGTAGCTTGCCCTCCACAAGGTCCAGTATTTTCATTGTGGAATCGCTGGATGCAGTGATTAGGAAATTACCAGCAGGATGGAAAGACAAGCTGTTCACCGCACCACTGTGGACTGGAAGACAGACAGACACAGAGTTTATAGCAGGACTCAAACAGATGTTTTGCTATTGTAATTCAAACTGAAATCTTTCTGCAGGTGAGGACAAAAAGTCATAAGAACCACACTGTTTATCAAGGGAGGCTTGTGACAGAGTGCTTTCTATCACACAGTAGCTGCACAAACACACTTCTCTACTTCTACTGTGTAACATGTACACCTCTGCTGTCTGTATAATAAAAAGGTCACTATGACATAGAAAACAATAATTACAATCTCCCAATTAACATTCAGTATGAACTGTGCGGTCCGTAAACCGTACTGAACCTTGGAAGAGGGCTTCTCAACCTTTCAATGTTCCATTGACATCTTATGAAAAGTAAAAAATAACAAGTTAAGATTTAAGGTTTTTCCCCCACAGTTTTCAGTCCAAAGGTCCATTATTAGTGTGAAATAGAGATGTGAAGTTTGATTTTGTGTACGTTGTAAAAATCCAGGAGGAACAAATCAAGCTCTGATGATATTGTGGCCTTAACATTATTGAAAATCCGAAGTTAAAAATTCATTTGATCAGAAGACAGTAAAATAAAAAGAAAAAAACAAAAAAAAAGATTTCTCTTTTGGGGATACTGTACTCCTTGTTCTTTAGATGTTTTACTGTTATTTTTTCAAATATTCCAAAAGTGAAAACAATTACCTATTAAACTGAGAACAGCATGGACCTCAAATAATTGTTTTTCACTGCCCTGGATGGCAGAGATGGTATCAAATGTCTTGCTTTGTTTAAAAAGTCAGTTTATTCTAAGAAAAAAAAATAGCAAAAATCACACAACTGATTATCTGGAACCACAATATGATTGCCATAAAACGATTGGCAAAAGTTTTCCACTGAAGAGCACTACAGCAGTACATCGCACTGCTTCTGCTACTGGTTATTGAGAATGGTGAAATATCCTGTTAATATTAACACATGCTATTACATCAAGTATTATAGCCTTTAGCAACTAATCAGAGCTTTCCTTGGGTTGAAATTACTCTGCCATATGGTGAGTGCTCTGCATGTAAAATGAGGACAGAGCACATTTAAGAAGCAATAGGTCCCTCTGCTGGCTATCAATGTAAAGACGTACACAATCCTCCAACTGAAAAAATGTGCAGATTAGCTGTAAATCAGTACAGAGAGCAGGAAGGGTGTTTTTGCCCTGGTTTATGCAAGGATTGAGAACATATTTAATACCTCAATAAACCCCAAACCACAGAAATTAACTCTCAAACAATAAACTGAGATTGCTAAAGAATATCTATGAATATTTTTTCTGTCATGGTAATCCTAGCTGGCAACCATCACCACTTCCGAAAGAAGTAGCACAACGGTTTTGTAAGGCTCAACCTTAAAGACCCACTATATAACTTATGCTTATGCTATTTATGCTATTTTCTCAGTGACGCGCCCCCTATCGACGGCTAATTCGGCATCCGTCTTGGATCCTACTTGTAGTGTGAGCTCTCTCCAGACAGTAAAAAACTGTCTTTTCTCGACTCGTCTTATCTCTTGCTCTTCTTTGGCTCTCCTTAGTTTCCTATCTTCCTCCGATAATGTCTTCAAATATTTCTTTGCTGAATCCGCCGATCGGTTTGTTTACATTCGTGTGGTAGCATGTAACGCATGTGCAAAGCGAAACTTAACAGGCGGCGTCCCGGATGTGAAAGTTCTATAATGCGGTTTCTCAGCCGTGGGGTGGTGCTGGGCCTTAACGGGCCTAGAAATGCGCATAATAGATGTAACTGTGCCATCAAACGAGTCCGGAAAGCGGAGTTTTAAGGTCGAAAAGTTATATAGTGGCCCTTTAAAGTATACATTATATGGATTAACCTGTCTAAGTTTAGAATTAATAACAGCTTCTGTGGGTAATCAACAATGCCCATATACCATTTTAACCACAATTGCTCTCTTTAAGAAGACTAAACTGATAAATACAGTATGTAAAGTAGAGCTGAGAGGAAGAAAAAAGAAGACGGGAGGAGCTTTTATCTTCATGCTTAATCTCCTCAGGCAGATGTGGTTATCCATTATTAGATCTTACAACTGAAATCCATTTAGGAACGAGGATGAGAATAATCAGCCCAAGTGGCAGACTGACAAAAAAAAACCATCAACATTTGGTTTATTGAATATTCAAGAAATCGTTCATCTTGATTACTGCTATAATCACAAGATTTAAATCTTAATTTTCTTGAATTATTTCAGCTTGTCATAAACCTAATTTGTGTTTAAAGGAGAATAATCAGTAAGAAGGTTCAGTTCAGTCTTAAGTTTAAACTGATATTAAAAGTAATAGGCATTAGAGGTGAATAAACTAAGTCAAACAGCACTTATTTACATTAGAAATGTATTGATGACTGAGGTTGCACTTAATTACTGCAAATAACAGTTTTGCTATAAAGCTAAAAAAAAAAAATGCTGCGCATGGAAGCTCCACCAGAAGATAGGTTTACAAAGTGTCTTTACCTTGGTAGTGTTGGAGCATCTTGTGGGATCTGATGTCCCAGAGCTTAACAGAGTTGTCAGTACTAGCTGCAGCAATGCATGTTCCACTGGGATGAAAATCCACATGGTTGGCATAACTTTGGAGGAAGAAAGAAAAGACATTCCAAAAAAAAAGAAAAAATCAATAGAAGAAAATTTCATACATGAACGTTCATCATACTTGCCATTAATTCAAACATTATCCTGACTTTGTCCTTAAAGATTTGAGAATAACCTCAGTAATAAGTCCAATTTGTATGATGTGGACATTTGGATTCTCACATGCAGTCTCTTCAGAGGATATTCAGAAAACTCCACAGATGTAGCGTATGATCAAGCTATATGTTAAAGAATCAATTGTGTAAACTAACACAACATGTTCAAACATTACTAGCCTAACCCTTACAAAAGTGAATGCTAAGGGGGAAAAAAACACAAGATATCTGTTCTTACATCAATTAACATGCAATTATATTAACTAATTTTACAAGACTAGAAATATTATATAAAAGCAAAAAACATCAAATAAAATGAAATCAAAGCAAGCTACGGATGTCCCATTTACATTTTTCCAATACACCATTCACTTAAGTGCTCACCCAGCATGTTCAAAGAAAGAATGAATGCACTCTCGGCTGTTCTTGTCCCACAGTTTTATAGTCTTATCATCACTGGATGATACAATCAAACGATCATCAGGAGAAAACCTGCAGCACAATCAAAAACTGCATATCAAAATCTGGTTGATGCTGAACAGATAGGAAATGGTGATAAAATGCACGCGTCTCTCATACTTGGCACATTGGACCCAGTTAGTGTGCTGGTTGAGAGAGAAGAGGAACTTCTGCCTGTGGACCGTCCACACTTTGATGGTCTTGTCATTGGAGGCTGTGACCAGAGTCTGTCCATCACCAGAAAAGTTAACAGAGCGCACAGTGGCAGTATGAGCTCGGAACAGTGTTGACTCCGCCTTCCTGTATTCACACAAAACATCACTTATTATAAAATGAGCACAACCCCAGTTGACTGTTCATGGTTGTGCACCTTCTTATTGCTGACAGGAGGGTGTGAAGAGTAATCGTAAAGTTATTTTTGTCATTCTCATCTGTAATAATTTGGGGGTGAAATAAGACTAAAACAATGCTGCTTCAAAACTTACATGCTGGGCACCCAAAGACGTACAGTCTTGTCTCTAGAGGCAGAGGCCACCAGGTGACCAGATGGAGAAAACTGAACTGACGTGACAGCTTCTTTGTGCCCATCAAAGCGATAAGCTCGCATCTGAGGCTTCATGTTCCAGATCATCACACTGGAGTCCATTGAACCTGTGGCTATTGAGAGGAGGAAGCACAGATGAATGGAGTGAAAGAATTATACATGACAAAAGAAAAAACAAAATAGCATGAGAAAAAAAAGAAATAACAGGCAGCGTCACAGACATAAAAAAATGTAGAGAACAAGAAAAGGTTGTTACCGATTTGTTTCATGTTGCAGCTGATGTCCACACTTGTCACAGTGTCCCTGTGACCCTTGAAATGCCTCTCTAAGGTTGGATCAGACTATGTGGATAGAGACACATAGGCATTTACTCAATAATGTAAATCAACATAATAAGTAATATCCCTGCTTTTATTGAGTCAATTCTCTCATCATTAGCTGTTTTGGGCATATCAGTTTTAAAAACAAATCGGAGAAAAATAGTTAGCTTGTATAGCGGGGCTTTGCTTCCTAATCTTCAACACCCATATGACAAGAGGCTCAACTTAAAGACTCAAATACTTATTTCTGATCTTCTTCACCCCTGCATGCTGAGTTCCAGCTGCTTCTGCCAGGGTGATGGTAGTGGTTGAACACAAAACATAGAGACAAGGTTTTGTTCTATTAGCTATTGCTACTCTTGTCAAGAACAAATCTTAATTTCACACCTTTTTAGCTATGTATTATTAACTACAAGTGGTATTGTACTCTGTCTGGGGTGTCTTATGTATTCTGTGTCAACCTCTGGCTTATATTACCAAATTGCCTTTCAGGGACATTAACATTTTACCTTACCTTTCATAAAATACACTCAAGTCAGGTTGGACTTTGTATACACACATACATGCATACATACAAGAGGTTGTGTTTTCATTTAGATATGACCTGTAAATGCGCTAAATGTGGACGCTAATGAAGGGGTGGGTGGGGAATGTCAAAATTAGATGGATTTACTAACAGTAATTGATATGATTATAAATAATAGTGATTTCAGAGAGAAGCACCTTTAAAAGAGCACTTAAGTAAACAAGCCCAAGGCCTAATTTTATACTTTCATATAAAGAATAAAATCCACATGAACACTTACAACACTTTACATTATTAAAAAAACACCTTGTTTCATCAGTTTAATATGGTTCTGTGCAAGTGTTAATTTTGTGATTGGTTAGTGAGGCTGTCAAAAAAAAGAGTAAAGTATAGGTGCCATCCTGCTATAATGGGAGAAGAAGATACAACAGTAATATACAACAACTCAAAGTAAAAAAAAACAACCTCTTAATTAAATTCCAATGATTCGTATAAGAGTGGTTTTGACAATAGACGTTAATCATTTTTCTGCAAACAAAAATATTAGCCTGAATTGAGAAGGACTGAGACCACCGGGTGGTGCTGTTTTGAAGTGATTTTGTTTTTAGGCTCTAAATCCTGCTAAATCATAATCCTGCTTCTTATAAATATATAAATTGTTTTGATTATTCATAATGTAGAATTAACATGTGACAATGATTTATTTGATAATAATTTTACAAATGTTATTTTGCCAAAACCAAGGAAAACGTGACCAAACAACTTCGCCCTAAATTTAGTATGTCAGGCAGCAATTCCCAACGTAAGCAACAACTATTCAACTTCACCAGTCAAATTAGACGGAATATTTCAAGAGTAACAATATCAACTTGCCCATCTAACACCAGTTTAACACTAAATTTCCAATTCTAATCAAGATATTTAAATTTGACCCGGACAGGAAGTGTGCCTGAGAGACTAGACTCAGGATGAATTACCAAACACTAAAGCAGGGCAGGCTGGGTTACCAAGGAGACGTGAACTGTGGCGCTAGTCAAAGCTAACCTTTAAGCTAGCCATTGAACATAGAGGGGGAAACGGGATTTTGAGTCCCGCATGTTTTGATTAAAAAGGACAACTGTGATATGGCAGAGCTTCACATTATAGGACAGATCGTCGGAGCTAGTGGCTTTCCGCAAAACAGTCTATTTTGCAAATGGGGCGTTCATACGGGAGGAGCATGGCGTCTTCTGTCGGGGTTGAAGGAGGGTCAGACCCAGGTAGATATCCCCCAAACAGGAGACATGGCGTACTGGAGTCACCCAATTGATCTGCACTACGCAACCAAAGGACTCCAAGGATGGCCAAAGTTCCATCTTCAAGTGTGGCATCAGGACTCTTTCGGACGCTGCCAGCTGTACGGATATGGGTACTGCCACGTCCCTTCTAGCCCCGGACATCACCGTATTAGCTGCGGGACCTGGAGGCCGCTCGGCTCCTGGCAGGAGCAACTAGCCCAAATGTTTGTCGGCGGAGGTCCCCATCTACGCAGCCCAGACCTCATATATAGTGGGGCAGACAGATACAGGCTGCAAACCGAAGCCATGGGGACTGTGGAGCTGGAGCTGGGAGTTATAATGAGACACTTCGACAAATATGGCGTCGAGAGTTGAGAAGAATATACTTTCAAAATGTTGCGGATTTTCAGATGTTTCGGCACAGACGCTGTATTTGATGTAAACTCGCCTTTACTCAAAATTTGTTACATTACAATTCTGGTTTTATATGCTTGTTTTCCCTCGTTTTTACACAAAATATACAATTGTGTGTAAATAAACTATTGTGAACGAAGTTGGTTCCTTGTTGATATGTACTGTCATCCTCAAACATTCCTCACATTTAACTTATCAACTTTCATGTATTCACCATGTAAGCTCCAGACTTTACCCTTTGCTTAGACATTAAAATAATTGTATGTAATACCTGTGTATATTTGAAAACTTAAATTAAATTGAGTAATCCTACACTCAGTTGCTCCTTAATGCGTTCGCCTGTATGATATCCAAGAATCCCTACATTCAAACCGCATAGGATGAACCTTTCCATTTGACTGATGCTGTAAAAAGGTTTACATGTAATTCAAGTTGATTGTTGAGGTTGTAAAACAGGGGTGTCCAGTCCTCAGGAGCTACTATCCTGCAACTTTTAGACGCATCGCTTCTCCAACACACCTGAATCAAATGGCTTAATACCTTTATGCATGTCATTCAGCTCTACAGAGGCCTGGTAACGAACCATTCATTTGATTCGGGTGTGTTGGATAAGGGATGCATCTAAAAGTTGCAGGATTATCAGCTCTTACAGATAGGACATTTCATTTATAATACACTCACTGCACTACAGCAGTAAACACTTGTTAGAAGTTTCTTATACATTTTGACTTCGTAACTTAGTTGTCATAGTCTGATCAATTCCTTCCTATAAACATTTCACCATAGCAGTAAGCGTAAAGGTAGCACAGTTCCTATTTAAATATGTAAAACGATTTGTGCTGAGGGGGATGTGCCCGAATCGTATCAAAAATAATCCTCTTAATAATAGAAAAACTGAGTGTGCCACTACAAATAAGAAACGTACTTCATACCAGTTGCTCCAGTAACATGCAGCTTAACTCACCATCCCAGAAGTCATTTCTTCTCGTATCTGTGACAACACTCAATGAGAGCAACTCGTTGTAATAGTTAGGACCGAAATAAAGCAGTACCGGCTCCGTTATTAAGACAAATAGGAAAGGCGATCCGGTTTGTAACGTTAGCCTAAAGCTAGCGGGTAGTTGCTGACAACAACAAAGTTCAGTTTACGCGCCGCGATTGGGCGCTGAGCAACTGGTCAGAGTTCTTAAAGGGAAAGTGGTCCGTCAGTAACGTTTTGGTCTGATAAAGTTAGACAATTAACGTGAAATGAAATGTACAAATAGATGAAAAGTAAAAGTAAATCATTGTTTTAAATACAAATTCAGAAAAATAGTGGCGAGGATTATAATATCGAGCCGTGTGAAAGTGTAGTAACTCGATGTTGCCACCAGGTGTCAGCAGTGATGCACTGAGGTTTCTCTGTTTCAAGCAGTCCTGAGGGAAAGAGAGTATTGACTTTCGCTGTAGCTTTCACAGAAAAACTACAATTATCTTAATTAATTGTAAAAGGGGTGTTTGCCCCTACAAGAAGGCGTAAGAAGGATGATGTCAAATAAGTGCTAAAGGACTGCTCAACAAGTGCTCAAAAAATTTGCATGGTAATTACGGTATGTAGGGTTGTTGTCACTGTAATAAATTTATATATTTTTTCATTTATACTTGTGCTTTTCACACAGTGATATGCATGTACTCAGCTTCAGGCACGTAGAAATATAAAACATGCAAAACAAGTGTAAAAAAAAAGACTAACTAAATTGAAGTATTTTTCATTCATTCATTTCATAACACAAACATTTAAGATGTGAACAAAACCATTCTAGCACAGGGACGATCCCCAAGAAAGGGCCTGACTCCCATCATGCCATTTAATCTTTTTGTTGTTATTCAACCATGCATCCTCATACTTTTCAGTATGCCAGCATATGCATAAACCAGTGGAAACCTTTCAAACTTGATTAGTTATTAGGCTCTGGGACACTGGGTGGTCTTTCCTGCTGTGATCATCACTTATAAAAATGTAGGTTACAGCATGCTATTGCTGGGGTAAAGAAAATTGTTACGTGGCTGCATATAGGTCAGACCACCTGAAGTGAAGGTTTTGTAACATATTGTTACACTATATAACAAAATACTGCTGTCATGACTGACAGCTAAAAAAGAAAAGGATTCCAATTTTAAGGCTTGTACGATTTTAAACACGGGAAAGTAAACCATTAAATGTGGCATTTGATAGATAAGTAACTAAAAAAATTACCATCCATGTTGACCATTTCAAAGTAAACCCATACTTTACCTAAATCTTTTTGTGGGTTGTGTCAGACATAAGGTTGCTATGCAACACAACAACATAATACCTCAAATGCTGTCATAATTCACTGTCCTTAAAACATATTTACGTGGCTTCACAAGTTCTAATTAGGTTGGTTTCAAGTTATTTATGTTCACTTCTGTCATGGCTCTGTTATTAGATTTTGGTTTACAAAACAGGCAATTCATTCCCCAAGAGTCAAGTCATTACATTTTGGATGAAATACTCAAAGAAGTGAATAAGTCAATCATGTTCATGGATGGTAAATGCGAGGCATGTAGCAGATTCATTTTATCCAAATGTGTTTTTAAAGCTTGCTTAAATTGCTCAGATGTAACACATCTTGAAAAGATTAAAAAGCATTAATAGTTCCAAAACAATGTTTACTCTCTGCTCATCCTCAACACAAACTGTCTTGAACATGAGTCAAGGATCTCATTCCTTGTTTATTCGAACCGAGAATTCCCCACTATCCTATTATAACAACATACTGTGGGTTTGTTTAATCTGAATACCTAAAATGAATTGAACCAAAAGAGACTTACTTATCCTCACATACAAATGTATTTACAGTTAAGTAGACAAACTCCTTTCTGCATGAGTCACCAACCACAGGTTAACATTTTGTTTATCAGCAGTTACCAGCAGCTGAGGGATGATTCCATGAGGTTGTGAAACCCACTTACAAGGAAGTTGGAGAATGTGTTGGCATTCATTCTTCTCCCATAGTAGTAAGAATACGTCAGTTTTGAGTCTCTTACACACACACACACATAAACACGCCCATAGCCCATGAACACAGTTAAATTGTTCCATGTAGTACTTGAATAGTGCTTAAATCTTACAAGGCACGAATGTAAACATTGTCTATTTTTCAAAGGAAGGACAAAGTTTACTGGAAATAATCTGAGCTTGGTCAGTGAATTTGTTTCCCTTTTCCGTGAAACAGGACGTTTTAAAAGTTTTAAGTCTTTGCAATCACGACTCATTTATAACTGCTCATTTACTCATATACAAAAAAGCTCCCAATAAAAGTAACTTTCTCCTGGAATCAGTGGTTTTATGCAGCAAAGAACTGTCTTTGCATTATGATTTTCTGACATAGGCTAATGGTAATTAGATAGATAGATAGATAGATAGATAGATAGATAGATAGATAGATAGATAGATAGATAGATAGATAGATAG
>JAOXYM010000003.1:19771275-19782006 GCA_028567055.1 Leptatherina wallacei | reverse complement strand
TTTAATGTTTTATGTAAAGCACTTTGAATTGTCTTGAACTTGAAAATGTGCTATACAAATAAACTTGCCTTGCCTTGCCTTGCCTTGCCTAAGTAAATGTCTGCCTGTTTCCATCCGTTTGCTTTCTAAAGGGCAGTTCAGCATTTTACCAAAGAGATATGCCCAGTCGCTCAATGTGAGAATTTGAATCTTTTAACAAACACTGTGAGCTGGCTGTTCGATTGCTCCTTGCTTTTGTCTGGGCCATGAGAGTTTGGCAGCGCTACAGGAACAAGTAGCCATGGAAATGCAGCCGCTGAGGTCAGATCCCACACGGGGCAAACAAATGGCTCTCTGCTCATTGTGCTGCAGAAGAATTTCCCACAAAAGAACAAAAATGTCTGCCGCTTTAACGAGGCACTGGGCCAAAAGATATGCTACCATGACACAGTATCATTAAAGGTCAGTTAAACAAAACAAATTGACAATAGAGCTGAAAACTGTGACAAGCCCTGATTAAACAGAGAAATATGTTGCATACAGACACAAAAACAAAAAACTGCTTTTATTATTCTTGCTAATAGATGCTTGTATATTTTTTTTCAATGATGAAAAAGAAGTGTGAGTAGCTATGCCATGCAGGCAACATTTACCTGAGGAGCATATGAAAGCTGAGACCAATGAATTTGAAATGGCAATCATACACAAGGGTTTATTTTTGCATACATGTTTATGTGTGGTAAGTGGTCACAAGCTTCAAGGGTAAAAATAGAGACTGTTAATCAGTCAGAAGATACTGTGCTGGATGCGGCTTTGCTCTCTACTCAACCCTTCACACTCCCAAATGCTTCTAGCAGCTTAAAGTAATATCAGGTTTACTCACATGTCTGGGTCTCCCTGACTGGGAAAACTGATCTCAGTTCATTTTGTCATTCATTGTTATAGTTTTCTAGGTTCTATGCCCATTTTAAGTAATATTTGGCACAAGACAAAACCGTCCATACATGAAGATATATTAATTTGTCATCTGATTCTTCTTTTCCTGATACCTCTCAGTTAACCTTCCAGATTAAAAACACACCTTTTCTCAGCTGCATTAACATAGTTTTCTATTTAAAAGTCCAAATCTGTACCGTTTCCTTTCTGGTATTTTAAAACTCGATCATGTTTTTAATCAGTTCTTCTTTCTCCTTTTTTCTTGCTTTTGATTTTGAATTTCTTCTTTTCTTCTGTTTCAATTTCATTTCTTTCTTTTTAAAAGTCTGCTTTGTTTTCAATGTACTTTTTAATGCTTCTAATGTTTTATGTAAAGCACCTTGAATTGTCTTGTACATGAAATGTACTAGATAAACTTGCCTTGCCTAATCACAACACAATAAATATTTCAGGGATGGGCCTGTTGTGTCAACTATTCTTGTTTAAGTGATGCATTCTTACATTGATTTAATAACCTACAATTTCTCAAATTACTTACTATGCAATATGTGTACAAATTGAGTATAAAGTGATATTTTGATGAAAGATTATCACTACAACCAACACTGTATAAATATATAAAACTGTCCATTTCAGTGAACCACAATCGTCTCCAACTCCTCCATCCAGAATTGACTTTCTGAAATTTCCCTTCACAGAATTTTCTTTCATGTTTGTTATCTTTATTGCAAATTTCTTTCATGAAACCACACCCTTTTCCTTTTGCCATCAAACTCTCCTTTTAATGTAGGAACTTTCAGCACTACATATCCTTTTTAGAAATATAATTTCATATATACATAAAATATTAAGTGATGAGCGGTTGAAAGATTATCTAAATGTCCCAAGAAGAAATTATATCAATTATATATTTGTTGTAACAATGACCTATATCTCATAAGCCATTGGAATGCCTGTTTATTTCCTTTTTTCTTGCAAATGCATATTCTTGACAGTTGCTTTTGTCAGAAAACTGCATTGTAGGATGAGCAACAGATTTGAGTATGGGGGTTGTGACTTTGAAAAACTTGCCAAATCTTCTGTTCCAAAGCCAAACAGCTTATTCTACTTCTGACTCCTCTCAGTGTGGTGGCGTGAGGCAGCATTTATCTATCAGGAAAAACAAGACTTGTCATCATTGGAGATATCGAGATGAAATTCTGCAACCAGTGGCTATCCCATATTTCCAGAGTCTGGGACCAAACTCTACCCTCTGAGATTATAATGTTTGCCCACACAGAGCAGGATTAATCAGAAACTACCTCCAGAACTTGGGAGCGGAGAAGATAGATTGGCTTGCCTGCAGTACGATCTCAATCCTGGTGAACACTTGTGGCCAACACAACCACATTGGCTGACTTGTGACAAATTCTGGTTGAAGAATGGGATTTCCATCCCACAGTGGTGTGTGGCCAAGCTGGTTACCAGCACAGAGACAAGATGCTAGGCTGTTTTGGCAGTGTATGATTCTTCGACATGCTACTGATGCCCATGTTTGTTAAATGAATACAAGTTGATTGGTATTGCCAGTGAAAACACAAATGTGGGACCATTTAAAAGGGAATAAACAGGCTTTCCGATGCTCTAAGATGTATACACTGGCACTTATGCCTGTGTTAGTGCATTTGCAAGGTGGCTTTGGTGTCATTTCTTCAAGTTTGTTACTTGAACCAGTAGTTCCTCCTTGTCTGAGGGGTCAACTCAGAAGTGGAAGTAATTACACAAAAGCAATGGCAACATCAGGTCTTTGTAACTGCTAGAAATGTTTCTCACTTCCATTTTCATAATAGTTGTGTCTTCTATGAAGCAACTGAGGAATTTACAACATGACACCATTGGGAAACCCAACGGTCATCTCTATCGTTTTGACTGAGAATTTACTTATGTAAGAGTAATCTACAGACCTGTTTGTCTTGTTTGATGCGGTTTTATGTTAGGAAAAAACCCACTCACAGCCTGTAGTCTAGTACCACCATGACCTTTAAGGAATCTGGGTTTCTCAGCCGAATTTATGGGTAACAGAGTTAGTAGGTCCACATGGCTGTCATTGGGATCATGCAGTTAAAATAAACTCTTGCTTTCACCACTACACAGCAGTGTCAAAAATAATGATCTTCCTCAGTTACCAATAGGAAACAAAGGTTCACCCATAAATGGCGCAAAGAAAACTTATGGCGATACATTTTTATGTCTTTGCCCAAGTGTTCAGTTCCTGTATGAGACTTAAGGTCAAAACCTTTAGAAAATAGTCCAATTTTGTGGTGTTCACTCAGTGAATACAACTGGTGCAGTTAAACCAGTTCAGAAAATGTGTCAGTAAGATCCAGATTTTACAATTATTTTGAAGCTTGCCGCAAAAGTGTTACAAAATTATTTAAAGAGTACAGTAGTTTTTTTGCATATGACAGTACATCTCTTTCACCCTCTCTCTGATCACATCCCTGTGCAAACAGTATTTTTCCAGGTAAATTAAAAAAAAAGGACAGAAACAAACTCTCTCTCATACATTTTATTTGAAGCTTATAGAAGATCTGAACATAGATTTTAAATATCACACATAATAGAACTTACAGAATATAATTAATACATTCTATGACAGTGATAAAGGAATGAGTGTATATGTGCCGTCTCCAGATAGCAGTGGAGAGTAGTGTTAAGCGCAGGCTGATATAGGGTGGCTGTGGCCACTAAAGTAAGACTTCTCCCGCTCGTTCAACAACTCAAAGTGCAGCGGCTGCTGGCAGAACGTACACTCTGCTGATGAGTGAGGCTTCAGCTCCAGACCCACCTCCTTCCAGGTATGAACCAGCCTCTCTGAAGGGAAAAAAAACAACAAAAAAACGCAAGTCAGTGAACTTGCAAGAGAGCGTTTCAGTATTCACAGACACACAGGAGTGTGTCGTTTGATAACAAAATGAGCCAACAATAATATACACTGATAAACAAGACACAGCCCAATTAAAACAAATATACATTCAATATCACAAAAAAAACCAAACAAAAAAAAAAACTGTGCTTTTTGAACAGCAAAATGTCATAAAGGTCACTTTATTTTCTTACCAACAAAGTATTTCATCATCTCAGGAGTGTGATGAGGGGTTGGGGCAATGCGCAGAAGCTCCTCTCCCCTAGCAACAGTGGGGTAGTTGATCGCTTGCACATAAATGTTGTGGCGATTCATCATGATGTCACACACTTCTGAGTTTTTCTCAGCGTCCGACACCTAAAACAACAGGTACATAAATTATTAGAGCGAAGCTATAAAAAGGACATCTTATACTTGATTGAGTTATAGTCTAACTGCATGTACTATCAACATTTCTAATTTGATGAGATGAGGAGATTTAAAAATCACAGATTACCCGGACTGGGATGATGTGGCTGGGGCAGTGCACAACAGGCAGCCCAGAGTCCATCAGCATCTGTCTGAGCAGCTTGACGTTGCGCTGGTGCGTGCGTCTCAGTGTGCGACCCTCTTCCTCTTTAAGAACTTGAATGGACTGCCTGGCTCCAGCAAGCAGCATTGGTGGCAGAGAGGTGGTGAAGATGAAGCCAGCAGCGTAGGAGCGCACCGTGTCCACCAGGGCAGATGTACTAGCAATGTAGCCGCCCACACATCCAAATGCTTTGCCTGGAAAGAGATAACATGAATGGTTATTGTCTGTCTGGTTTTGGTCATTGCTTCGGATGTAACATTTTGATATTTTCATAAACAAATCACATTAAAAGCGTCAGAGATCTTAAGAAAACCCTCACACCACAGAACCAAAAACTAGATATCCTCCTGAAGTGGCAGCTGTACAAGAACTGCAAAGCTGTTTAACAAATACTTGTTCCCTCAGCTTGACAGCAACCCAGTAATTCAATAAGAGAGCAATGAGAGCCCACAGTTTCCTAGCAACAACAGGGCTGCTCCAGCTTCTTTAAGCTCTCAGATATTGGGTGACACGACTGAGGCCTAATTCTCAGTGTTACACAAACACAAAGAACTAGGAGTCAACAGGGAATATTTGCTTTTAAGTAAAAAATTTAATAATGAAACCAGTTATTTAGCTTATGAGTTGATAACAAGTGAAAATACTTATTGACATGAAAAATGTCCTGTAAAATACTATCCTCAGTTAGCTTTAGTACAGATTACATGCTGACCTAGAGTCCCAGAAATGATATCCATTTTGTGCATGACACCATCCCGGTCTCCGATGCCCCCTCCTCTGGCACCATACAAGCCCACAGCATGAACTTCATCTACGAACGTGATGGCACCAAACTCATGGGCCAAGTCACACATCTCCTCCAATGGACACACAGCACCTGCGAGATGCAAAGAGATACACTAATGAGATGACAGACACACAAAGATCATATTAAAATCAACTGGGGAAAAAAAATGTCCATGGGGTCAAATTAGTTTTTTTTTTTTTTTTTAAATGATCGAAGTAATAACCCTGTGTATACATGCAAAAAAAAGGGGCGGGAAAAACTACAACTGACCATCCATTGAGTGGACAGTCTCAAAGGCCACGATCTTTGGTTTGGAAGGATCTCCCTTCTCCAGCAGCTCTCGGAGATGAGCAATGTCATTGTGGCGGAAAATGAACTTCTTCACTCCACTGTTCTTGATGCCTTGAATCATTGAGGCATGGTTGCCCGCATCAGAGTAAATCTCACAACCTGATAAGAGTTCAGGAGAAATGGCGTGTGAGAATACATTTTTCCAGAAAGAAAGCTGAATTTCTTGTAAATATATTAATCTTTTTCTTTGTTTACCAGGCAGCATTTTGGCGAGTGTGAAAAGGGTGGAGTCGTTGGCAACAAAGCAGGAGGTGAAGAGCAATGCGGCATCCTTCTTATGAAGATCGGCAAGCTCATGTTCCAGCTCCACATGGAATTTACTAGTTCCAGAGATATTCCTAGTGCCTCCTGCCCCTGAGCCATGGTTTTGTAAAGTATCCCTGCAAAACAGACAATACACAAAAAAGCAAAAGGTTATTCTGATCTCGTCTGGTTTTCTGAAGCTGAACAGTTATAATACAAGTTACTTATTCCCAACATATAAGCTTAAAGGAGGCACAAAATTACAATAAAAATGGGAAATAACACATGTAACAGCTGCATAGTAGTGTTAACACCTTACTAAAAAGGTGTTCATGTTAAACAGAAGAGATCCTGACAGGCTCAAAAAACTGAGAAAAAGAAAAAAAGGAATAAAACGCATTCAACGGACTCAATGGACAACTAAAACTCTACACCCACACAGACAAGGCACTAACCACACCAGGGTGTCAGGTGGTATCTAATCATCACAAATTCCATCTCAACATTTCTAGTCCTTTTTGTCTGAACTGAACTCACAATGGGACAAAAAACATTTGCTTCACTACATACGGTAACTGTCTCACTAGATACTGGATTATTTGTCCAAACCATTTCCTCATTACTCACATAATAGACTGGACGACTCGAGGGTGTCGACTCATGCCCAAGTAGTCATTGCTGCACCAGACAGACACCTCCCTCTTCTCCTCTAGAGAGCCTGTGAAATCGTCAGCCATTGGGAACTCAGTGGCCCGACGATTCACCGTCTTAAACACACGGTATGTGTGATCACTTTTCTTCTCTTCAATCTTTTTCTCAAAAAAGTTGTCGTATTGGAAACGAGGCGCTGCAACAGAACAGGAGGACAAAACTTGATTAACATGGCTCCGTGTTGCCACAGCACAGTGAGGGAAGGAGCAACAATAACAATGCCGAGTTGTTTAAAAAGAACAGAACTACACAAACACTTAAGAAAAAAAACTTAAGGAAAGAGTCAAATACAACTTACTGCTTCCAGGCAAGTTGTCCTGCAGCAAATGGGTGACCCTCTTAGGACGCTGCTTCAAGAGAGTCTTCAATAAATTAGTTTGCCCCTGCTCTCTACTGGCCAAGGCAGGCTGCTGCTTTAACTGTGCAGGTGAAACTTCTGAAAATGGGTAAGAGGAGAGAATCAGAACAGTAGCTTATTTAAAAATACAATTAACTAAACAACCTATTCATAACAAGCCTTACCTTTCTGGACAGTTCGAACTTCTTGCACATCTTCTTGGTATTCCATGGCAACCTGACGGACCACACCACTGTTCTTCTGGTTCATCTCTGCAGCCAGGAAGGGGCATTTGGAGCCCATCACTTGACCCTGGGGTGGCATGGGATGACCAGCAGGCAGCTTTGACTCTTTTTCCTGTTTAGGGGCTGCAAACAGAGAAAAATAAAATTTAGATTATTTCAACAGAGTGTGGCATTTAGCTTTATATTTAAATGGGGCTTTTTTTTTGTTTGTTTTATATTTAATAATTCTTTGTCACCTTCACTTCCGGCACTGGAATCGGTCCTCTGATGGGAGGATGAAGAGCACAGGGCTCGTGCCATTGATGGAGCCATGGGTTTGGCAGCAAGCTCCATCATGATGGGGCATCGCTGAGCATACATGGCCAGAGATTTCTTAGACTGCTGGAAGAAGGCCTGAGGCACACAGGCCAAGAATGGGCAGCGGCGCACAATCACATCCATATTCAGCAGCGATGATGATTGTCAAAAGGTCTAAAAGAGAAGGAAAACTTAATTGAAACGCATCATGTAAGAAGCTGTTCATGTGTTGCAAAAACACGTTAAAACACCCAAATAAAACCCAACAAAGAAAGCTAAATCAAATGGAAAAACGCAACAAAAATCTCAATTTTGACCAAGTTATAAAACATGGTTTTCGTTGAGCAGAAATTGTCATGAGCAGCTGACTTTGTTCACTTACTTATAGGGGACAGAATACAAAGATGACAAAATTTGCTTAAATGGCAAACCCCCCCCCCCCAGGGAGAAAAAACTTCTTAAAAAAAAAAAAGACCTTACAAACCTTTCCCACTAAAACAAATTTCTAAGTAAACGATTACTCCACAGTCATCTGTGACATAAACACCGCTGTGATCATTGAATAAGGAGCTAGATGACGTTGTAGGAGACATTGCGTAAAACCTACATTTCCGTAAACGTCTGTATCGTTAAGACCATTGACTGTATGGTTAAGACCAGCTGAAGTTGGGTTTATACATTATCAATATAAAGCTGAAACTGCTCATCTGCCAAACAACGAATCTAATTTATTAAAATTTATTAAAATTGTATCGCAAACCTCACAGATCTTTTGAAAAGTATTACCCGTCTACATACAAGTTTAACATAATTATAACAATCCCTCTAATTTTGTTATTCAAAACCACTAATTATTAAAATCACTGGTACACTAAGAGCTAATGTTATTTCTTTTTTAAAATCTAATAAGATGAAGGCATGGCTATCTTTAGGTTATCAAGCAAATAACTTTGGGATTATTGCACAAAATTATTATTAGGAATCATGATTAATATGTCTCTAGAGTTGAATACAAATAAATAACGCATATACTTACGGAAGCGTTGTGAAAACCCAAACTGTAGAGCAGACTATGTTATAAAGATAGACGGCATCTCATGATCCTTGCCGGTTGACCTAGCCTAACATTAGCGGACTGCTAACATTAGCTAAAGAGCTATCACAAGTGAGGACGATTACGTGACAATATTAAATTAAACAAATACCTTTAAAAGTTGAAAACGGGAGGTGTAGTCCTTCTTGGAGGTCGTGCAGTAGGCAAGAAAAGAGAATATTCGGTAAACAAACGAAATCCCTTGGTATTTACTCGTTTTCGAGAAAATGAGGGGAACGAGTGTTACGTTATCCTGCACTGAGGACGAACGAAAAGGACGCGGCTGAATCAGTACAGTATGGCGTGAGCTTTTATAAGCTTACGCGGCTTACGCTGACGCCTCATCAAAGTCTCGCGAGAGTTTTTACCACGCGTGTTGACGTCAAAGCTTTTTTTTTTTTTTTTTTTTTTTTAGATAAAACGGTAACTTTTGACATACAATAGGTAATATAAGAATATAAATGTTTCCCCATATCAAGAATTTATTAATGATATCGTTCAACTTTTATGTCAAACTTTTATGGAATTTTTATTAAAGTCTTGGGTTAAAAATTTTGTATTATTGCCAAACGAGAGATTACCACAGAAAAGTGAACACTGAATCAATATAAGGTCTAGACTTCAAGACAAGATTGTGGAATAAATCAAAATAAATTGTTTAAATCTTTCTGAAACATCTTGCAAACTAGGGCTGTCAACTTCCCCCTTAGTATCTCAGTGTAGATATTTGACCAGCAAGCCTGATCCAGTAACTCTAAAGTCTGTTCAAATACCACTCTGTTTATAACAAGCATTACAACACCAAAATGTTTTAATGTCAAAGGTCATTTCGGTTAACCAGTCCACATGTGTCTGCCCTAAAAGTCCTCAAACACTCTCATGTTGCTCAGCATGTGGGGTTATTCTTGTTGCTGGATGTTGAAATGTAGAAATTCACTTGACACATTTTGACTTTGACATCTCACTTTTAATGGGATGTTTATCAATGTAGCTGACATTCTAAGAAGAAAATCACCCGTTTTCCTTTTGTATACTCGTACTCCTGTTTAGTTGTTGCTTGCCTGATGTTTGTGTATTGCTGTATTCATGACACTTGCTGGGATAGGCTCCAGCCCACCCGCGACCCTGCATGGATTAAGCGGTACAGAAAATGGATGGATGTATTCATGACATTTATGCATTGTCTCCTGTCTTGTGTAAAATATTTGATATGTATGTCTGTCCTTTTAACTCTTGATGTCGTTTTAACACTTATCCAATTTCCCCAAGAGGCTTCGTGTTTTGCCTCGTCACCGTAACAATAATTTGCTCTTAAAATACTTTCCTGGTTAGGTTGAAGAAAGGTGCAAATTTATAAAGAATTTTATAAAGAATATTCAAAATTTATGTCAACTGTAATAGGCAAAATAGCTCCTCTAAGTGTTCTTGAATGGATATTGTACTCACGTGCAGAACGTGAGGTGTAACATCAGCTTAAAGCTTAAAATACTGGTTAAGCTCTTGCAGAGATTTTCTGTACTTTTGTGACCTCACATGCAACAGTGAACTTAAATGAACTAAACCCAGTCCAACTGACTTGACCTAAATCCATTGACACATTGAATGAGAACTGGCTCAGAGAAAAACATTAAGTAGTTCTCAAACTTTTCAGTGTCTTCTTTCTTTCAATATAAAGAGCATTTATTCCAGTCCTAGTCTATGAGGTACAATATTTCAAAGTGATACACTAATGTACAACAGTCTTGGCCACATCTCATCTACCAGGAAGAAAGTCTGGCTAATGGTTTATTGATTCAGTTGATTTCTATGCCATCTCAAAGCTTTAGTTAAGTCTAATGTCGCCATATAGTCATGTCCTGTGGATGAACAGCCATAGTCTTCTGCTGCCCTCTACTGATCTTGTTAGGTTCTTGCATTACCACACACACACACACACACACACACACACACACACACACACACACACACACACACACACGTGTTTAACCTAACACTTTTAATTTTGCCTCTCGGTGATTAGATCACTTTACAAGTGAAGTACACAGAGAAAGTGGAAATATACAACATGGTAAATCCACCAAACGGCACAAAATCAATGCTTCAGACTATTGAAAATATGATTTATTTCTCTTCACATAACCAAAATCTGTCAGATAGTTTTTTCTAATTGCTAAAACACAATTTTGCAAACTAGCCTCATTTTACCAAAATACTTCACACAATTCACAAAACCACACACCCAAACTGCAAAACACCTCAGATATCCTGCAAAATGA
>JAOXYM010000003.1:19725879-19741627 GCA_028567055.1 Leptatherina wallacei | reverse complement strand
CCACCCGGGGCAGACAGGGACAGGACCACCGGGCCCAAGAGCCCGGGGACGCCCCCCACCCCCAGAGGCGGAGGGCCTGCACGCCACACGGGGTGACCAGGCCCCCCCAGACGGCCTACTACACTTCTACCGACACACGACAGAGGATATCTCATGAACCTTGCAGGAAGGCAAGGCTGACAGCCATCAGGAGCACCCAAAAAAAAGAAAAAGGAAAAAAAAGGACTCGCTGAAACGAAACAATATATATCGATTAAAACTAGAGCAGCAGAAACACACACAAAGAAAACTAGCTGAGAGTATCTATTGGTAAATAAAGCTAAATGAAAACACGGTGACTGTGTCCTGACCACATTCCTGTTGCCATTGCCAGGGTAATTGATCCCAGCCTGAAAGCTACAACGCTGCCACCGGGTGGACAAAAGAAGTTAACTCACTTCCTGGAAATGCCAGTCCTGTGATGTGGCTGTGATGTGGCTCTCTGTCTCGTTTTACTTTTTTTAAATGCTAAATTTCCACTATTTGGATCTGCAAATACAAATCACTGATGTCGCTCTGTATAATTTTGCACAAAGTTTAGTTTTGAAGAGTTGCAGCTGTCTAGGTAAAAAACACTGTTCTTTATGGGGTTTTTTTATGGGAAAATTTTCAGTTTTACTATATGTCAATTTTGCAATTTATATCTTTTATATTTGCAGCTTATGATCAGTCTTTCATGTCCCAAAAACATGATGATAATATAAAAAAATGCTGATTATAGCTGTTTAAAGATTTGCATTAATGATTTGAAATAGCCACACTGAGACAATGAAATAAAGACTGCACTAAATGGTTTAGCAAACAAAGCTAGCAGTGGCTGTATGAATGGCCAAACTTCTGTATCCAGTCATACTGTTTATAATAAATTTTTGTTGACATAATAAAAGATATAATTACAAAATCAGTTTGACTTAGCTGCTATTGGTGAAACATTTTGCACTGCAAAAATACAGCTATTGTTAAGAATTACCTTATGTAACACTGCACATAATGCCCCATTCACTTTTGTTTTTATGTGGGTATTTGTGACCTGCAGAACATGGTAATCTAAAGTGTTATATCTGCTTATGCTACCAACATGCAGCCTGGAAGATAAATTCAGATTTCATTTTAAAAACTCACCATAAACTTTAAGTTTCACTTTAGAACAAGTAAACCCAAATGCAGCTTGAAACTAATATGGAGGGGGTAGGTGGATCACATTGAGTAGTCACTGGAGAAATCTCAGGCCGGTACCAAGACTGCAAGCATAGGAACCAGTGAGTGCATAACTGGGCCAAGTAAGCAAAACTGAAGATGTTCAGCAATATTAAATATTGAAGACAATATTAGAGAAAATCATTTAAGACTTTCTCATGTGACTGGAGAGGAAAATATATGTACATATATATTTTTCTTGTTTGTTTTCATTTGTCTTTTAACTTCGGTTTTGCTTGCTAGTTTTAAACTATTTGGTAGGGTTGAGGAATCAGTTGGTTAGGTATATAGCCTTAACAACTATAAAGTTATAGCAGTTAATATGGCCACAGCTACAACACAGCCTTTCATATGTGACATGAACACAGTCTCATTATGTTTACCTAGTACATTAAAAACTGATGCTGAAATGTACATTTTGTGTTGACTGACAAAAGAACTTCTTGATATAACAGCAGTATATGATGGAAACAACATAAAAAAAAAATCTGAAACACTGATTGTTGCAGAGTTTATAGTCTGTAAGAATGGGAATTCAGGGCTGTATATTTGAAGAAGTCCTGGTGAAAGAAAAGGACTGCAAATGGTGGGAATCCTCACCAACTCAAGTACACCTGTCTTGACTCCTGTCAGTAAACACATAAACAGACGTAGAAGGAAGAAGATGAACAGTGCCACTCAGTGATCACATGTGCGGGAGTCAAATAGAGTACCAAATTTAACAAAAGTCAAAGCATCATACATGTTTATTGAAGCTGACATTTGGACATACATAAAGAAATCTGAACTGTAAGACAATCATTGAAAAAAGCCTTGAAATTTGGATTTTTGTTCTAATTAGCACAATATATGAAATACTTGTGACTATCAATGAAATAGTATTGAAAAACTGACTTCTAAGCTTGTCTAATAAATAATTTGTGCCGAAAAATTACACTAGGCTTGAATCCCTGAAACTGTTGCTCAATGTTACTACCACTATGCCAAAACCTAAGCACTCACTTTAGCTTCTTCCTATGGGATCATGTTCAATCAAACAGCAGGAGTGGGCATGCTTGAATTTAATACCATAGTAACGAGCACCACTCCCTCATATAGCACAGTCCATTAATCAATACAGTAATAGTGCTGACTGCAGCTATCTCGGCTATCAAAGTGATGGGGGAGGGCTAAAAAGGGAAAAATGACCCTGGCTGTACATGCTACTGCCATCTAAAATAAGCTCTCTCCTTGAAGTGTGGTCCGGACTGCTAATGAGCACTTAGGATTTCACTGTGGCAGATTATCTTTGTGCCATCTTTACAGCTGTTTGTCTTAATTGATTTTCTTCTACTATCTTCCCTTTCTTTTATCCCACCCTCTAACTTAACTTTGTTCTGTCTTGAGGCATTCTTGTTTGGCGTCCTGCCCAAGCTGCCATTAAGATGTTTTCAGCTTTCTCTTGACACCCCACAGTATTTCTTTCTTCTTTTCCCCCTCTCCTCTACTTTGTGGAATCCATTTGATGCTTATGTTTTAAACTGGAGGTGAACACCAAACAGATGATCAGCAGAGGACAAGCTGTAATAACATGTGAATGTGTGTAACAGGTTGAATTTGAATAGATATTTAATCTTAGCTAATAATATTGCGGGACTCTGCAGTAAGGAATTGTGTGTGGGCGAAGTTGTTGAGAAAAAACAAAAACTCCCCTGTAGATTTCTTATTTTGGCAAAGATGCTCTGAAGATATGAGCAGGCTCAACTTTCCCACGTACTGTATATGGAAACATAGGCAGAGCTGACAGATGTATTTATGTTAAGTTCTTTTTTCCCCCCAACTGTTAGTTCTTCTTACACACTGTGTTGAAAATGTGAGTACATTTTAAGTTACCAAAGGCAGACTCATTGTTAAGCAGGTTATAGAAACACTGTTACCACTTACTGGATCAAAACTCATTGAAGATGCTCTGAGGTCAATTAGAAAACTATTCTGTGGTTTGATGAATGATGATTTTACATTCCCATTGGAAAGCATGGATACAGCAACCTCTAGTCTAAAGACACAAATAACCATTTGGCTTGTTACCAGCAAAGAGTTTAGAAGACAACATAGTCTGTGATGTCATCATTGATGCTGTATGGTGATGGAGAAACATATCCTACCAACAGGATGATGTGACTTATTTTAGCTATAATTAAAAAAAAAGTCAAAGTATATTCTGCATGTTTTATAACAGCATGGTACTGCTGAAATGTGTTGATGGCATCAATTTTAAAGTTTACCTTTAGTTCCCATAAAACAATATAAATTCTGAGTTTCAGGATATATTGTTATCTTTGTATTATTTGGATGACCACAATTTACAGTCTCCTACCTTCTTTGGAAACAGGGTTGTAAAACTTTCATCCAGACGGAAATTTATCATCCATTTATGACTAGTCAACTGCCAAAAAATCCTTTATTTACATACTTCTGTAGTTTGTGTTTTCCATTTAAGCAAATGTTTGCATGTTAACTAAACTAAAATGGTTGTATGAGAACTGCCCAGACAGGCTGAAGTGAAAGCATTTCTTCATACCCTATTAGGGCAGCAGGGGGCAGACAGTGTTTTACAATAGAGGCTTTTTCTTCAACCAGTTTCACATAAGGAGGATTCACCCCCATTCTGCTGGAAGCTGGTGTGCTGATGATGGTTGCTAGAGACACTAATCTTAAACTATTTCTAATCCTTCTTAATGTGCAACTTTTTCAGAGTTTCCCAACTTGTCTCTAACTTGTGAACAGAAAATGTATCTGTACTGATAAAACCAGTGGCAGTAAACTAAGAGACCCAAATTTGAACTTGAACAATACATTCTTTATTTTTTCTTTTGCAAAAAAAAAACAAAAAAACAAAACAAGTTTTCAATGCAATGAAAAACACGTTGCCAAAAATTTAATTTAAAGCCACATTAGGGTCTTACATTGTCATTCAAACTTTTGTCAGTAATCAATACATTTCGTTCCATCTTAAATGAAGCCAGGTCACCCTTGTGAAAGAGATTATGTTCTCACTGGGTTCTTATCTGGTTAAATAAAGGTTAGAATAAAAAACAAAACGAAACAAAAAAACAAAAAAAACTCTCCCCACTTGATAACCAAAAACAACTCTAATCCAGTCTAAATGAGACATTTAGTCTTTTATAGCCCAAAATGGGCCTCTGACACATTGTCCAAGCATCTCACCTGTTTGTGTAATTGGTGTGCAACTGTTTGTGTGAACTTTATTGTGTGGAACAGTTGCGGTGACACACTGACAGCTGCACACAGACTGACTCAGAAAAAAACTGAGATCAACTGGTAAAAACTGCCATGGCACTTTTCCCTCAGTGGCTCAGTTCTGCTATCTGGTTCCCTGATTCTGGTTCTCTGCCCAGTTCTCTTCAGTGTTCCCTTTCTTCCTGCTTGGCCCATAATGTCCGAACCTCACCCTGTGTTTCCCAGCTCCCTTCATGTCCTTTTCTACAGCTTTCATAAGCAAACAGGCAGTTAATAAACATTCATTACACATTTATTTGTCCAGCACTTGGGTTTAATGTCTCAGTTTAACAAAAAAAGATAAACAAAAAGAAGAAAAAATGATGTGGGTGCCCATTGTGGGGAAAAAAATGCAGATATTAAACAAGTGAAATAAGCTTTGAATTGTTTTGGTTTTTTTTGTTGGAAAAATTCATGGAAGTATCTGTCATACAAGTCCATTATATTGTGAATAAGTAAAAAATATACTTTGGTGTTTTATTATTGTATTTCTATAAGCATTGCTCTGTCACAGCACACACATTCTCCCGGTCTAGCTTTTCAGGAGAGCTAAAGGTCAGTAATAAAGTTTCCTGGGTCACTGTGCACATTTTTACCCCCTTTGTGTCCCAGATTCTTTCCAGATCGCTGCCAACCGAAGTGAGATGTCAGGGCTTTCAAGTTCGGTTAAAAAAGAAAGAAAGAAAAACACCCCTTTGTTTCCTTTTCATGCTGGCTTTTTAACTTTCAAGATTGCTTCTCAGGTTTTCCTTTGTGACAATCAGATGTACAAGCACCTGCAGCAATAAGTGGCCACAGAAGGAGGGGATTTGGAGCGTGTGAACTCAGCAGATAAAACAGTCTGCTGTCTTTTCGCCCTCTCTTGCTCTGTTCAATAGCCTCCAAGTATCCTGACAACCTTGCCTGGTATTTTGGCACAAGTCCCCTGAGTGTTGATGTCAGCTGAGAGAGGGGAGGGAGGTTGGTTAGGAGAGGAGGGTGGGCCTGAAAGAGAGAGGGGAGGAGTGAGCGGGCTATTCAAGGCACTTGTCCTCTGTCTCCCTCTGAGCATGGAGGAGGGGGAGGCACACATGCATTGAGGGAAACACACTTGCACACACACACATACACAAAGTAGTAGCACCCGCATTTTCACAGCCCGTTCTTCAGACTGACAGCAGCATACGGAGTTGAGAGCCAGCACGACAGCGAGGCAGAAAGAGGGCTGGAAATAAGGGAAGCATCCACAGAAGAGAGGAAAGGAGCGGAGACTTACACAGGATTTGCCCTTTTTTCTCTTCTAGCTCTCTGGGAGCCATAGAAAGAATCTCCCCTGTGCTCTTCTTGAACTGAACTTGCTCTGCTGCAGGACCTGCACCCTGCTATGGCAGCCCTGATGGGACATGGGAACACTGTTTCCCTCTCATCTTCCTCCTCTCATCGTTGGACAATCTTCCTTTGGGGTCTGTTGACCCTCTTAAATCAAGTTTGGTGCTTTAACCTGGATACTACTCACACACTGCATAAGTTAGGAGATCGTGGCACTTTTTTTGGTTTCTCTCTTGCACTTCACAAACAGCTTACCCCAGAGCCCCAGAGCTGGTAAGTGGATCAATGTGGCGCTGAGCTTGTCCTATGTGACCTGTGTGTTTTTGACTTGGATTTCAAATTGTGGGATTTCTTGTATCTGCACCTGCCCCTCTAACAAAATGCTTACCATACCACAATTTAGATTAGATTAGATTAGATTCAAATTTATTGTCATTGCACAAGTCACGGGTATAAGGCAACGAAAAGAAGAAGATTTGTAATTTATTTTTTTTAATTTGTAATTTCAAAATGATTATTATTATCTTTTTAGAGCTTGTGGAATCTAGACTCAGCATTTCTTTGCTTCATCATTACTTGATTTCCCAAATCACTGTTCCACTCATAACTGCAGGAGTTCATGTACATTTATGAGCAGCGTGTGCAGTGAGAGCAGCCTGAGCTCTGAGTTAATGGATGGTGATTTATTGTAAATGGAGAGTGGATGAGGTCTGTTGAATCAGCAGACAGGGTTTGATCTCTAAGATGTTTTGGAAATCTTTTTTCTTGAAGTAGCTGATGATTCTGTTCTGTCTGTCACAGCCAGAGGAGATGTGATACCGAGAAGCTCTTCAGTGTGTTGACTTGTTTGTATGTGGTCATAGATGAGTTGTGCATGTGTGTTTGCTTGACTATGTTTGCTCTCTAATCAGCAGTTTGCCAACAGCTGTTTTGATGCATCTTTTGTGAGTGAGAGACTTATAAATCCTGTTCTTGTCCTTCAGAAATCATGAGTTAGTTGAAACAATAAATCTACTTGTAACTCTTTGGAAATGTTTGTTGTAAATAAGAAGAGGCTTTCCTGAAGCGTTGCCATAAGGGATGCAGATATCCCATTTGATTTGGTGGTTGAGACTTTATCTGTACTATAAATAATGATTGTTTAAAGCCTGCACTAAAAATGTTACTTAGAAGTGCAAAGATATTCTAAAGAAAGTACTCAAAGTATCAGAAGTATTTAGTTGTGCAGGAAAATGTATCATGCAAGTATTATGCTACAGATTATTGCTTGTGTTGTAGAATTGTGCTGATATATATTATATGATTAGCCTTGCATTTCTTTATCTATTAGCAGCAGTATGAATTGTTGCATAAATTGTAACATAAATGCCAAATAGATTTGAAAATAAAGGTTTTCGAATATAGTACAAGCTCCTGTTTTGGAGCGCCATATTTAACTGTTGGTTTCTCAGTTTACCCGTGCTGGAGTCATCCTGACGCCTGGTAAGACCCGAGGAATGACATCAGACACATTCATGCCATCCCCCTGAAAACCTCTCTGCTTATCCGCCAGCCCTCACTTAACTTATTTTAAAAACTGACTACAATAACAAAGTATTGTATTGCTCACTGCCGTGGCCTGCTGTAAACAAGAGGGAAGACTACAGAGAAATTGTGCACCAGTGATGTTAGTGCCAGGAGACAGTCGATAAATGTCTGAACTGATGGGTGGATATGATGATGCACCTACTGGAAGAGAGTGGCATGAATAATGCTGCTGCCAGTATGCTGTGACACCAACTTTTATGGTTTGATTACTTATGATGATTTCATCTTCAATCTGAGTCTGATTAGTAGATTTTCAGGGCAGAGAGTTTTTTAGAAATACTGACCCCATTGTGTGCCCATCAAGTTGATATATAGCCGAAAATGTAGGGGGAAAAAAGCACTTGCATTAATAAAGCAATTAATAAAGCAATCAGCATTTATGTCACTGGATACCTGTCAAATACAACTCCAGTTACTTTCTTTAAGATTTATTTCTGGTCCATTTCTTCATTAGCAAAAATCAAACTCTTAAAATACTCTGTTAATTATTGTGTTGGAGTGTGTTCTATTCCTTTTAATGTATTTATATTTTTATATAGAAAGAGACAAAACACAGACCTGAGGAAACTCTGTCCTCCTCGGGACTCTGAGCCAGAAGACAAACTGGACGCTTCCACCAATTTTACAGATTTTATTTTATGTTCGATACAAGAATAAGCATTTATGCACACATGGTGCCGAATGAACTTCTTCTAAACAGTCATGTAAATGCTCCACTAAAAGGTCAAAAGAAGAAGCACTACCTTCCGGTATAAGGGCCTATTTAACAAAACTGCACTGTGCAAAGTCCCCGTCATCTTAGAGTGAAATAAATATTTCTTTTGAAATCATCATGGTTTAACATCTATGTTCCATCTGCTTTGTAGGAATTAAGAACTTTTTGAGAGGATGTTATTACTCATTAGATTCAAGAGATGTATCATTCAGACAGAAACACAGCAAATATTCTTCTTGCCTGAATAATACATTTTCATTAGGTTTTATGGTGGTGCCTTCCCCATGTTGTTGTTCATCTACCTACTAACAAATTGTCATCACTACTCAGTTAATATGTTGCCTTGGAATAATCTGCCCGAAACTGATTGAAATTAGATGTTCTTGACTCATTTTTTTTTTTGTATTGTGAGAGTTTAGGTTACTGTCGCCTGTAGCCACTCTGCTTTATGCTCATTGTGGGTCTTGTGTCACCTGATTCAGAGGTGAAAATGATATTCCCTTTTTGATTCACTGTCCTGAGCTTACTCATGATAGGATCACACAACCTGTAATGTATGAAGACTAATACAGATCAGCTTAGTCATACTGTCAGCCTAGAGTTTTTATGACTCTGAAGTTGTACAGTTCCCAGAAGGCACAGGGCAACTGTTGGTTCCGAAAGCAACGGAGAAGATGAGTGTAGTTTTTCAAAGGTCTTACCTCACAATGTCTGTCAGTGTCTTTTTGTTCAGTTTTACAGAATCTCTACAGTTCCAGCCTTTGGCTGCCCCAGACTCTACAGCTCTGTTATCATATGGCAACAAAGGTCGAGGTAAAGGTGAACTTATGTGAAACAATGATTTCATATTGACTGTAAGGGGATCCTCATTAGTGTCATGTCTCAAGGAAGTGAAAGCATGCCACCCTCAGAAGTAGATTAGAGCCTCCATCTGGCATCCTGGACTTCTGTAAAGTTGCCCCATGCCAAACTTAGGGGGACTTCTTCTGCTGTTGGTGATGCAGACAGAAGATAAGATGAAGGTGTATTTGAGTCTTAGATATGTGTCAGCTATTTATAATGACATGAGAAGTGCTTCTGCATATAGTTCACTGACCAGTGAGGACAGGGAGCCTCTGAGCTTAATCCCTGTACAAATATTGTCTCTGATTCAGCTACTGCTTCTACCCTGCAGAAACATACAAAAAGTCCAGATACGCAAAGTATCCCGAAATTTTTATATTTTATCTGGACATCTTAAAAACGATATTTTGTAATGGAGAATGTGTCATTAATGCAGGGCTAGATGCTGTGTAGGTGCAACATGAACTCTTAATGGCTTTAGCTTTAGATTTTGTGTACCATTTTGCTGCCAAACAAGACTATAACAAATATACAGCGATGGTATTGGCTCTATGAAGCTGTACTCGGGCACAATAGCGCCATGAAATAACTAGCCTTCTTTCTACATTAACATATGTTGAACAAACCCATGAAGCCCTGATATGACACCAAGTTTGCTGTGCTCTCTCTGAATATAAATCATTCTGTTACCAACACTACTGTAGAGTAGTAGTAGTAGTAGTAGTAGTAGCAGTAACTTTTCTTTCATGTCCTTTCTTTAAGTTAGTATCTGCCTCAAGATTTCAGTCTCTTTCAAAGTGCGATGACAAAAGGGGGGGGAAGGCCTTTCTGCTGCTGAAATGTAGGCCACACATAATCCATTATTGTTTCTTGTTGAAAGACCTGTGACCAGCTCTCTTAACCTTTTATGTGCGATATCTCTACTTTGACCAAGTTGCCTCCTGTTGGAATAAGTTTAGAATTTGAAAGCCAATACCTTTTTTATGAACAGCTCTTCTTAAACAAATGACTACATTCAAGTCTTAATTAATCTGCAGCATGGCCACACGTCATAGACAATATTGTTTGACTTATTCATTTGGCTGTTGACTTAGCATGAGCTGTGTTGCATTGCTCTTGTAGGGAATTTGGAAAAGTCTGGTTGTAGTGAGGTTCATGTTTACACGTGGACTTGCTTTGGTGCCCTTGTAAGAAGGAATGCTCTGTCTCATGGGTGGCTTTGGGCAGCCAGTATAGTCCTAGACGTCTTGTCTGGAGTTTGGTGTCACTGGCTGAGTAAGAATCTAAAACGAGAGATTTTTCAGGCTGAACAAATCCTCTCATTGAGCTGTAAGCTCCATTAACTGCTTTAAGAACAAGACTGCAGGAGGGAAGCCATTTCTGTTTGATTTTACAAGAAGCAATTGAAAAAAGAGCTATTTATAAAACATGCTAACATAGTTACAACTATAGGATCCTGAGGTAAATGAAGATGCTACTTTGACACATATCACCAACTTGAACTTGTTCAAAGTCTGTTCTAATACTGATTTGTTTTTCTGTAACAGCAGACAGGAATACAAAGAATAGCTCCCTTAAATCTTCTTCTACTGTCAGAGCACTGTCATGCTACTGCCATACAAAAGGAAACATGAGTGACTGATGGGTTTACTGCTCTGAAGCTAATAGCATGTTCAAACGCAGTCAGTAAATGTCAGGACATCAATACAGGCTGTTCTTATCTTAGCTAAACTGCTTTTCTGAACAAAGTCACACTGAAGACAGAGCAGTTACCACCAAGATGTTACCAACTCTGCTATATAACAGAACACCATTTTACTACTGCACTTTAATCTTCAAGACATTGCCAAAATGTGTGTTAACAGTTTACTTTGCTTGCTTTAAAATATAAAGTTGAACAGTTTTCTAGATGATAATCTTCTGCTGTCTTTTACATTTGTGAACGGGCAATTTCAAGTGTGAAAACAAGTGAAAGCTAGTTATCCTGAAACATTTTTGCAACAAAAGTAGAGTCTTTACCTCATGAAATTCTAAAAATATCAAGGCTCATTTATTATTTTTCATTGGACCATGGATATCAACTCCACAGCGCAGGACCGAGTGAATTACCAGCAATCAGGTAAAAAAAAATCAATCAATCTTATCTTTTCATATCTACAAGTTGTTGCTCAGACTCCATGTGACACATTACTGTCAGAAAAAGTGTTATTCCATTCATAAAAAAGTGAGATGTGCCCACCAGTGCAATCCAGAGCACAGTATCATTGAACATTACTATGTGCAATTGGATATTGTGTTTCCATCAATGCCAATTGTGCGACTATTGAGTAATTTGACTTAGAAGTACACATTTTGGTAACTTAGCCAATCATAAGCTAACTTTTTTCCTGAAGTTTTCAGGCATTTTTTGTTTCTGCTTAAATACCAAAATGTGAGCTTTGACAATATTTACGTTCCTTTTTTCTTCTTTTTTTGGCTTTGCATCAGTCATGAGTCAGTTAAATGTCCCATAGCCTCCATTTTATCTTTTATGAAACAAAGAAATGGATTTAAATGCGGCCTAGTAAAATCCCTCATACATTCATAACACAAAGAAGAATTTGTGTGATTTACATGACAATAGCCAGATAAAAGCTACTTTTTCACCCCTAGCTTAAGAGTTTAGAATGAACCTCCCCCCTTTTCTCTCCATCAATTCAATTCAAGTTTTTTTTCCTGCTCTCTCTTTCTTTTTCCTTTTCAGTTTCTCCCACAGTAACTGTCTTACTAAATCTCCCAGAGGCTATTCAATTGAAAGCCTCATAAATGTACAAACTGTTGCAGTGCTTATTTATATGAGAAATCAGAAAAAGCAAAGGGAATGTTGCATGGACATTACAGTTTGGCATGCACACACACACACCCATGCACATACATACACACTTAGGATTAATGCCTTTTTTTACCTCCCACTTATTCTCTGTCTATTTAGCATTCTTCCATTCCTCCACTGTGCTGCCCAGGCTTGGACAATAGCTCAGTTGGAAGCAGCGCTGCCTGGCCGAGAGCTTTCAGGAATATTACTTTGCGGACCACGTGCTCAGTGAAAGTGCAGGCACAATCTGCAGAGTCAGGGGGAAGCATACAACTTAAATCCGATGGACATGCAGAGAAAATGCACAGTTTAGCAGTGATAGAAGAGCAGGCGCTGATTCTGCATTTGCACTTTAAAAGCAGTTGGCAGATAATGTCCTGAGGTTACATGAAGATATGATTTTTGACATTTTGTGGTATTGGCTTGCAGAATTATGATCTGTTGGGTGAGTCTTGTTTGACTCTGTTTGAACTTGTTTTTTGTATTACTTGATAAAAAAGTCAGGATTGCCTTCAGCTGACTCCAGCAATTGCTTCTGAATATCGCATGATCTGTATGTGGGGGAGGTGTACAGGGACTGATGGGAATGGGGGCTGCAGGGATGAATAAATCATTGCAGGCTTCCCTTTTGATTAAATATGTGTGTATCCATGCCTCTGTGTGTGAGTGTGCATGAAGGGAGTTGGGTTGACACTGATACAGATGCAGTTTAATCAATCAGCCAATGGCAGCTCCACTGGGAACCGATATTGAAATATTTCAGAAAGGCACCAAGAAAACCAGACAGGAACAGGAAATTACAAGAGAGATGGAGGCTTTTTGTTTGCACTTATTAAAGAAATCTGCTGTTTGATCTTTAAACAATCTCAGATTGCGAATGTTGTAATCATTCTTCTAATAAATCTCCTTTGCTTTATCACAGTCCCTCGCATCTTTTGTCATTTTCTTCAACTGCTTGGGTTGAACTGGTTGACCTCATAGATGTGTCCACATAATAGATTTTCACTTTGAAACAGCATTTTGAAATGAAAAAACATCTCTCTCCAAGTTAGCATTTTAGTGCCGTTTTAGAAATAATTTCTGTTTATAGTAAAACACAACAATTTATAATTGGCTGGACATGACCAAATTGTCCAGGTGATTACCGTACTTTTCCTCTGGATAAGAAGACATGATCTGGAAACTTAAGCATATTACAAGTGTTTCTTTTTTGCATCCTCATAATTGTGGGAGGTACTCCCTATACTTGCCATTCATAGTGCCCTAAAGAAAGATGAAAAGAGAATGAATGGACACTGAGGCCTGTATTACCAACAGACAGTCTCACATATTCAAGGGGGAAAAATCCAGAAAAGAATAAAGAAGGAGATCTCTCAATTAGAGGAGGAATTTCAGACACTGACATTGACAGATCAATAGATGGATGAGTGGATAAGTGTAAAGACAAAAAAAAAAGAAAAGAAGAGAGAGGGAAGGAATTGTGTAGGGGTTGTGTCCTCTGTACATTTCAGACCCGAGGGCCAATCATTATCCTAACTATGCCTGAAAATGGACATTCACTTATTGATCAGTGGGGCAGGTGGTGAACCGGGAGGCTGTTAAAGATGCATATGTAGTGAGGATAGGATTACCATTGTCCTTACAGTGAAAAGCATTTTGTATGCTTTTGCTTCCTAAAATCAACTTTCGCTATCGTATTGCAAAATGCCCTTTCAATTTTTTTTTCAGATTTGGAAACTGTCCTTGTAATATCCATTAAAAGAATCATTAAAAAAAGAAGTTGAGTATTATTCAGTGGCAGCAAAGCACAGTTTCCCGAAGGAGTTTTTTGCCCCAGCTGTTTCTGTCTCTGTTTGTTCTTTATTTTGCTTTGCACAACCAGTTTCTCTCCTCTGGTCAGAGTGGGAGAAAGTTGAGACGTTAAAAATGTGATGATTCACAGCTTGGTCACTAAGTCCTCAGCTGTTGTTCTCTCATCAGCAAATCTGAGAGAAGAAACTGATGTCAGGTATGAAATCTACATTTTCTGTAAAACATCCTTCAGCTTAACAAGACTCATCTCACAATGTTGAACAATGGGTTGATCTCAAGTTTACACAGTTGTGGCACAGCTTCCAGTTGTCTACTGAGTATCTGCTGTATCTGTTAGTTTGTGAGTAAATATTTGGGCCAAGTTTACACTCATGTTGCTAATAGTGTCTTGCTTGCACATGTTTTCCCTTGCATGTGTGTGTGTGTGTGTGCATATGTGTCTGGGCCAGAGGTCACAGTCTTGCTCCAGGACAACAACAGAAGGCCTAAAGAGCCTCTTGGCCCCCATGTTGATCCTTTCAAGCCCCTGTCTACAGAGAAACAGCCTCACACTGCTGTTTGATGGACAGATGTTAAATATGTTAGGAGGGAGTAGGAGGAATAATCATGAGACTAAATATTGTTTAGAGGAGTTTTGGTTGAACTTTTGCACACTTTATTATTCTTGGAAATCCACAGCTTGAACATTCCAAGGAAGGGTTTGGTTAAAAAAAGTTTGTCTTTCTTCATATCATTTTTGTTTCCCTTTTCTTGAGTTTGAATATCAGTTTCTTCTCAATAAATTAACAAATTAAAGCTTTGAATTCTGTTGGGACTGAAAAATATTTTCCATCAAATGTTTGTGTCTCCTTCGACTGAGTATTGCTCCATTTTGTACAGCTATTGTTGAGTGCAGTCATTTTTTTTTTATTAATACAATGAAACATAACTGTGTTTTTAGGCTAATGGCCTCTGGAGTTTTGAGATCATGAAACTGGTTTTGAAAAGAAGGTCTTTAAAAGCGTCAACCCTTGGAGGATCATGTGATTTGGCAGCAGAAAACACAGAAACACCCAAAATAGCTATACACAATTTAACAAGCTGCAAGACTAAATCTGTGAGATAAACCAACACGCCTGTATGAGTAACTCTTTTTCAGCTGTCTCTTTAGTTTTTAGAGAGAAAATACTGGTGATGCGTTCTTTTTCCCCCGCTGCTCTCAGGAAGGCCGATGGCAGGGATGTGACTCCTGAAAGTAGGGGGAGACCGAGGGGGGATGAGATGTGTTTGTAGATGGACTATAGGGGGAAGGGGTGGATGGGATTGTAAAGAGAAAGTGTTAGGGTCACTGCACAGGTTCCCCTCAGTGAGCATGTGTGTGATGAATGCAGTGTAATGAGCTATCTATGCTGTTTTTAATGACTGGCTAAGAAAACCAACCAACAACAAGCTTATCTAAGATGGTGAGAAAGGAAAAGATAACCTCTTTAACATCAATGCGTTATCGCTGCCATGCTGTTAGCATGCTTACATTAGCGTAGCTAATAGCATTGCATTTGCCCAACAACAGACTTCAGACTTGTTTAAATTTGTTTGTCAGATATGATCAATCAGACAAAGTCCAGTTAAATAGAGTCCAGGTGCTTTATGTATTCATCCTGACACTAACCCACACACACATGTAAACTGGTTTTGGTTTAAGGTTGGGCTTCCAATAAAAGAACCAATTCTAACAGGTTCATGTGGGTTTTCGGTAGACACCGTCACTGTCATATTTATCCGTATCTTCTCCAGACAGTCACTCCATGCCTAATGTGGATTTACTGAAAAATGACTTTGGCGAGAGATCATCGAGAGATCATGATGGTACAGTCAGAGTTAATCCTGAACAATGAAGTGAGCTTAGATACCGGAAAAGGGCAAATAAGTGAATGTATTACTCAGCTGTGACAGTATATCTGTGTCGAATTTTGGGGCATGTGTGCATTTTTGCTGAACACTTCATCCTGTCATAAAACCAATTCTGCAGTTTTGGAAAATCGTAACTGTAGTACTGGAAGTTAAAGGAGACATATTATGCAAAAATCACTTTTATAAGTCCTTGGAATAGTCTCTTACAATGTTCTAAGTCACGA
>JAOXYM010000003.1:19695687-19721654 GCA_028567055.1 Leptatherina wallacei | reverse complement strand
TGAGGTGGCGGAGGCCAGGGGACGCGGTGCACGGGAAGGCTTGGACCCCGGTATAACTGCTTGCAGTTCTAGTTTAAGTTGTTATTTCTAATGATGAAGACAATTTATTTTGATAAATCAGTGGTGTTTTTCAACAGACTTGTGCTCACCTGTACGAGCTGAGACAACGTGTGAGTCAGTCTTCTGAGACTCGTGACCCCATTGGACGCTGCTACGTCCTAAGTGAGGACCTGACAGAACGAGATGACCTGGATGGAGGGGAATGGAAGTTCTGTGAGGGTCGACCACAGGGACACGAACAGTTTGGTTTCTGTCAGCAGGGCCTGTCTGTCAGTTTCACTCCAGACAACAACTACATTTTGTTTGGGGCTCCAGGAACATACAACTGGAAAGGTAATTTGTATGACTGAAACATGCAGAGGTTTACCTGTAGAAATCAAGAGCAAATCAAACAAATCTTTAGAGTATAATTGGGACTATACAGATTTAAAAAAAAAAAACATTAGTTCTCTAAGGAATGAAACAAAAGGCAAATGGAAGTAAATTCCCTAATCTAAGTGCTGCACAATTACAATGCATAAAACAATTCAATGAGTATATAAAAATAAATTTTCTTCTGCAAAAGAGAGACAATCGATGTGTACTGTTTAATTATTACAAGGACTGTGCATGTGATTTATTGACCAATCTGCTGATTGAACAGAGAAAGGATGCAGCCCAGTGACATGGACGTAATTAACAAAAGCTCTGAGATATACTGTATGGAGAAATCAGTTAGTAAATTGAATGTAACCTCAAAGCCTCCCACACAAGATCAGAGCTTTAATTTATACATTTCAAATTTTAAAACATTGAATTTTTAGTCTACATCTAGTCTGGTAGATGCACTTTGCTTTTCTGATTCTGCTGAATGTTATTTCATTAAGACTGATTTGAGACTGTTTCCATGATTGGCAGAAACTGTAACTGCGATGAGCAAATCAATTTGTAATGAGAAAGTGACTAAATGCTTATTTAACAGGACTGAATTTCTGAGTGTGATGATGAAAGTGGACTATGTTGATTAGTATGTATTACGTACTGAAAAAGCATCTAAATCTTCATCTTTGAGCTTGTTTGCTATGCAAATGTTTTCTTGTAGCCTTGCTGTTTCCTCACCTATTTCCTGTCTAGGTGAGATGCGGGTCCAGCTCCTAAACCAGACTCTGCTTAACCTCGATTTCTTTGACGACGGACCGTATGAGGTGGCAGATCAGAAACAACATAATTCCCAGCTCATCCCTGTGCACTATCACAGTTACCTGGGTAGGATTTGCCCTCCTTGCTCACTGCTGCTTGTGCACAGGAGAGAAAGAGAGGGCCGGGGGAGGATGACATCAGGACTAAACTGCACCCATATGACTGACTTATCCCCATGAACAGAAGCTTATATTAAACTGCCCCAAACTGGTGGAGCAAAAACTTGTTTTAGCGTCCCTCTCATTCCCTGGGGATTATTTCTGGCTAAGCATATCAGTGTATGACTCATAAAACCCTGAATATGACTCCACCTCATTTCGTGAACACTTTCTCACTGTGGGTGGACATAACAAAAATGCCTAGAGCTAATTGTGGCCTGGCAGGAATTCTTATGATGCCAGTGAATGCTCCCATTTGTGGGCAAACAAAGAAAATATTGTATGTAATAATGCATCTGCCCAACTACAATGATCTTATCATCATTCCAGCCTCTACCCCATCTGAAAAGTGGAAATGAGGAAAGCGTGACAAAACTTTGAATGGTGTGCAGTTTGAGCCTGAAATGTCATCACTCCACCAGGTACCTAGTGGTTTTGCAGGAGAAACCACCAAAACAAAACACCAATCATTCACAACCTGCCTCACCAGCACTGCCCCTCTCCCCTTTTTCTTCCCTCACCATTTCACCACCCCATCACTCCCCTCCCACGCTACTCCCTCTATCTCTTCCTTTCTTTTTTTCTTTTCCCATTTTGGGCCATAGGGCTCTTGTTCATGGCTAGCCCTGTTGAAGATGCTCTGCTGTACAAAACTCTGGAGCCCTCCAAGCGGCCCACAGTCTTTGAGGATGTAGCTCATAATAGCTACTTAGGTTTGTAGGCGTGGAGTTTTTTTGTTTGGATCGGTTTTGGCTTGTAGTGGACATAGTGTCTGTTGTCTCTGCGTCTTTGTCTTATTTGTTTCTGCTAATTCCACGTCATGTCTACATATACAATTTAGTGTAATGTAGTGTAGTGTCTATGTATAATTGTAGGAGTGTGCCTTCACTGTCATAAAGAAGCAGCCATGCAAGACTGTTCATTTATTTTCAAATTTGTTTGTTCATGATTTAATTCAAATTTAATTTATTCTCTGGGGATATTCTTTTATCTTGGTTGTTGTTTGATTGAAAGATGGCTGTTTCTTTAAGTAGCAGGAGGGTGTTTGTCTGATCTGTCTGTTGAACTTTGCTGTCTCTATTGTGTCCGAATCATTTGTCAATTTGTATGTGTCTGTCCGAATGAAGCTTTCCAGGGTATTTTGGTGGTGGTTTTTCTATTGATTGTTGTTTTACTAAACTTAAAAATACGAAGTTTTACCTAACGAAAAAAATTCAACAAAAGTAATTTCCAGTAGGAAGCTCTGCCCAGGGGCAGATGCTCTTTTCAGTAACTGTTAAAACCGGAATGCTAACATGATGACTGTGGATGTGCTACGATTCAGCTATTTTAAGTAAATTTTTATCTCATGAATCTCATAAAACCTGAAAACCTATCAGAACATTTTTATCCTTGGAGGTGAAGTGTGTCAACAAGAGTCAAATACAACTAAGTGCAGTGGAGACAGGGTAAGATTTAGATTGAGTTAGTTCATATTAGTTGCCACACAGCATATAAAGTGTAACGTGTTCTCTGATTATGTTCATTAATTGAAAGTTTTTTTTCCCCCTCATTTGAAGTTTAACCGATTCCCCATGTAGTCTTGTTACATCCTCCTTCTGCACTTCTGGCAAGAGCACATTAACTGTTTTTGTTTATTTTCCCAGTTTAATAATCATTTTGCAAAAATGTGTTCGTATCATTGGGATCTCAATTGTATCATTTGGACTTTTTTTCCTTCTTTTTGATAATTTTTAAAAAAAGTGTAGCCAGAATTGACAATCTCTGATCAAGGGGTTTGTAGCTTAAGACTTAAGCATGTATATGACTTTAGAAACAAGGAGGAATCTAGCTAACAACATTAAAACAATGAGAATTAAACTGTTCCAGTATTCAGAATTTCATCAGAAGAGTTTCATGAGTGGAAGTCTGTAGGAGACAAAACAGTTTTAGGATCCCTTTTATATGCCTTAAAGTGGCATTACATTCTGAGGCACTTCCACACTAATAATGTTAGCTCGGTCAGTATTCTTATTTTTTGATTTTGACCATGATTTGTGGGAATATCATTGGTCGTCTTTGATTATAAACCAAACTGTTGTACAACAATGGTTTTTCTATGGAAACCTAGAGAATAATTAGAATTTTTTTTTATCATTAATCTGTTGGTGAGAAGGACATGCATCACATTAAATGGTTAAATAATTTATAAAAGACAGGGAATTGCCAAAGACAGTAGGAAATATTTGTTAATAGAGGATGTCATTACACTCTCAGCTCCATCAAAGTTGGTTGACTAATTTTATCTTCCATAAAGCTGATGCTGTTTAAAGTGATATATTGGCGAGACACTGCATATCTTGTAAGTGATGTGAAACCCATTCTTATGAATCGCTCTGTATTTACCACTTGTAATTAATTACTTGGCCTTGGCTAAACAGGACCTGCTTTTTATCATTACATTTACGTTTGAATTCTTCACCAAGGATCATCTATAAATCTCTCTATTCACATTCCTCAAAGCCTTCTCACCCTCTCCATATTGAGCCGTCTCCTTGACAACACTAATTCCCTCACGACCTTTTAGCCTTCATTTATTACTCACATGCTTCCATTGATCCTACCAGATGATATGCTACACCTATGCATGCTTCTCAAAATGATAGAAATGGTTGTAGATATTTACAACTGTTACTATCAAATGCCAAAAGATTTGAACTGTTTCCTGTAATGTGATCCCACGTAAACAAAATTATTGTTCATTTGAAGGTAATTTCTTGCTGCATAAAAGCAAAAATTCTTTTTATTTCCTTCAAGGCCAAATGCTGTCCACAAATCTCTAAAGGGACAAAGCTGTGTTTTATAGAGGCTTATAGAGTGTTTACAACATAAGAAAGATTGTCACTGTCAAAACAATGGACGAAAGGAATAAAGACATACCTTATCTCTTATAACTTGTTGACTATAATGCATATACAGTTAAGCATTCACAGATTAAAACAACATTTAGTGACATTGTTTTCAATGTATTAAAAGAATCAAAAATACATATAATAACAACAACAGTAGTTTGTTCCACTAAATTTTACCTACATCATTGATCAAGTTATGACCATGATGATAGAAAGCAAGATAAATACAAAACACAAGTTGAAACTATGAAAATGTATTGGCAATGAATTTATAATGGTTAAAATAAATGATTTACAGTGAAGTAAAAGCCAGCAGTTTGTTAATGCCCCGCCTTCATGAGGTTGATGATAGGTCCCCCTTTCCTTTAAAAACCTTTCACACAATTCAGTTTTTATTCTCTCTTTAGTTTTACAGTGATGACCTTGTTGCAGGCATGCCTGTTAAAAGCCACCCTGGGAGGAAAACATAGCACCTTGTCTCCATCCTTTTACTTTATGGGAGGTGCGATGTTGCATTCCACACCTGCCACCCTGGAGCTGCTCACTGTTTGCGTCTGTCTTGTCTCCCACTGCATGTTTACTCAGCACTAACAAATGTCCTCATGGAATATCCTCCTTCTCACACCCTCTGCCTGCTTTTATAACGGGAAATCAAATGCATGTGGTCGCTTGCCTTCAAGTGGAATGTTTGAAATGATTTGTGTTATTTTTCACAGCTTGATACATTTTTTTTTTACCACAATCTTGTCATGACATAAACACGCCTCCTCTCCTGTACTCCCTTGTTTGCTTCACCTGATTCACATATAAGCGCAAAGTTACATTTAGCACATTCCTTCACACACACACATACAGATGTTTGTTTTCCAAAGTGTACACACACAACAGAGGAGATCCTTCATGCAGTAAATCTGATTAATGTCCTTCAACTATAACATACTGCCCTCACTAGAAGAAACTGATGCATCATGAATCTCACAAGACATTAGACACATGGCTAATACATCTTCTGTTACTGTCACAACCATCTTGTTAGTTGTTACCAGCAAAATCACCACCCCTCTGCAAACACAGCACACGAAACATTTACACTCATCATTAGTTTGGCATAAAATCAATAGTCACTTAAGGCACACATTTCATTAGTAATAAGATGAGCAGAACATTGCACACAGAGAGGAGATGAGCCTGTAAAGCCCACGGTCAATACTAACCCCTGACCCTCCTTCCCTATTCCTTCCTCCTCCTCTTTCTTCTTCTTGTTGTTCTTGATTTTCTTCTGCCAGGGTTTTCTGTAGACTCTGCCATGGGGATAATGAACCTTGGGGAGCTGACCTTTGTGGCTGGTGCACCTCGGGCCAATCACACAGGGGCTGTAGTGTTGCTGAAGAAGGACAATGTATACAGACTGGTGCCTCAGCACATCTTCTGGGGAGAGGAACTGGCATCCTCATTTGGGTACTCAGTGGCCACCACGGATCTCAATAATGATGGGTGAGAAAAAAGAATGAATTGAAAGACAACATGAAACGTTACAGGGTAATCAGTATCAATAGAAATAATTCTGAAAAGTATATTACACATTGTAAACCTTACTTGAGGAGGGGCACATCTATAAGCCTTGATTGGCAATACATTTTAAAGGGTAGTTCCTTTGCCCATGCTCTATTGCTCCATTCAATGTCATAAAACTGATCCTTGTTGGAAAATCTGACAAACAGTAAAAGAAAAACAGAACAAGATAAAAAACAACAACAGCAGCAACAACTAAAATCCTAGAAAACCCAAACTGTACATAGTTGCAGCACCACCTTTTACATTCTGTCTCAAACTGCATCCTTTAAGCACTCTTTTCTTTAATATTGCCCCTACGTTAAATTACAATGTACTCTGACAGGTTAGGTGATGGGCTAAAAATGGTGCACTGTAAGGCAGCTGCTCATTCTTTAACCCCTTGGCAGACATATGCACATGTGAAGCATAATGATGTAAACGAGGGCTGGGGCATCTTAAGAAGTTTTCTGTAGAAGAGAATCATTTTCTTTGACATGAACTCTGGTCTTTGTAACTCTGAACTCTTACAGGGATAAAAAAAGGTGAATCACTAAAAAAGTAAGGACCTAAATGCATAAAATTGCCTGTTTAAACTTGACATGATCAAGCACCTTACTCAAAACTGAATGTACAAACTGAGAAGAGGGAGGGACTTAAAATGAGGGAGGATTGCTTAAAATGTCCTTTACACTTATGTACACTTAAGTTGTTTAATGTAGTTTTTTTTTCTTTTTTTGTCCCCAGCTGGACAGACCTGGTTGTTGGAGCACCTAACTTTTTTGACCGTAAAGCAGAGATTGGTGGTGCTGTTTACGTGTACTTAAACCCCTTCGGTCACTGGGACGATCAGGCTCGACCCATCCGTCTCAATGGGACATATGACTCCATGTTTGGGATGACGGTCAGCAACATTGGCGATCTGGACCAGGATGGATACGGAGGTGTGAGCAATGCTTTGTGTTTATTTACAGAGTTCATGAGTGAATCACGAATCTTCATCTTAATCTGAGAAATTGCTAACAAGAGGTCTTTGCTTTTTTTGTGATGGTTAAGTGGAGATCATGTCACAGCAAGAGATTGTGTATTAAAGTTACTGAGTGGTGGAGTAGTAAAAAAAAAATATGTGGTTTGGTTTCTGCTGCCTTTGTTTAACATGAATTTGAATGGCTTTAAGAGGACAATTTTAGCTATGATTTGTGATCAAATTAGCCTTGTTCATAAAATGTATTCTGTAGAGTGCTTGTTCTTACGTATTAGTTACACTGTGATTTGAGAACCGTGAGCATTGTTAATAAGTTTGTTTTGAATCTATATAGATATTGCTGTAGGAGCCCCATTTGATGGAGATGGAAAAGTTTTCATCTACAGAGGCTCAGATGCTGGAATTGAGACTAAACCTGCTCAGGTGAGCGTAAACATTTGTATGTGGAAGGAAAGAGGAAAAGAGGGGTGATATTAAAATCACTGAAGTAAAGAAGTGTGACACGTATTAAATGAAATCTTTATCCTTTTAGGTTCTGGATGGCCGTGATTTTGATGTGCGTCGTTTTGGATACTCTATCTCGGGTGGTTTGGATGTTGACAACAACCAGTATCCAGATATGGCAGTGGGCTCTCTTAATGATTCAGTAGTTATCTTCAGGTAAGAGAAGACTTTTCAACACTAAATGTAGATCTGCAAAGATAGTTTTAAAATAAATTGTCTTTTGGGTAAAAGGATCCTCAGCCATTTAGTTTTAAAGCTTTGATTAAAGATGAAAATGTTTAAATTCCATATTCAACCAAACATTGAAGAGATGCCTTCTAAATGTATGTATTGTGAAAATTTGAGAGATACAAGTGTGGTCATAAATCTTGAATCTTTATTATCATTCTGCCATCAGTAGGTCATATTTGTCTTCCCTGACTTATCTTCTCGCGTTATATCTATGTCCTTAAGGTCTCGGCCGGTCATCCATGTGGTTAGAGAGGTATCAATTGACCCTCAATATATTGATTTGGAGAACTTCAACTGCAAGGGCAGGGAGGGAGTCTGGTAAGAAGGGATGATGTGACAAACCTTATCCTTTGTCAGTATTTTGTTCTAAGTCTTTCACCTTCGTTTTTTAGTGTGGAGGTCAAGGCCTGCTTCACCTTCACTGCCCATCCAGTACACTACTCACCGCACATTAGTAAGTCACACTAAAATTTCATTTTTCATTCATTCATTTTTTTAATATATTTCACATTGGATGTTATATCATTCCCCACAGTGACAGGAGGTACATTTAGAGCAGACAGAAACCTTATCTGTAGCGTAACATTAAACCTCATTATGGTTTAAAAACAGCTGTGTGACACTGTAAACATTTAATGAGAGTTTTTATGTTCTGCCCCTGGTGGGCTGCCTAAGTGGTCTCAGCTTGAGTCCTGACATTTCTGTATATTAATCTCTCTGTTTCTTTCCATGTTAACTCATTTTTATTGCTCTGTTCAAGCCCTTGTGGTGCACTTTGAAGCTGACACAGAAGGCAGGAAACTGGGCCTCCCACACCGTGTTAACTTCCTGGGTCGCAGCTCACTGGAGCCTGAGTACACACAGACTGAAGAAGTTGAGCTGCATCGGCAGCGCCACGCTGCGTGCACCACTGCTGTCTTTCAGCTTCATGTCAGTAACCAATAAGGACTTCTTTATTTTGTTTCTGTTTTTCTTACCCTTATTGGTGAAATTTGCTGTATACCCTTAAGTAATGCTAAAGGTATACATTGTGCTGCACTTATTTATCCTATAAATGCCATCTGGGAGTCAGTAATCGTAGAAGCTTCAAGGGATGTGCAGGTCAAGATTTTTGGTCCCTGATACCAATCTGAGTAATTTAAAGTTGAATATTTGCTGATTTTAAATCTGATACCAGAAGAACAACTAAGTTAATGAAAATTCTTTCTGACATTAGTGCAGCTGTAGCTCAGTGGGTAGAGAGGTCATCCACCTGCTGGAAGGTTGGTGGATTGATCCTCACCTCCTTTATGTGTTAAATACATTTTTATTGGGCAAGACACTGAAACCCACATTGTTGATAATTCATTCAAAAAGTAATTAAGTGAATGAGAAAAAAATTGTGAAGTGCTTTGAATAATTTAGGCTGATATAAAACCCTGAAATAAGTCTAAAATACCAGATGTTAAAGATGCTGTAATGATATGAACACACCAATTTAAAAAAAAAAAACTTTTGTGCTATGTTTTTAATATATGAAAAGTGCTATCTAAATAAAGTTTGATTTGATTTGTACTGTGATGACAATGAATGCAGTATGTCGGCGCCGTTTGTTTCACCGGTCTCTCGATGGGACATTGAATCTCTCAGTGATTGTATGATGTAATGAGTTACAGTTGTTTTATGTAGGAGAGAAAAAAAATAGCTTTGTATTATCAAGGATGTATAAAAAATATTTACACCAGTTTAGAAAAAGCTTAAGCGCTTTATGTTAATCTGCTATTTAGCCACTTGCTAATTACCTTAAATTGAATGCAGCTGGTGCAGCTGACTTAAACAACATAAGAGTTAGTAGTACTGATTAATCATGTCCTGATGCAAGAGACCGGATCGGGATATCCTTACAACCTTGTTTTTCTATGTAACTCTTTGACCAAATCTTTCTTTGATTAATAATCTTATTGTCTGTCTTCACAGGAGAACATCAGAGACAAACTACGTCCCATATCACTGGCGATAACTCATACTATCAAGTCTGTGCCACCACACAGACACTCTGCCAAGGGACTGGAGAGGCTGCCGCCAATACTGAATATCTCTCCCTCAAATACACTGTACTCTGAGGTTTGTAACAAAAAAAGGAATAATTAATGTTTTACGTCAGCTACAGCTCATGGATTACTGCAGAAACAAGTCAAGTCTTCATGTAATGCAAAAGACTTCACATTCCTCTTTCTGCATTGATACTAATGAAAGCTAACGCATATTTATGACATATAACTATTTGACTAAGTTTAGTATTTTTTTTTGTCAAATACAGTGGTTCATCGTGTTGAAATCCTTAAATTATTTACTTTGATCCTTTTTTGAAAAGTCAATTACATCAAACACACCATTTCCGAATACAGTCTTACAATAAGAAACATACTATCATCAATTTACTGAAAAACTTTCATGCCAAGTTGGAAAAGTGTCATTTATTCATTTCAAAAAGTTATTTGGACTTTGACCTTCATCATTAATTAACCTGTTGACTATTTTGTAGCTTATTTAATCATTTATGGCAACAAACAGTGAAAAACATCTTTTTCAATTTAGTTTCGTATCAAACAACTTTGAAGTACAGAAATAGATATACGGATAGGCTCACTCTCTTAGCTTGACATTTGTCTCGTTTAAACCCTGAAGGTGAACTTCCTGCGAGAAGGATGTGGCAGCGACAAAATCTGCCAGAGCAACCTGAAGCTGCGCTACCAGTTTGGAACTCGGCCTATAAACTCCGACCTCTTCACCCCTCTGCCCAAGTTAGTACTGTACCTGCACACTGTTCTGTGTGAGCTGGTGGATTTGATGTTGCCTAGCAACCCCACCTTAACACACTTAGATTGTATGACTAGGAAATAATAAAATAGATTTGTTTTTACCATCTGATATTATTTGTTCATTCAATATCCCTTAAATTGATCTTTGATATTGAGATTGACTCAGTTTGATTCAGTTTACACCAAGAAAAAGCTTCACAAAATACTTTTGAATTAGGATGTAATAAGACCAAATGTTATGATGGAGCAGGATAAAACAAAAGACTAAAAAAACTCCCACATCTGTCGCCACTGTCTTCTCCTTGTAGAGATGAGGATAATTTGCAGGTGTTTTCTTTGAAAGACCAGAAGCTAGTGGTGCTTCAAATCACTGTCACCAACATGCCCTCCGACCCTCTTTACCCTGAGGAGGATGGCGACGATGCTCATGCTGCTCAGCTGGTGATCTCTCTTCCAAACACGCTCTCGTATGCTGGCTCCAGGATCCCATCACAGGTGTGTTTTGAATCACCATTGTACAGGTTGTTTAATTAAATATAGAAGAACTTCCCCAATTGTATTTGTTTACTGTCTTAACCAACTTTAGATGAGATGCCAAGCAAACCAAAACGGATCCCAAATTGAATGTGATCTCGGAAACCCTGTCAAACGGAATACAAAGGTAAAAAACGAAAGAAAAAAGAAGCTTATCTTTTTTGTTTTTTAAACATACTAAAATATACGTACATTTAGTTGCCATTTAAATCCAATGCATCCAGCCTATGTATTGTAAAGCTGAAACCTAGTATGATCCACTGCATCATACATTCTTGTAACAGCCATTGAAATGCATGAATATGTCAAATGTTAGATGCCGTTTTGCTCTGTTCACTCGATATATATTCATCTATGTCTCAGCTGAAATTCTCCATCAACTTGAGCACATCTAACATTACCATCGAGACTACTGAGTTGACAGCAGATCTCCTTCTGACAACGTAAGCCCCTCTACATGCTCTCTGACAGTATGTCACAACAGGGATCAGTAATCATCTTAGTACAAAGGTTTTGTACTTTGAATGACTGTGATTTGATCTCAACTGCTTTGCCCTCAGTATCAGTGAGCAGCCTGACCTGCACCCCATCAAAGCATATGCTAAAGTTGTGATAGAGCTCCCTCTCTCTGTCAGTGGGTGAGTGAAGGATTTAAACTCATTTAAAATGCAGCATGCTTTTTTTTTTTTTTTAGTAACCTATAGCTTCTTGTATTTACACTTTCAACAAGTGTAATTGTTCTAGATCTCTTGTGTTGTGCATCATTTTTATTCTATTTTAATATGTAGAATGTAAAACTAATCATGTGAGACCTTTTTTTTTATAATCACAGGAACTTAGTCACATCAAAAGGGTTTGAATAATGTTCACACCATTAGTCTGAAATGACAGTTCTAGCAGGTCCACTTTTTCATTTAAACCAAGTAAATCGTTTTTTTCTCTTTTTTGATAAGTTTTTAAGAGGAAATTAAATTGAATTTTGCTTCCACAAGTGAGACAACAATTGTGTTAACATAAAGGACAACAAGTGTAGTTGTGTATGCAGCAGAATGATGCACACACCTGATCATATTTCACTACAGACTGGCTCGACCTCATCAGTTGTTCTTCAGCGGCACTGTGAGGGGAGAAAGCGCCATGACCAGTCTGGAGGACATCGGCAGCCCTGTGGACTTTGAGTTTGTGGTGAGGGAAGAGTATGAGTGTATCTGGGATACATACATAAGAGGAATTTGAAGTTTTCTACATTGGTAATCAACACAAATTAAAGGTATAGTTGGTAATCCTGTTGTGGCTTTGAACGGAGCATTGACAGGAGGAGGGGGGAAGCTTAGGGGAGGTGCCACTTTCAAATCTTGCCAGCTCTCCAACATTACCAACTCTAGTTTTAAGGACGTTATACATTTAGGTAACAGATGTGTACAGAAAAACTTTCACAAGAGCTAATGATGATTTTATTAAAAAATGGGTGTTTATGTGTTGTTTTTTCAGGTTGCAAATCCTGGGAAAACTCTCCAAACATTTGGCTCTGCATTCCTCAACATCATGTGGCCTTATGGGCTGGCCAATGAGAAATGGCTTCTGTATCCTGCCAGCTTGACATTTGAGGGACACCCAGACACACAGTGCACCCCCACAGGAGCCTTGAATCCTCTGAAGCTACAGAGATCTTCCCCTACAGAGCTTCCACCTGTTGACCAGGTGGTAAGTAGAGTTGTTGATTTTAACTGGTTGAAAAGCTGCTTTGCCCATATGCACAAAACCTCAGCTTCATTTGTTAGCTAATTCTTTGTCTTATCTGTAATTTGCACAATGTTTGCAATCATAGAGAGAATGACCACATTCATGTTTTACTAAATGCTTTATGTATGAATTTGAATTAAATTGTAAGTGTTTGGCCACCTTCTATCAAATTAAACGTACGTAAAAGTTTTCTTTTGAACATGAATAAATGTGCCCTTTTATACAGTTGGGGAGAATGCGGCGATCTCATTCAGAGGAGGAGGGACAGGTGATGACAAAAGGTAGCGTCGGACAAAACACACCGGCCGTGGCAGCTTCAGAGAGACGAAAGTCGCTCAAACTGGTAAGAGGGAAAACAAATACCTATTTGCATTTTCTAAGCGACTACTTTATAAAATATATGAAAAGTTTCCTTGCAAATTTCTGAATTTGCTTTAGGCTTTAATGAAGAATAAACCAGAGTGCCTAGTTGTCATTTTCTCCTCCAGGATTGCCTCCTTGGGTCCGCACGCTGTCGGCTGTTCCAGTGTCCTCTCCACAGCTTCTCTGGTCAGGCTGTCCTCAAGATCCATGCCAGGTTATGGAACAGCAGTTTCATTGAGGTAAAGAAAAAAAATCCTGTTATTACATCAGCATCTGTGCATTAGTCTTGCAGTCTGTGTCAGCTTCAGATTGACTGTTACTTAGCTGGTACTCACATTCATTTAAGTACATGTCTAATGCAAGTGAGGAGTGATAACTACAGTGAGTGCATTTACAAAGTGAATGACGAATGGTTAAATGTTACAGGAGTCAGAAATTAGTTTTCTTTTCTGGCCTTGGAGCTGCATTTGATTTAATGTTTTGTCAAAAAGTACCAAGGGCTATACTCTCAACATTATAATGTGCTCTTTCCTCTTTTGGTTTTCAGAAATATATCACACAAATCATGTTAAGTAAATTAGTTTAATCCATTTATTTATTTATAGCTTCCATAACCTTTTGATATAACATATTAGTTTTCTTTCCAACATATATAATGACCAAATCTACATCTAAAGGATGAATGTTGTTAAGAATATTGCATGTTTTTATATGATGTACAAAATCAAACTTAAAATGCATGATACTGACTAAAATATGAGCGTCTCTGAGCATGGATTCTGTAAGCTGTAACAAAAGCATGTTTTACAGAAGATTTGAACAATTAGTGTAAGTAATGTATTGATTGTGAGATTCTGGGTCAATATACATGTTTGAAAATGATAATGATATGGGTGACGGCTGATGTTGATTTTTTTTTTCTTTGGTCTTTCATTCCTTGTAATTCTAGAGAAAAAATGTATATACTTGAATTCAAATATGCTGAACAGTTTTAAAGTAGTGCAACCTGTCATTACACTATCTTTGGATGCCCACAAATTGTCTCATACAAATGTTTCAAAAAGCCATCGATATAAACGTTCACATAGAGAAATCAGTGTGACACACCAGGTAAATGTCAGACAGCGCCATTGACTGATTTTGTCCCACTTGCCAATAGATTCATTGGTGTCAAACTGGTAAACATAAGTGTGCATTTCTAGTTTGTTTATTTTTGTTAGTTTTCAAATGAAAAGTTTGAAGAGTGTTTGACCTTCTTTGTGTCTTTCAGGAGTTTCCAACAGTTAGTGCTCTGGAGCTGCTGATCAGAGCCAACATCACTGTGAAGTCCAGCGTCAAGCACCTGGTCCTAAGAGATGCAGCTGCACAGGTATTATTATATCAAGTAGATTGTATAGTGATATCTCTTCATGAGAATCAGTAACAAATATGACAATGTCCACAAAAAGGTCCTGACTTGAGTAAGTCTAGTTTATACTATGATAAATATCTCCTATTTTATCATATCCTAATTTTTAGCACATTTCATCTTCCTTTTCTATCAGATTCCAGTTATGATCTATCCTGAGCCTGGTCTTGCTGACCAGTACCGGATCCCCTGGTGGATCATCCTCATAGCCATCCTGGCAGGCATCCTGCTGCTGACTCTACTCATCTGCATATTGTGGAAGGTAATGCACAAAAAAACCTGTCTCTGTTGCATTTGTAACACATGGACCCTGCATACGTTTTTAGATCAGAACGGTCTAATTTCTGTGTTTTAGGTAAATTACAGTTCTTTTTGTTAACAGAACTCTTTTCAGCTTGGAAAAAATGAAAACAGAATACATGTATGAGACAATAGATCAAAATTTTGTTCATTTGAAAAAAAAGGCATAATTATTGTTGCTAAAATGCTTTTAGCTAAGCAAGACTGAAAACACCATATAGATTGGTGGTAATATATGTGACATTGTTAATCATTAGACAGATACTTGTGTAACAAATAAATATATTCTATTCTGATGCTTTTTGTAGGCAGCTGTATGCTTATATGTAGGGTATGAAAAGATACACCAGTGTAGAGTTTTAGAGGAATTTTAAGAAGAGTCATTGAAGTAAAGTACCTCTACTTTAAATTATAATTACTGTCAGTTTCTGTGTAAATGCACTTAATATCCTTCTACCCTTATTGAGCAACCAGTAGAGTCATCCCAGACATCATTCCAATTCCTGCACTTACCATTGCTCTGCATTTTCTCCTCACTCTCCACACTGCTCAGTTACTTTTCTACTTAGTCCTGAACTGTCCTGTAATCATATTATTTCTTCTACCTCACTGTCATCTGTCTTTCCCCTCTTCTGTACTTGTGTTTGTCCTCTGTCTCTCATTCCTCTTTTGTTTTGTCTCCTCTCAATTCCATCTTGAAACTACCTGCACCTAAATCCCCTTCCTGCTGCAATCTCTCTTTCTTCTCCCACTTCCCTGTGGCGATCTGATGTCCCAGTGTGGGTTCTTCAAGCGCACTGAGCGGCGCCCACACTATGAGACGGAGTACTACCGCGCCCATTTGGGGGTCCAACCCTCGGAGGCGGAGAAGCAGGCAACAGAGCTATAATATTAAAACTATTTCCATCTGGCCTGCTCTCCCCTCCTCTCCGTCCCAGCGGTAAAAATCCTCATGCTCAATCGCCTTGCTCCTCAACCCACTCTCAGGCCCGTGGTGTTCATTACTGCATGAAATATGAGCAAAGTTTTGCCACAAATAACCTCACAGTAATGTCTGAGATAGAAGGTAACTGATGTTTTGCTTGGTTGCTTGTCATCTTTCTCCATCCTTGAATAACCCTTGGCTTTTCATTAAAAATCATAAAGGTGACAAAAAAAAACAGGCTAATGCAAAATCCCCATAAGCGTACTAATGATATATTTATAGTTAACAATATTGCAGTGTTCTCTTTGTCAAGCAATAGTGAGGCTGGTTGCCAAATGTTGACTGTTGCCACCCCAGAAGATCCAGACAACGAAAGCTCTGCAAATAGCTGCGAACAGCTCTCACATCAGCCCTGTACAAACTCGCTCCATCCTCTTCCTACACACATTAAGGGAAAAATGAATGGAACAGCCCCCCTTAACTTTCTGCTAATCGCAGATCTTAAATGTGACATGGTTATCTGCACTGATTGACAGGGTTTGTGATCTCTGAGCATCAACATGCCACAAAGCTGCTTGGCTTAGGGCACCTAAATGGCCTGCAGTAGCCCTGCATTCTAGCTACAAACAAGGTTTCCTAATCTGTCATCAGCTTGGTTTTAGTATATATTTATCTGTTGCCTGTATTCACTGCAGTTCAATTTGTGCCTTTTCAACACCATCCAGCCGTCTTCCCTACAAGGCTTTAACATACCTGCTGTGCTGTGTGCGGTGCCTCTTAGTGTTTAATTATCTGCACCTGTTCCTTCTGGCATCAGTCAATGAAGACCATTCATCTCCATAAAGTACATCCCATACACTTTATGATATTTGATCTCCTTCTCAAGAACTATGGCAGCTGCCAGTATGAACTTGTCATGTGGATCAGTGGGTATTTCTGTTCATTTAATGAGTGTATTTTTCTAATAGTGATTCAGTGTGTTTGTGTGTTAATCAAAGGCACTGAATGCTAACTTGAAAACGGAGCATGTCAATGTGCTTTATTTGGTTGATGTGCATTTTTCAAAATGAGTCACGCAGATTGCAAAAGTAATCATAGTATGACTGTTTTACATTAGAATGAAATCAACTGGAAGATGTTTATTTCAACAAACTGATGAGATATTCTTCACTTTCAAAACATTGAGCTGAATATTAGAGCTTTGGAATGAGGGCAAACAAATGCAGTCACATTCATATAGGACATGAAATAATTCAGTTTTTTTTTTCTCTTTCTTGTTTCTCCATCTGTCCTTCCCCCTCTGTCTGTGCCTCTGCTTGGCCGCCCTTCCTGTACCGACAGTGTGGCTTCTTCCGACGCGCCCACTACAAAGACAAGCTGCCTCAGTATCACGCAGTAAAGATTCCTCGTGAGGACCGGCCACAGTTCCAGACTGAGAAGTCAGGAAATGTCCATAAAAAGGAATGGGCCACACACTGGAGCGATGGGACCTTGTAATTTGCTTTGAAGCACTGCGTGACTAAAACAATTCATTTCACCATGTGTGCACTCATTCTGTCTTTACATTGGACCTCGGTGACTATAAATGTGCACAAAGACTGGGATCATGAAATTTTGTGCGCACTTCAGTCAGTAGATGCATATTGGTGGCCTGTGACTGGATCCGTAATCCTCATACTCTGACTTACTGACAGTCTGCCTCAGTCTGATTTTGCTTTGTGTATACTGTGTTTCACAGATTTACAGTAAATACTGAGGCCAAAAACACAAATTAGAACCAGTCTAGCTGATCAATATGTTTCACATAGTACACGTGGAGATTTGACTCTTCAATATCTGTAATCAGTTTTGACTGACAGATCAAAGAGGGACTGAAAATCAAAGGCATGCATGAATGCACAAAACATACAGTACATTTTAGATGCAAACAGACATACTGGTTGATATACACAGTGTGTGACAAACTACTTTTGCCTTAACTACTGATGGCTGGTTTGGGGAGAAAAAATAAGAAAAACATTTTAAAACCTATATAAGACATTTGGGAGTTTTCATTTAGTTAGCACTAGTTTAACACTGGGAAGCTGTGGGTACATAAAACTGAATAATTTATTCTGAGCTGCCTGAGAGAATATTAAATACAATATGTTCAAATGTTTTACAGTCACATTATTTGAGGAAAACAAAAACAAGCCTTTTCAGTTTGTGTGAATATTTTTTCTTTCTAATATTTCAGTTAAATGTACTGTACATTTCTGGTCAGCTGCCTGAATGATATTAAATGAAAACAAGAAACACAGACAGCCTATGACATGAAATGACTTTAAAATTGTGGCTGCATGAAAACCAAATGTGTCAGAAAAGCTGAGGAACATGTATGTTCAATATTGAAAAAGGGACATCTAAAATATGACTGCAAGATATTTTCTTTTAAAATATACATTTCAACAAGAGAAGTTAAATCAACCTTGTGTAATCAATTAGACTTTAAACTTTAAAGCTAGTTTATATGAACCCTCTTATCACACAGTTCACACTAATGTGCTTCATACCAGTTAGGACAGCAGATTAATTACTGAACTGGCATTTCTAATTTTCTACATGTGCCTTGTTGTAAATGTGGCAGATGGTGAGCTACTGGTTACAAACACAAGGCTACTGGTAATTAGATGATGCTGCCCTGAGACATCTGTTGGACACAGGTGGACGATTAAAACATCCCTCCAACACTGAAGCAACATGAAGAGACAGAAGATTTTTAAAAGAGCAAAAAAGTTGGAACAAGACAAACACATTTTGGATATTATTTGGGGCAATGACGTGGCTGTAAAGCATGATGAGACAACTTGATTTATAGGTATTGCTGGACAATCGTATATTTTGGCTGCATGAAGGTCTTGTTTCTGAAATCCCCCAAACCTTTTTCTTTCTCCATGTCAAGTCTTTTATTTATTCAAAATTTTTTTTGGTCGGCTGTTCTGTTATAACATTGTAAATAAAAGTAAAGGAGTCAAACGACTTTGACTGTAATTTGTAAAGTTTTGGTGGAAAACCTGCAGTTCACTTAGGCAACACTGGGTGGTGCCAAAACCCTTAAAAATCCTGAGAGATCCCGTTGTCCATGATATTTAAGTGTGGGATTTTTGTAAAACAAACGGGAAGACAAACTAAACACAGACCTATCTGGGTGGCATACACACATAAAATATAACTACACTGCATATAAATAAATTTGAGATTTATGTATTACACAAAGCTGTTTTTATTTCTATCATACATAACAACACTGTGTAAAACAAAGGGATGTCATATAGTCCATTTAATCCAAAACCAAACCAAAACTTTACTCTACAAACCATATTCCACCATACACACTCTTATAGCATTTTTTAGTTTGTATACACAATAATAAGCACATTCACACCGATGGACACATAGGAAGTAACTTGGTGTTCAGTGTCTTGCACAAAGACCCTTCAATGTGTCTGGGGAAGCCAGGGATCATTTAATTGACCTTCTAATTGGAAGATGACCGCTTTTCCTCCTGAGATACAGCTGGACCAAAAATATGAAATATCAAAACAAAATGGGGACATGAAAGCTTTGTATCAAACTTAATCCAGTGGTAGGAAGGAATTAAACCAGTGATGTAATGAAAGTAGTGTCTTTTTTTTCTGTGGTAGATGATTGCTAATGACCTTACTAAATTTCTCTAGTGTTTCTTTTAGTGGAGAAAAAAATGTGTGTACTTAATGCTTCAGTTAAATATGACAGTGTTCAGTTACCAGGAAATGTACATTGCACTGCATCTCTTTCATGAATATATAGATTAGTTTGCCTTTCAGCATCAGTCACCTTGAAGGAAACATTAAATTATGCAGTTTTGTTTCTATGAAAAGAAAAAGAAGAAATCTTTGTGTGTAACATTTAATAAAAAATGATACATCACAGCCCATGTAACCAGAGCCGACATGCTCTGGTTCATAAAAAGCTCAGTACAGCAGGGTGTTAAATCAGAAGCTCATATCCTGTTCTACCAGCGGGGAGATGATTTAATTGGTCCTTCATTGTAGTTTTCAGTTGCAGATGAAAAAGCAGAAGGGGGAAACATACTGTATGTTTGCCTTTGCCTAAGTATTGTAGCAGACCATAAGAAGATAAATATGTAACAAGGGGTTCCACTTGTGTGTGTGGAAAAAAAGAGTCAGCCTAGCATCTTAGAATAGCATGTAAGAGGATGTCACTTCATGCATGAAATTTCCAGGCAATTTAAGCATTTCACATCATTTAACAATGTTAAATGACACAAAGACAGTTGGGTTGGCATAGAAAAGTTTAGGAAATGGTCAAGTATCTCTGACTACTGCCTGCACACAGATAAACATAGATGTTGCTTATCTTACAACCCGAATTCCAGAAATGTTGGGAAGTCTTTTTAAATGTGAACCTTCAAGCCAGTATAAGATGCACAACACAACAGACATATCAAATGTCTAATTTATGGCAGGTTGACAATGTCGTTGACGGGAACGAGTTCAGACTGAAGCCTGTGTCACTTTGCAGAAAGTTGCCTGATATAGGTGACCAGCTGCCTTAAAATTTTTTCCAACATTTCTGGAATTCGGGTTGTATTTTGCCTGCTGTGATTCGACAAGTTCAACTGTCAAATATATCAGATTAACAGTGTTTTTGATTGGAAAGAGTTCAGACTGAACCCTGTGTTACTTGGCAAAAAATTTCACTTACAGCAAAGTAGGAATCCATATCAATGCATGTTGATACACCATTATCGTTTAACAATACCTCTCATCTATATTTTGACAAAAACAAATGAATTGAGCAAATGAGCAAACAGACAAATATCATGCATGTGATATACTGTTCATGAGGAAAACCACCTAGAGTTAGGGAGCTCATCTGGATAGCACAAGTGAATAAAGCTCCCATTACATCATTATCTCAGGATAACAATGAATGCTAAAACACAATCCCTGACTAAATGGCAAACAGCTCCCCTTAGCTCCTTAGCGTCATTCAAACCATGCTGCTAGTGATAAATTAGTAGCTACATACTGAAGCAAGAAGATCACAATCTTTGTCAGTACTGGTTACACGTAGATGTTGCTTTTTTTTCATGACTGGTGTGAGCAAAACTAGATTTTTTTCTAATCCCAAAGCTTCTGATCCTATTAAAGTAATGAAAACTAATTTCCTGCTGAATGTCATCCTGGTTGCCATGGCAATTAAACAGGGCCAGTCAGACTGCGTGTGTATTTAAGCCGATTGTCACCCATTAGGTACTTTGATGAGTCAAATCTGTTGATGTCTCATCCAGTATTGGGGAAGTGACTAATCATTAAACACAGACATGCAGACACACACACATAAACACACACACACACACACACTGAGGGGAATGGCAGAGACAAAGTGAACACATATGGCTCTAATAAAGCCAGAATCACTCTTGCTAATCAAGAAGAGAGGTGTCTTCATTTGAAATAAATTTGACGAATGAAGCTGACATTTAATAGGTGGAGAATTTCAGACATGTGTTCCTTTGGGAGAAAATTCTTTTCAAAACCCTTTGACAAACAAAGTGAAGAAAGTGTATTTGTAAAGGTTTTAAATCCATGTAATGTTGTTGAGCTTAACGTTGCTTTGGATTGAAGCCAGTAACATTTGGGAAGTGGTGTGAGGCAGATGTTATCCACATGAAAAAAAAGGAAAATTATATTTCCCTTAAGATTAAACTCACAAATGAGATTTAGGACATGGTTTTGACAACTTAAACCATGTTATGTTTATTGTGATTTGGGTTCATATTTTGATTTAGAAAATTGCTGCATAAGAATCTCAAACTTTCTTGTTGTATTTTCATACATTTATAGTTAAGTGTGTATGCTTTATATTGTTTGTTTCTTTGCTGCTTTAGATCACTAAAGTCATGACTAATCTCTCATATTGGTGCATGATTACTTCAGTCACAAATGTTTCTCTGTCTTTACATTTAGTCTGAACTACTGCACAATAGGGATTGCTAGATCAGGGTCCATTTGCAGGGATTTATATGTTTAATAACTGGAAGAATTGGGCTGTATGACCCTGAGGACCACATAATAATGCACTCTGGCTCCTCTCAGTCATCACTAATGCCCTGATCCTTCTAAATGGACAAAATTAAGTCTCATATTAGGAGTTTCTTCTTCCTCCATCATATCCCCAGTTCCCTCTTTATACAGTAGCATATTTCTCCAACTCCCTTGAGCTTGCAGCCAGTGACCTTGAGGGGTATATAAGACCCAGCGAGTATGTTGCCACTAATGAAGAAAGCCAGGGTGCTGCGTAAAGAGGAAACCCAACCCTGATCAGGACAAGTCTCTTTTCTGTTTTCTAGGATCCAAATCTAAGAACTCTACTTAGCCATCCAGCATCTTCTTCAACTTATTATAGTCATCAACATTAATCTGACCTCCTCTCCAGCTTGAGACCATGGACACAGCTGCAGTGGTGACTCTTCTGGCTCTGGTTATGGCGATGGCTGGTGTCAGTCATGCCCTTCATTTCCAAGGTGGTCTGGACAAAAATGACATCCTTCCCGGTAGCTCAGAGGAGAACATGGCTGAACACCTGCTGGGACTGGTGAGATAGCAAACCGCTCACAAAGTTGATTTTCAAATGATCCTTTCCATTTATAGAAGAAAGGCAATTAAACTCTGACTTATCCAACCAGGTGCAGTATGGAAATATGCTGTTCGAATAGCAGCATTTCTTTGCATTTTTTTCTATATAATTTTTGTCAAGTCCAAAATAACCTTGGCTTCTACAAATGAAAATCTAATGTTGAATTATATCTCTGGCACAAATGGTTGTGTTTAGACATTCTGACTGCCTAATGTGGCGTGTCAGATTCACTACATGAGAGTGAAGGACAGATTCTGTGCAGACAGAAGTCATGCCAATATTTTTTAGTCTGTCACTCCATGTGATGCAGCATGTTAATGGGATTTGAGCCTTTCATCAAACAAGACAGCATAAATAAATCACATAGCCAATTTACATTTATTTTGAATTTAGGCTTGTCATGCAACAACATGAAATACACTGCTGAGATGAACAGTCAGACAAGCAGAGCTGATAAAAGATATGGATTCAGTTCATGACTAGAAAAAGATTTTCTCTTTGTAGCATACAGGAGCAGACTGCTCTGGGTTTAGTTTTGCATAAAACTAAGGATAAGTGGATAGTTGGGTTATCACAGGGTACAATTCTTTGCCTTTGTGCACTGATATCTACATCTCAAGGTCTCTCTTGCCACAGCGGGATAGATCAGTTGGAGTTTCAAGCTCTGAGGAGTTGTGTTGCAACCTGAAACTGATATGTTTGTGGGATTTTCATTTAAATGCAAAAGTCAAATTTTCTTCCACCAAGCTTTGCATTTATGGATGTGTGTTTGAATGCATATAAATGTATATATGTATGTGTGTGTGTATATGTGTATGTGTCTGTGCTCCAGGAGGGTGAAAACAGAGAAAACAACATCGATAATCATCTGTTGGGCCCAGTGTTGAGAGCTCTGTTGCTCGGATTTCAGAGAGAAACCAGGGAAGCTGTTCTCCATCAGCCACAAAGGTCAGTGGCAATACAGAGCCAGAATTGCTCACACACATAAAAATATGTGCACAAGAAATCGGTTATCAATAACTGAATCTCTTAATCTTTCGGCATGGCAATTTCAGTCAGCATATACTAAAATAAAATATTTACTTTCATTATTGTAACAAATTTGACATCTGCTCAGTTGTGTTTAGGGAAAAATGACTTACTACCTTATTCTACTCGATGTATAGTAAATATATCATGTTCAATCTAGCTTTGGGTTTCAGTGAAAAATGATATGCACATGCCACTTTTGTACTCTTTTAGAAGCTTCTGCTTTTAGGAATTTGTTGTAAAAAAAGACATCTATTAAACAATGTGCAAGTACTCTCCATGTCTGAAATATACAACAAAGTACAGTAAAGTGCCATTACTACTGAAATCATTGAAAAGTTGCATTTGGATAAGAGGTTCAGGAGATAGATGCCTCTATTATGGTAAGCACAGAAACATGTTTTTTTCACCTGTAAATGGACTCAGCCTTAGAGGTTTAAACCTCAAACTGTAATCTCTGCATTTACAGTGTTTTCTTTCCTATGTCATCAGTCTACAGCTGTCAAACACAATTTAAGTCCAACACAACCAAATGGAATAATTTTATATTTGAAGGTTTTGTTGTGTATTATTGTTAAAATAAATGATTTGTGCAATTTTTCGGATATTCTTAAAAAAAAAAAACCATTAAGAATGAATGAAAAAGCCCTACAGATATTTCCCATTTATTTCTTTAGCTTACATCACTCCCCCATGTTGTTACTCCTCCTGTGCAGGTTTGGCCGCAGTTCCAGAGGGCAGGTAGTGTCGGAGGATCAAATTCATTCCCGGGACTGGGAGGGCGCCCCTGGTCAGATCTGGAGTATGGCTGTGCCCCAGAGATTTGGCAAGAAATAGCTTGGTAGAAAGACCTTCACATCACTGTCTGGTACAAATCCAAGCAACGGGCAGATGTGGAAAGACTAAAGTGAAATGAATAAATCTGAAATGTATGAGCTTTCTCACATTCTGTTCAACTCCAATCCAGGTCATTAGGTCTTGCTTGACACCTGGGTTTTAGTTAAAGATGATTCAAGCTTCTTTAAAGTTTTTTTTTTTTCTCAAATTCAAAACACTGTAAAATGTGTTAACTGGTGCCTATGAGATGTTTTAAGCAAACCTAATTTGTCCTGACTGATATTTGATCAAAGCCAAAAAGTGTTTATGGATGTACTATGAAGTGATTGCAAATGTAGTTATTTTTTCTGTTTACTGTTCAAATAAAAGAGCGTTAAACTTGGAAAAGCTCTGTGTCTGTTCAGTATGATTAATATCTACAAAAATTGTAAAGCGGATGTAGAATCATGTCAGAAATACAAATTTTCCCGGCTTAAAAACATGTACACAAAAAAGATGAATAATCAAACTCCAACACAGAACGATTATCAAATTAAAAATATAATGAAATCTCAAAGAAGATATAGGAACTATTTAACATGATGTCAAAGAAGAAACATAAAATCAGTTTATTATCTTTCAGATTCACTGAACATTTTATAAAATGTATTTGGGATAGAAAAAAGTAAAAAAGGCACATTATAAATTTTTACCACCCAAGGTGAAAAAAGACGGACAACATAACAGAAAAAAGAGATGAAAGAGGAGAAAGAGAGAACAGAAGAAAAATTCTGAAAAAGAGATAGAATTAAAATATCGTAATATTAGCCTCTCAGTGCTCAGTTGCTTCTGTAAAGTTTTCTTTAGTGAAGGAAGGTATGGTCTGTATAATTACATGGAATTACATACTTTACACACAAATATGTGGAAACGTTGCATAACAGTTTCATATTGCATGGTCAGGATTCCTTGGTGGCACATTTGAACTAGCTCAGTGCAACATGATATAATCTAATGTGAGACTCAGTTGGCATATCTGACTACACACATTTTTTTTATTTATCTGTAGGTCACTAACTCAGACATCAGAGTGATGGCACTGAAATATGCAAAAAAATAAAAAGATTAATTTATAAAGAAATCAAAGATGATATTTTCAGTTAAATACTTTGTGAAGCTCTAATACGGGCCATTAATGCCTCATTTTTTTACTGTGAAATTAGTAAAATAGTCATTTAGCTATCATCTCTTTGATAGAAAGAGATGCAGTGGCCATTGTCTGTGGTGGATTTACAATCCAGCTGGGGAAGCACCATGCAATAAGCTTGTACACTAATTAAAACACGGCAACATGCAATTACTTTACGAGTTAACGGCTTCCACAGCCAATTACTGGGGAGGAAAGCATGTCAATCCGTCTCAGTAAGAGTCGTTTATTAATGAGACCACCCATTTTTCTTTATAAACCCTGAAGAAAAAGAATGAAAAACAACTGGTGCAAATTAGAAAAGCATGTCATATTCATTTTGCTATTTTGGTTGAATTAAGGTGCTATGTGACAGCATGGGGGTTAGAATATTTTGTTTCCAGACCTTGCACTGACAACATCAGTTTTGAATATTGTTATTTGTGTGTATTTTTCTGCATTTTGCCATGTAGAAAATTTTATGATTAAAACTGGTAAAACATTATCAACACAAGAAGCATTCAGGTTGTTGTCAAATGCAGCATGAAAAACCTTAGCCCTTCTCTTCCTTTTGTTCAAGCGAGAGTAACAGCGTTGTTCAAAAAGAAGAAGACAGACA
>JAOXYM010000003.1:19673960-19685305 GCA_028567055.1 Leptatherina wallacei | reverse complement strand
TGAGAGTTTGTTCCACATGTAAGGAGCATAAAAACTGAACGCTGCCTCTCCGTGTTTAGTTCTGACTCTGGGAACTGGGAACTAGTAGAGTAATTTGAGTAAAAAAAAAAAACAAGACCTCAGGAGAGGCTTCAAGGACTTAACTGAGCATTTGCCTGAACAATACCAGGGTCATATTTCAAATGTAAGAGCAGAGGATGAGGAACCACATTTATTCTCCATTACTGATATGGCTTTTGCATTGTAGCAGATTTTTGGGAGGCCTTGACCCACCAATTAAACTTCAGGGAAAGCATATGTTAACCGGCTTCAATAGCAATTTATTTTCTTATTTGGGTGTAAAAATTCAGTACCGACAGATAATCACTGACAAAATAAGGCTAATTTCTAACCAACAGTGTTAATGGATGTAAACCTAAACAATAGTTGTAGCTCTTCCAGCTCTAATGGTTCCACCTCACCGAGAGTTAAACAAATTAATGTGAAAGAACATTGGGCGTAAAACACATGGTCAAAACACATTCAAATGCTTCCCCATCCAGGTAACAAGACATTAATCAACCTTATGGTTCATGTACCCCAACTTTAAGAGAAATATTTAAAAAGCTCAGGGAGTCGTACCCCAGCTGTAACACGGATGTTAGAAGAATGTTAATTTATTTTGCATCTGCAACATGTGTTGACGCACCTTAAAACAGTTTTACCCTTTTATTGCTTGAAAAAATTATTTTGTATTCTGGTATTGAAGGTATTTGTCCAAAGGAAAGTAAACGCACCACTTTGTAGAATACCACAGAACAGACTTTTTACCATAGAAAAATATGGGCCATTCATAAGAGATTGTGGAATATTTCCTTACAGTTTGAAAACCTGTTTTATGTTGTTTCTGTTCTTTCCTTTTCAAGTGTGCAGGTTCAATTTATGGCAAAAGGGGGCATTTTCACTTCAACTGACATGTCTTGTGGCCTGACCTATATTTTCCAGCCAAGGGTATTTTGTCCCACACAACAAGCATATCAGGCATGTGCAGGTTTCCTGCCCACCCATCACTTTCAAAGGCCATGGTTGTTCGTTGTTGTGAGAAGTGACAGGAAAGCATTCTAAACAGACTGTGGGCTGAGAGGCAGTCATGGTGGTTTGAAGGGTGAGCCCATCCAGTAAGCCCTGGTATTTGTGTGAGCGGAGCATCGGGGGAGTTCACTCTGCTACCGGGTGAGGAGAATAACAATGACTGTGGATATAATCAGTTCTACTCAGCCATGGCTGATTGTGCATTAACTTGGGCTGGTGGGGTAGATTTTCTGGATTGTAACAAAACATACACACAATTTACACAACAATATTTAGTATAATAGTTCTATTGAACCATTCAAAACTCCAGCCCAGAGTACTCCAAAGGAATTAAAGTAGATTCCAACATACATGATATTATAAAATAGTAACTTTTATGTGAAAAATGATCAAAACAATATATCTTTAAAGTTTGAGTGCATGAAAACCACATCAATGCACAATTACGGGCAGCTTTAGAAATTAACTACATTAAAGAGGAATTTATCAGGGGAATAGCAGTATAACACACTAGTAGAGTTCTATATTATTGGATTTTCTCCCTACAGGAAATAGGAAAGTCACCTTTATATTGTCAGAACCTGTTGTAAAGATGTGGGATTTGTCTTCCCAATCATATCTTTAGCAACATAGAAGCAGACAGATTTTTGGTTCTCTAGTCGTGTTTGGAAATTAGTTTGGTTTAATACAAAAAAAATTATTAGTCAAGCTGTATCCAGGTGTTACTTGGACTTGTTACTGTTCTGCTTTGGGGAAATGCAAATGGAGCATGAAAAATTTTCTTGTCTTTAATATGTTTTGTGTCTTTTTCATGATGCCTGTTTTGAAACACTCCATGATAAGTAAGCTCAGCTTTCCACAGCTCAATTGCGATTCAGTCACACCAAGCATAATCAACTCTACCTGTGGTTTTTATCAATTTTGACACAAACATTAGTAACATGTGATACTGTCTCTGCAGAGAGGTAACAGTGAATTGCTGACATGTGTCCTAGGATATACGGCCAGTAATTTCTCAGAATTTAAGTGTTCACCGTAGTCACATATTTCTGCCTGCCTGTTAAAGAAAAGGAGCTCAATGTCACTTCTTATTTTCAGCCCTCCTCCTGTAATCCATAATTGTGGTTTCAAACGTAATGAAGCCTCTTCATATCTGAATACCAATTAGAATGTACTACTGAGATACCAGCATATCATTTCTATAGTTACACATGTACTCCATGTCTTTGTAGTGTGAAAATAATCAATCAATTTTGACCTTGAAAAGCTCCAAAAGCTAATTTATTAGTATTGTGTGTGCGCCGTTATACTCAGGAAGATATTGGTTTTGCAGAATGGAGTTTCTGAATAAAGGGAACACACCAGACAGAGCAATAAATAAATGCAGATGGAATGCTTAATTCTTCTTTCTATTTTGTGTTATTTAATGATGTCCTTGTACATTTCTGTTCAACCACTGCAAAGTCAAGCCAAATCAGAGGGATTGTTCTTCAAAGCCAATGATTCAATAATTGACTTTCTTTTGCAACTGCTAGTCTTTTGATTTTTCCTCTCTTGATTCACATTTTGAAATTCAGCTCAAAACTTTCAAATTTACCTCAGTAGTCTTTTCCTTTATAGGCTTTGACTTCTAACTTAATTTGTCAAATGAAGTGTGTGCTGCACTGTTTACGCTGAGGCTGCACAGCTTTCTAAATGCACAAGAAGCATTTAGAAAAGATGCATGGAGGACTGGCACTGACATGGATTTCAGCATTACTCAGCAACCCTGTCAGCTACAGTACAATTGTTTTTCATTGTGTGTATCTAGAATTGTGGGGGTAAGATCGAATCTGTCACGTCTTTTTTTTCCCCCTTTTTTTTACGTTTATGGAGTAGTAAAGTTGAAATTAAATCACTTGATTTTGGATGTGACTGACAATAACTTTGGTTTCCTCTAAATCTCTCCACACAAGAGCTTTGGAGACTAATTTTTAACACGGATTCGTTTTGACTGTTTCAACATTGTACCACCAAACTCATCTGTCGGATAAAAAGAATTCTGAAAATAAGGGAAGACTGTAGCCATCCGTCTTACAAAGGCTACAAAGAAAAAGTGGTTCTGTTTTGTCAGTGTGTGAATCGATGCGGACACCCACTTATTCCCACTGAAGGAGAAAAACTTGCTGTCAGTAAAGATACAGCTATTTTCAAGGTTGGTGCTCCTACACTACAATCTTAAAAACAGATGTACTTTTGTCAAAAGAATTGATTTATTTTCTCCTTTCTCTCCTTGTATTTTCTTACACCTTCATAATTTCCATTTCTCAGTTGAAATTAAGAGCATTTTCCATTCTCTACAATGCTAGCTATAAGCATTGCAGCTCTACTTTTCCATGAACAGATCGTTTCAACAGTTTTAGGTTTAAAGACCATAACTGCTGAATATTGCAGTCAAATATACATGACCTCTCATGTATTTCCCCAGAATGGTGGAGGAGCTGCCATACTCCACTACTCATGAGCCAAGAAACAAGTAGGAGGTGGCAGGCTGCCCTGCTGATCTCACTGCTCAGCACTGCAGGATTCAGCATTACTGTCAACCAGCTCAGACATCTTCAAAGTGGATGTCTACAGAGCCCTGGATCACATAGACCAGCTCTGGTGAAGTAAATGCTGCATTGACCTCAGTCATAGCCCCTCATGGACTAAAACAAACTAGATTACCTTTTGACTGGTCGATTATCAAGAATTTAAACATTTTCTTATGCTTTGTAACTAAGTGTTTTATATCAATCAACTGATATTTTAAAACATTTTATAATCCTATATTGCAGCTGCTTAGATAATGGTTTTGCGATAATCTATTGCTTTAAAGAGACCCTACTCAACTTATACTATTTTCTCAGTGACGCGCCACTATTGACGATTAATTGGTCTTATCTCTTGCTCTTCTTTGGCTTTCCTTAGTTTCCTCTCTTCCTCCGATATTGTCTTCTAGCGTTTCTTTGCTGAGTTCGCTGGTGTGCGGTTATTTGCTTGCTAGCGTGTAACGCATGTGAAAAGGGAAACTAGTGAAATAGTCAGGTTTCTCAGCTGCAGGACGCTGCAGGACGCTGCAGGACGCTGCAGGACGCTGCTAGTCTGCGACGGCCCTGGAAATGCACATAATAGATGTCACTGTGTTATCAAACGAGTCCGGAAACTGGAGTTTTAAGGTTGAAAAGTTATATAATGGACCTTTAAAAGAGTATACTGTCATTCTTGAATATATTTGTAATGGTAGCGATATCAAAGGTTAATTTTGAAATTAAACTCTCCTACCTTTTTCAGATCAGAAGACGTAGACCCACGCCTGCCACTTTAGTGGCATCCAGTGATCAATCATCACCCGGTAAGATGCTCAAATGCAAACACACCTTCACAGACTGTTTTTGTCACTTGATAACGGGCGCAAAAACATGCTGCAGCTGATTTATTAACCTTGCGCATCTAGGAATGCGACCGTAAAACGTCAAGATAGCGCTGCAATGCATTTTGATTTTTGCCTTGAATGAATATGCAATCTTGGCGTTTCTGTCAGAATGTGCAAAATACTGGGAGGAGTACATGCAAATAAATCAGCTTTGCATGCGCAATGTGATTTTCTAAACATTGAACTGATTACGCTGGCTGTTGCGCCTATATTTAGCGCTTCTGAAAGGCAGGCGTTAACTGGCTCAGATGCGGATGGAACAGATGCAGTTTGGAAGAGAGAAGCAACAGCTAAATGCTGCAGAATTGCAGACGCGCTTCAGTCTGATTCAGAATATTTTCTCATGAGCTGTGGTGGCGATGACTAAACTTCTGGAACAAAATCTTTACATAAAAACAGATAATTTTTTTGAATGTTTAAATCACAACTGTTCTTTAGACAAACGTCAAAAGGAGGCAAGTTTATATTTGTTATGCCCCCCACCTTATTTGCAGAGGTTTTTATTATGAGCTTTTTTTCTTCTTCTTGTTCTTCATCTAATAGCTTGCCATCTTTTCTTAACCTCATCTGGTGTTCTAATTGTTTTTTTTCCGACTGGTTTTACTTTTTGGCAAATACCCTCCCATTTCAGTCCTTCTGGTCACATTAAGATGTCTTTGCCATATTTCTATTTGCCTCTTCTACTAATATTTTGATCTCCATTTGTTTTCCGTTAGTGCCTTTCTTGCTCTCCTTCTACACAATTGTGCACGCTAAATCCTCATTGAAATAAGGCTGTTTGTGACTTTTATCAATTGTGCAAACAATCTTAGTAGATCGCCCACAAATCATGGAAACAACAGGTGCAATTTATTTGCGGCGCACGCAATTTTATGTTCACTATTTCGGATCTTAGTAAATCAGGACCAAAGTGTTTTTCAGCCAAGGGGCCCAGTGTCACTTTTACTTTATCACTTTTTTGAAAATGAAATTATGTGTCCTTGTAAATCAGTTGTTTTTATTCCTTGTACAGCAGCAAGTTTGTTCCCCTTGTTTTGTTCTACATTTGTTTTCAACTGGTTAGTTAGATCCATTTTTACATTCTCATGTTTAAAAATTTTTTATTTTAGTATCAAAAGAACAATATTTGTGATGTTAAAAAAACACAACACAAACACAAACAAAAATATTGTTTTGATTTTAATAATGTGCAAATGATAATAAAGAGACCTTAGTTTTGTTAAAGGGATATTGAGTTTTTATTGTTAAATTATAATCACAATCTTCCTGCATCCTCTCTGAGTTTAGATCAGTTTTTAAAGAACAGAAATCAAACACATAATAACCAAAGCTGTATTTTCTTTGTATTTTTTCCCCAAGTTTCCTATTGTAGTTCTGTTATTGTTCTGTCTATGTAGTATCCAGAATTCTATGTAGAAAAAAACTATTATAAGTGGAAAAAAACCTTTGGTGTCCAGCTGGAGCCATATGTAGGCATTTAGCAATAGATAAGGCGAAGAGCCACTTTCAGAAAAGTAAAATATCAACAATTCACTCTGAAAACCAGGTTTAAGATATACAAATTTCAGGCTTTCATGCCAGCATACGACAGTTCTATAAGTACTAACTTGTTAATGTACTACAGCAACATACATGAGCAGGTGGTTTGAATTACAGAGCTATGGGGCGCTTGGCTCCCCCAAAAAGTTGATGAACTCTGGTAAAGATACTTATCAGAGAGACACCAAAGGGAAGCTATAAAAGATAAAAGACATTCAGGTCATATTTTATTTTATTTTCCATAAGGTTCCTGACTTTCTTAAATAAAAGAAATTGCATTTATTTGTCAGCGTTGTGCATGCAGTGGTGGTGTCTTTATATGCTACATTTGTTGCAAACATTTTCATACGTTCTCACCTCCTAGATCAGCTGTATGTTCTTTAAAACTATCCGTCCAACTTTGTTGAACCTTTCGCATCAGCATAAGTACAGAAGTGACAGCTTTCTGCTTCATGGTTTTACGCGTTAACCACACCTACTTCAAATGTCCGATCAATTATACCATTGTTGTCATATAACAACAAAGTTCTACTCAGCTAATATGACAAGAACAAGGCACAAGAACTCCTAAACCAGAACCACAGGAACAAAATGATATGTTTCGAGAATGACAACAAAGTTTGCAGAGTAGGCTACGTAGCAAGCTTGACTCCCTACATAAACTGTTGATTCAGCACTGTGGACAGCAGTATGAGTATATATCTATGATTGGCTGGTTCAACAGTTTTCTGATATCTGATATTTACTGGTTCTTTGTGTTTACAGCCTCATCACCTCAGTTATTAACCTCTTTCGAATTTGATGCATTGGCACAAAAAAACTTGTTCTCAGCCCTACATACCTAACATGAATGAATGAATGACTGAAATAATCAATCAAACAATCAATCAATTAATGAATCAATGAATAAATAACTATATAGCACAAAAGATACATAAATAAACTAGAAGCATTCAGAGAGCGCAGACCTCTGTCGAGTCATAGGGTCAGTCACCTGAGAAAAACCCCAAAAGGTCCAACAGCCCACCAAGTATCCCCTATATTCTGAACCTCTGGATCACAGATGCAGAATATCAACTACAGCTTTAGAATTTCTTATTTAGTGCAGCATCGGCAAGTAGCTAAAATTACCCCATCTGGTGGTTCTTGGGAGTATTGCAATGTTGGTGGTTCTAGTCTTAAAAATAATTCCTGGATCCAGATGTATAGATTTAATCAGTTGTTCCTTATTCCCCTTCAGAGATTTCCTGAAAATGTCATGAAAATCCCTCTATTATTTTTTGAGCAATGTTGCTAACAGACAGATAAACGTTAGAATGTGATTATCCAAGGAACTAATAAACAAATTCTAGACACATTTCTGTCTATATGTTTAATTGCTGCGATACTGAATGTCATCTCTGTTACATACCAAACAGATCTTCCTGCTGCCTTAGACCAACAAAAACAACCGCGTGTCCTCATGGGATCTTAATGATCAAACACAACATCAGACCTCTGAGGAGTTATTCTGCTGTATGAGTCATCCATTGGCTCCCTTCTTCCCTCCCTGCTTCTGCTATATTTGGGAGTACATTTGTGTGTAAAGTGACCCACTGCAGACTTAAGAGATGATCAGCAGGGAATGTCAGGCTGATCTGTTTATTATTTTTATCCAATACTACCAACTGGAACAGATTCAAAGATGTTTATAGTCTGTTCACTTACAATTTCTCAGTGAGAATGTGTGATTTTACATAAATGAGCCTGTGTTGAGTCTGTTGTTTGACTCAGTAATTTGACAAGCACAAGAGGAGTGTCTCAATCTAAATGTAATAAGAAAGAGAACTCTTAACAATCTTCTGCTTACTGTAGTGGATCTGAGACAAAGAGAAGTGAAGAAGTAGAAGTGGGGAAAAATTAACCAGAACAAGAGGGAATAGAAACAAAGCATACAAAGACTTATTTTTTTCAAGGAAATTTTATCTCTACTATGGTATTTATTCTTTTAACTAATGAGAATATTATATACAACTTGTTTATTCTTATTGATAAACTAGATTTATTATGTGTCTCTCCACTGATATTTGTTGTAACAGGAAATAAATGTACACCTAAAGCTCATTCTTAATAATTAAATTTTTTTTACGAGTGATGATGACCTAAGTAGGTACCCTTTGATAACCACGATTTAGATGGTGACCTCAATTAGATCAGAATGCTGGGCCGGAAGTATTTAAGGGATAATATGTGTTTCCTTAAGTACAGCTGTGTGACCTTTTCCTTATTGGGCTTGTATTTAATTTCACACAGGTTTGCACTTCACTTAATGTGTTTCTGTGTGTTTTTTTTTAAATAGAGGTTCTCAAACAGCTGTGCCAGTTACAAAAAGGGAAAGATATCAAAGCAAATTTTAGATTTCTTAGAAGAAGCAAAGACAAAAATCTAATCAAATGCAGAGCCAAAATCAGAGATGTTGTTCTTGTCTTTGTGTGTGAGAGAGTAAGAGAAGAGGATGTGCCAAATAGGAGGGGGATGGGGAGGAATAGATATGATGAAGAGGGAGAGGAGCTGTGCTGGTGCAGTAATGGTGTGCCCCATATCAGAAAGAGCTCTGCATTATTAAATGTGCTACAGATTGCTCTGCCCTGTGCACCCCAAAAGCACATAAGAGGAACAGAGAAAACTGAGATACAGGCTGTCGGCTAAATAATGAGGAAGAATCATTATAAAAGGGTGATTCTTTTTTATTTGCTCCAAGGAACAAACCTGGCTTTGGGGAGGATTAATCTTTTCACTGTTTCCTTTAGAGAGACAAGGAGACGACTTGACTAAGGTCTAAAACAAAAAAGAGAGAATATTTAAATTTTGTATAGTTATAATAGTTAAAATTCTATTTTCTTTATTAACTTCTGTTTTATTGATTTGTATTTTCCATGATGGAAATGTATTTTAAATATCTTTACTATGCAACCATTTTACTAGGTGCCTTTTGAGGCATTAAACCCGCACAACCACCAGAACCACCACCAGCTGTCATGTGTGTAGTGCCAAGACTTTATGTGACTTGTTTGGGAGTCTTAGCTTGTAACAAAAAATATATATACAAGCATAAATATCCTTTATTTTCTGTATGTCTTAGTCCAATTCTTGCTCATGGGGGGCTGGAGCCTATCCCAGCAGTTAGCAGCCAAGAGGCGGGGTACATTGTGGACAGGTCGCCAGTCTATCGAGGGGCCAACACAGAGAGACAGTCATTCATATTCACACTCAATAGGGAGAATTTAGAGTGACCAATTAACCTAACTTGCATGTCTTTGGATTGTAAGAGGAAGCCGGAGTACTCAGAGAGAACCCACACATATAAGGGGAGAACGTGCAAACTCTACACAGAAAGGCTACTGTTCGAACCCATCCCCAGCCGAGGCTCAAACCAGCAACCTTCTTGCTGTGAGGTTGTGGTGCTAACCACCACAACACTGTGCAGCTCCAAAGAAAAACAGAGGGGTAAGGATTCTGGGGTTGGAGTGGGACAACAGAAAAAAGAAGGCCAACCTGGATAGTGAAACTGAAAACCTCTCCAGGGGTTGGCCAGGCAGCAGACGAGACAGACAAAGCTCTCTCCATCCAGAGTGGCAGACGGTGGACAGCAAAGCAAAAAAATCCTCCGGGGATACTGAAACTGGCAAAGTGGATGCTGCCTTCTAGGCAGGGTCTGAACCAGCCATAGAAAGTGCAGACCCTAAGGCAGGGATCCTCAATCCTGGTCCTCAAGGGCCGGTGTCCTGCAAGTGTCCCTGCTGCAACACACTTGTCTCAAATCAGCGTGTAATTAGCAGACTTGTGCAGAGCTTGTCTCAGTCAGAGTCAGGCATATTGCAGCAGGGACACTTTAAAACACTTTAAAAGACACTTGCCCTCAAGGACCAAGATTGAGGATCCCTGCTCTAAGGTATTGTTTGGACAATACAGTATGTCAACTGACTCAAGGGCAGAGTCTTGACGAGACAGGATACCAGTTGACTCAGGATTAGTGGATTAAGTCTGCACTCTGTAGATTCCATGGCAGGAACTAGGGAGGCATCTTCAGGTCCTGGACCTGGTAAAACAACTGTAGACTCACTGTCTTGGGCAGGGAGGGCCTCAATCAATTACATAGCACATTTAATAATCTGGTTATAGCCCTCAACCTCTCCTGGAATCCAGGGCTTAACAGCACATTCAATAAAAGTCACAATGCCAGAACTTTATTTGGCATTAAGGTGAATAAAACAAAATGCCAAACGACAACAATTGGCACTGAACAAAGAACACCTAGGGGGATGAAACTGAGGAAAGGTAATGAGAAACATTACACAGGTGTGTTTGGTAATCAGCAATAGAAACTTGGTGTTGAACAAGAACTAGAAGCCAAACTAAACAGGACATGCTTTAATTTTTCTCCTCTACTTTATACTTTTTCTTTTGCCTTCATATTTCATATTGTTTTACATGGAAAGCAAAAAAAGAAGTCAATTTCATGAAGAAATTACAATGTAAAACCTGCACTGTGAGCCGAACTAAAAGTATGATTTACAGAATTGTAATTAATTAAAAACAAAGTTGGATCATTGACTGATTAGTTTATAGAATGCTATAAAGAAGAGTTTTCTCCCAGATTGGTGATGATTAAGCGCATATATATTTATTTTATATGTATTTAAAACTTTTAATGTTGTATGTTTGCCTTTACCGTCCATCCATACCGTCCTCTTCCACTTACCCGGGGTCGGGTCGCGGGGGCAGCAGCCTGAACAGGGCAGCCCAGACTTCCCTTTCCCCGGCCACATCAGCCAGCTCATCCGGGGGTATCCCAAGGCGCTTCCAGGCCAGCCGAGAGATATAATCCCTCCAGCGTGTCCTGGGCCTACCCCGAGGTTTCCTCCCGATGGGACGTGCCCGGAATACTTCCCCAGGGAGGCGTCAAGGGGGCATCCTGGCCAGATGCCCGAGCCACCTAATCTGGCTCCGCTCGATGCGGAGGAGCAGCGGCTCTTCTCTGAGCCCCTCCCGGATGACTGAGCTTCTCACCCTATCTCTAAGGGAGAGCCCGGCCACCCTGCAGAGGAAACTCATTTTGGCCACTTGTATTTGCAATCTCGTTCTTTTGGTCTACCCAGTGGTATGGTCTTGAACTACCCAGAGCTCAGGACCATAGCTGGAGATTGCGGCCCGATGAAGCCAATAGGACCACATCATCTGCAAAAAGCAGAGACCCGATCCTGAGGCCACCAAACCGGATCCCCTCAACACCTCGGCTGCA
>JAOXYM010000003.1:19654734-19673860 GCA_028567055.1 Leptatherina wallacei | reverse complement strand
CCCATGCCCCCTCTAAGACCCTGAAGAGGGTATAGAGCTGGTCCACTGTTCCACGACCAGGACGAAAACCACACTGCGCTTCCTCAATCCGAGATTCGACTATCCGACGAACCCTCCTGTCCAGGACCCCTGAATAGACCTTACCAAGGAGGCTGAGGAGTGTTACCCCCCTATAGTTGGAGAGTTGCCTCAGCGACCGCCGAAGCCGAGCTCCGCTTAGCCTGCCGATACCTGTCAGCTGCCTCCAGACTTCCACAGGCCAAGAAAGCCTTATTGCTTTATTCAGCTTGACAGCATCCCTCACTGCCGGTGTCCACCAACGAGTTTGTGGATTACCGCCTCGACAGGCACCGACGACTTTACAGCCACAGCTCCGGCTGGCCACCTCAACAATGGAGGCGCGGAACACAGCCCACTCGGACTCAATGTCCCTCGCCTCTATTACAGTTTTCCTTCATTGGTTTGGCTCATTTCCTGAAACAGAAACACATTCGCATAACAACATGGACAAACCTCCAAACCATTTGACAATTGTTCACAACAGAATTGTATTTCTCATTCAATTCATTAAATTGCAAATGTCTTAGTACATGTCTCAATTTCTATGTACTACTTTGCAAATGATTAAGTGCAGTTAGCCTACAGTTAGCACTATTTCCAATTTACATGGGAAAAGAACTTAGTTCTGAAGCATGAGTGAACAGTTTTGGGAGAGTAATGAGCTTTTGCAAGTGAGCCATGATGTTGTGCTGAACTGTAAGACCGTTTTGCCAAATGATCTTGAGAGTTTTGAGAATGTAATTTCTGTTTCAAGAAATGAGCCAAACCAATGGAGAAAAACTGTAATAGACTCTGAAGACCTTATCAAAAATGGAAGGAAGGGACAAGAAGGGAAAATTATAATCATGGTATTAAAAATCACAGAGTTATTGTCTTAAATTACCTGCAGGTCACATTGTTTTTTTTGCATTTCTACCAGCGATGAGGTAATGAAATGTTGCAAAAACCTAAATGTAAAAACATCACTGTTGAGGCAGAGCCAGGCTGACAGGATCTACTTCATTAGAAATTGTTCATCCCTGAAAACCAATTTACTGACAAGAAAGAAAATGTATAAGGATATTTTTTAAAAGAGGGTCTAATTATTCCATATTTGGGATCAGATCAAACAGCCTTTTTCTGATTGAATTTTTGTATCTTTGGAAAAAAATCATGCAGTGGAAGGATGTTTGCAACTTTGCTCATTTTTCTTCATCAAATGCTGTTGAGCAACTTCAAATTGACACCAGTTTTGGAGCCGCTACACAACAGAAAGAAGTGGCTTGACTTCAAGTCAGAGGAACCTATCTGTTCTCATCTGGCTCTGTGTCAGATAGTCAGTCAGTTGGGAATTGCAGTGATAGCCTCATCGCTGCTGGAAAGGCTTTTTGATCTCCCCTTTCTCTCATTGTGCAGCACAGATGGGCTGCATACACAGACATAATAAAAAAATCAGCCATGTGTAGCCATACTTTATGTTTCTTGACCCAAATGGTGTTTCAGTTATGTCTCTTGTATATTGTTTTTTTCTTTCAAATCAAAGCACAGCTCCTCTCTAAGATTTTCAACGTCACCATATTCACACTAACAACAAAATTTTAAGCCCTGGTTTGATTCTGTCAAACATATCTGGGAGCCATCTCTGAATTGTTCTTTCTGTTCACATTTTACATTAACACGCCATTTTTGTGATCCGATCACCAGTGGACAGTATTAAAAGCAGGCATGAATACACTGAAGATACATTCAGATCAGATTGCTCAGGTCCATTATTGTCCATAATGGCAGTGTTGTACAAGTTCGCACTTCAACAACTTGTTCAAAGTTCAATCCACATGGGAGCTGATCAAAGTAGTCTTTGACCCAGTATCTGGGTAGCAGCTGTGATAAAAGCTTGTTGAATTCTCTGTAACACTAAGGAAAGAAGATTCAGCACTTCCTTTATTATCTCCTCGAGCGTTCGAAACACTTTCTTACAAAAGAAAGGAGAAAAAAAACTTCCCACAATTCTAATGGCCACAACTTTGACCTACCTTCAATGTACTTTTATGCATTTGGGTTTCCTTTCATTAGTTACTTACTTTGATGATAAAGTAATGTTTGATAACTTATGCTTATCCAACACTTATATAGTATAGCCTTTGTATAACATCATGATAGGATTGCATTGGAGGAAGCATCCAAAGCATTTTTGTAGAATATTTTTTGAACATATATAGTTTCAGTGCTGCAGACCCACATCACAGTTTAGTTTGAGTATGGTCTGATTCTCATCGTGTGTGTCTTTTCCTAAGTCCATACAAATTTCTTCTACCACCTTTTCTGAACCCCGTGACATTTTCAAACAGGGAAAATTGCAAAAGAGGTTAAGGAAAATAGCTTCTTTGGTAATTTGACAAAACATTGGCACAGCTGAACTTGTTTATGTTTATTATTTAACATTCTCAAGTAAGATAACAGTCCCCAAATGAGCTAGTTCACATTCGTTTATCACTTTTTAATGACTTGTAATGAATTCTTGTCATCATATTCACAGTGTACACATAGTGCTGCAGACCGCTACGAAGTACTGAAACATGGACCCAATGATCATCTGAGCAAATGCATTACATTTCTGCATGCATATATCTTATCAATGACCACCAAGGAATCAAAATCTTAAAAACAAACAAAAAACAAACGCATTTTTAGTGCAAAAGCGTTCTTCATGTGATCATTTTCACACTGATTAAAGCATATTAGCCAGCATAGGTCCAGCACCTAACACTTCAAGTCTCATGATTAACATCACAATAATTTGAGGTAACTTCAGTAAAACATGGAAAAAATGCAGCTTCAAAACATTCAGTTACATCTCATAACTTGGAGAACTAAATAAGAGCAACAACTATGTGACAGAATCAGGTGTGGGAACACCATGGCAGACAAAAAATCCTATTCGATAGCAGTGCAGTGTGCAGGTGAGGATGAAGTTGATGAATGCACAGCTGTCTTTCCCAAGGTTAAACAAAAGTTCAACTTACAGTGCAGAGGCTCTCTTCTGGCTTTCTGGTGTTCAAAGTTATCTTTTAAATCATTCAGATTCAGAACTTTTTTTACAGTTTCTGTCTTGCTGTCTGCTGTTCGAGTGCCCTATAACATGCTTTAGTTTACATCTGTTTTACAATGAGCTCTGGAAAATGACTTCAGATTCTTGGATATGGATCTTTCAATTCAGTTTGTCAAAACATATAAACTACAACTAATAAAGGACAGTCCAATAAATTCCTGGGATTGATTTCAAATATGCTAATAAAATCCATAGTCCCTGCAAAAACCCTGTCATATCCTTGCTAGGTGCTAAAGATAAGAATCAGTTTGAAGCACTGCTTTAAATACAAACTGCATAGAAGGTAGACATTTCATTCACCCGTGGGTTTGTGTTTGTTTAGTGCATTAAGAAAGAGCGAGAGAGAGAGAGAGAGACACTTAAAGAAACAAGAACATCATAAGCATTTTGAAAAAGTAGAAATATTATATGCACACATGCACACTCACTTGCACACACACACTGCATTTCCTGTGCCTAGGGATGCATAGGTTGCCAAGCAACTGGGTGGTGTCCCAGAAAAAAAAAAGAAAGAAAAAAAAACTTTCAAGGCTGTAATACACAGATTTGGATTGAGGTTCAAGAGGCTTAGTACTGATCACAGTAAATGGTTTCACTGTACGCCAGTCAACAGATATTCTTTCTATTTTGGCCTTTTGATGTGGTGACCACAGACTCATGTTTCACATATTGACTTTTTTTATTGACTTTGTTTGAGGGTCATTTGAGCTTCATAATTCATACTGTTTGATGCTGGACCTTTCCCTCTTCTGTAAGAATAATTACAACCTAAACAACTGTGTATTCAGATACATTAATGTTGGAAGAAAGGTAGAAATAAGTTGCATACTGCAGACTTCCTTTGTTAGCCTAAAAGAGTTCCACTTCTTACAGGTATGGTATGGAGATCCTGGAAAAACAGTTTGAGCTAGCTACATTTTGAAAATACACAATTCAAAAGTCCAAACCTTTTTCTTCAGACTTCCCTCCGGAGCCACGCCACAAAAGCAGAGGAACGCGCAATGCTTGTTCACGAGGGTTCACCAGCGCTGAACATAAAGCGCTGTTTTCTCCGAAGTCATAAAGACATAATGTTATCTAATGCTGCGTTCCATTTGAACTCAGAAGTCGGAAATTCCGAGATGGAAGTTTCAATTTGAACGGCCCCTGAGGTCGGATTCCCGACTCGGAAAGTCGGAGATCCTCACAACCTCCGACTTCACGTTTAAGATGGCCATGCCCAGTGTTAGCAGTGTAGAAGCCGCTGTAATATTATATTTATTTGCACTTCTGACCAGTTTTTGTTGCATTAAATCAGTACACATAGTATTGTTTGATATATATGTAGGGGGATGCTGCTGTAGTGTAATTCACATTTTTCATGAACTACAACACTGGCTGTCAGAAGCGCTGAGTTCCAAAGACGGCAAATGCCGCTTTCTTCAACGGCACTTATCATTTCAAAACAACAATTCCTGTTTTCTCAACGGTCTGCCGTTGTTGTAAAACAGCAATTGCTGCTTCGAAACAGATTTTGCCGTTCTGTTCCAGTGGTTTTGCCAGTTTAAAACGGTGCTGAGGAATTGCTTTTTCATGGAAGCTGCCATATTTTTTTCCAAATTGTGGACTGGAACACTGTTTACTCGGGGGTGACGTCATTCCCAGTTCCGAGGTAAATGGAATGCACCATTACCTATCAAGAAGAAATACGGCCACCATAGCATCACTTTGCAGCCCTTTCTGTTGCTTCAGTTGACACCACCGCTGAAATGCTGCACAGATGCACTCTGCTCGTGCTCCGCTCTCCTTCAGCTTTTTTCTTTGCAGTAGCTTCTCCAAAACCGCTTTTCTTTTCCGACTCAATATAGGCACATTTCCTGCCATAATATCCCTCACTAAAGGCAATTCAAGGTGCTTTACATAAAACATCATAAGCATTACAACAGAGTGCAGAAGAAGCATTAAAAAGTGCAGTTGTACTCCAGGTTAATCTGAAAAAGATTAAATGTTAATTGTGTTTAATAGAGATGAGGTGACACTGACAGCATTCCATGGAGACTTCAAACAAACTGTTGTTTTTTTTATTGAAAATAATATTGATAAAACAAACAAAAATCCAATAAAGGCGAATGTCGTCCTTTCAACTGAATAATTGAACTTGAATAAAAAGTAAAAAGTACCAGTACCACCCACAATGCTTGGTAAAATTGGAGTTCTTCTAAGTTTCAGATATCCATCTGGCTATCGAGGTAACCTCTTATCCACTCTGCTATGCACTGTCTGGACACAGCAATGCTCCTACTACACCAACAAAGTACACTGAAGACACTGCACTATCAGAAACAGTGTAAATATGGATAGGAGGCTTTTGTGAGCAGTTTTCTTTAAGTGTATCATATGTTTTCCAGTTTTATTGCATGCATTAGTAAACTTATTGTTTCCTTTGTCACAGAAATAGATGAAGATCGACTCCCAAACCAGTTGTACAAGGTAATCTAATTCAAAGCCAGTTTTATTAAAATGAGATTATAGAAATACAATTACATGAATTGTGTGTATATGTCTATCTCTATTGAAACTCTCTTTGTCCTCTCTGCTCAGCTGATATAGTGTTGATATTTTCCAGGCAGCCCTGTTGAACTCTCCTCGACAAAGACGAAAAGGGCAAAAGGGAACACCAACGATGAAAGGTAGTGTAAGTCTTATCTAGTAAGTTTGACAGTCGATGTATTTGGTGCTCAAAGACACTAACAGCATTTTTACTTTGTTCCTATTATTACTTCATATACTGTAAGGTGTATTCTAACAGTTAGCCTCATCTCCAAGAAGTCTCATGTTAAAACCTTTATTTCTAAACAACATGCAAAGACCCTTTACTCTGTGCAATATGTGTGTGTTGGCTGTAGCTCACATTTATCCTGTCCTTTACCTTCATCTTCTTTTAATCAAGAATCCCTTTTAAACCCCTTTTTGAAAACCTTAATACCTAGAAAAAGCTGAAAGAAATGTGTTTCAACAGTGTGTGTTCTGTTGCTGCTGTGAAATGCAGCTACAGCAGAACATTGAAAGTTTGGAATTACTGTTTGCATAGTATCAGTTTTTTCCCTGCATTTACTCAGTATGGTAAAAAGAAAAAAAAGAAGAAGAAGCTTCTTTTAGCCACTGAGAAATGGCTAAAACAATATAGGAAACATGAGCAATTCATAATTATACATGAAGATGATTGTGCACCTTAGATCCAGTCTTTACTAAAAGACCGGAAATAAATTGCATGAACTCAAGACTTTAAAAAAATATAGGCTATATCTATTTTGTAAAGAATAGACTTCTGAGTCTATAAGTGTTGCTCTTCCCTAAACATGGACTCAGTGCCCCATTTTCTAAACAGAATTCCTTCCAGTTTTTATATTCTTAATTTAAAAAGTGGATCTAAGTGAGATTGAGGCATTTTGGTTTATGCATCTTTTAAGGAAAGTCTATTGAGGACAAACAAAAGAAAAAGCCTGAGAAATGCTTTTTATAGTGTTTTTTTGGGTCACACCAGTGCAAATCCTGTTCCAAGGGATGTAATTGTTGTTTTTTAGCAGAGTATACGGTAAAAGAAAACAGTTTCGAACAACAAAAGTGAAGCAAAATAGCAACAATGAATAAACGCTGAATCCAAAATTCTAGGAAGTAAATTTTTCAACTACAGCTTAATAGCCAGACTGCTCAGAGGATAGTGTTTTAATACTTAAGCATCCTTTAGTTTCCCTCTACAAAGAGATTTAACCTATTAAGACTAAGGATCAAGAGGTCTCAACAGAAATATTAAAGACTTGGATTTTATATTCTAAGTTGTGTAGCGCTGGTTAAATGCGGTCAATTTACAGAAATATTTAACTTAGAATAACTTTTATGTGCTGGATCTCTAATTGAATTTCCATCTATGCTGACTATCCATCCATGTATCCCTCTTTTTTATGTGTGACTTATGAACCTGTCTTTTCTTCTATAAACTTTACATTTTACAGCACTCTTTCCTTCTCCCATCTGCACAATGTTTAACTTTAAGATTTTACCAAATCACTTCTTTTTCAATCTATTGTTCCCTTCTATGTTTCCTCTTTCACCTTATCTCTTGTCTCACCATCATATGCCTTCAACTCAACCTGAAACTTGGTCTTATTTGGTTTTTAATGTATTTGTATCTAGGTTTATTTATTGTCAGGATTTGATTTTTATCTATTTCACTACTTTTATCATAGTTTATTCATTTTAATTGTTGTTGTTATTTTGATGCATTTTGATGCTTTTATTTGATCTACCTTAAATGTACAGCACTTTGTGCAGCTGTGTTTGTTGCTAAAGTGCTTTATAAATAAATTGATTGATTGATTATCAAGCTCCCTTTCCCCATCGTTCTCATCTCCCCTGCCTCTTTTTGACCTTCTCCATCTTCTCCCTGCTCACAGAGCTTCAGTTCATGGTAGAGCACCACCTGTACCGACAGCAGCAAGGAGCAGCAGATGAATGTTCTTCAGAGAGCTGCTTATCTGACCGACCCAGTCCTGACTCTGTTCCCGCTGGAGAGGAGCTCCCCCACGACGACGAGGCCACCGCAGAGGCATTTGAGAAACTGCGCTGCCAAATGGAGGGTATGTTTAAAAGGAGGGCTAAGAAAAATACTTTTAAAATTTTGGTCCTGTCCTTGTTTTTGTTTAAATATTTGTTTAAAATTTCTGATGGGATTGCGTAAATTAACACAACTGAGAGGTTGAGAGTGGAAATATTTCTGGTAGCTGGAAATATATCTCTGGTAGCGCTTTCAAAAGTTAGCGAGAACCATGGCATTCTGTTTTGTCAACAGTTTATACAGCAAAAATGAGTCATACCCAGGTTTCTAGGTTTCTGTTTAGGTTTATTCCCACACAAACACACATTAGCTGCTTTTCCATTACCCATAGAATTGCACAAAACCTAAATATCTAAATAAAACCTCTCAAATATCGCAAAAAAAAATTTATATATAAATAATTGAATTGATTTTAAAACTTTACAATTTTGCTACCATTTATTCAAAACTAGGAATTAGTTGAAAAGACTGATATCTATAACTATAACTATATCAGAAAGGTAAAGAAGAAGCCAACCACTTGCTAGCTTCTGTTGGCAAAAAAGGAAAGACGACATGGCTTTTGTCAAAAGCCACAACAATTTATCATTTTAGAGGAGACTTTTATTGCTAGAAACAGTTGGTAGTAAAACAGTAGCTTATTTAATTTTCATAACAATTGAAATATATTTTAGCTGCACAGTGGTGGATAGGCTGGCATCGTTCATGGTTTTTACCTTTGGTGGGGTCTTTCTGTGTGGTGTTTGTTTCCATGTTCTCCATGTGCATGCATGGGTTCTCTCCGGGTACTCAGGCTTATTCCCACAGTCCAACAACATGCATGTTAAGTTTATTGGTGTTTCTAAATTCTCCCCAGGAGTAAGAATGAGTGTGAGTAGTAGTTTGTCTCTCTGTGATGAACTGGTGATCTGTCCAGGGTGTACCCTGCCTCTTTGCTTAATAGCTGCCGGAACAGCTTTCTCATGACTGCATAAAAATAAGTGGGCCGAAAAAAAACGAAGAGAAAAAAAAAGTGGGCAAAGTCGATGAATGGAGAAAATATATTCTATAGATTTTCAAGCTCAACAGTGCTGGCATGTGTTGTCCGTTTTCTGTAAAGCTTTATTTTAACTGTGCTTACTATACTGTAGCCACATATTTTGATTGAAAGTGGTATTGATCATTTCTTCAATTTCTCAACAAGAAAGTGAATACAGTCAGTGTATTTCCGAAAATATAAGAGTAACTATTCACAGTAAAGAATTACACAGTCAAACTCCCACCCTGCAGATACTGACTCCTGTCTGAGCTAAAGTGCTTTTACCTTTGATGACACAAACAGCTTGGCAGGCCAAGTAATTCCCAGTGATGGCAGGTAGAGCATAAAGCACATACCATACATTCATTGGTAATTGACTAATGCATCATGAGTTGACAGGGCTCTTTTCTGAAGGACCACCACACAGTGCAGCGGTTTAATGTTCATTCACCATTCAGATGGTTAAGTGGTGTAAACACTAGAAAAGCTAGACTCCAAAATTAAAAGATGACTGTGCTCTTTATGAATTGTTCAGCAGCAGAGCCACAAATTAAGTTGTCAGTCCCAAAGAAAGGAGAAAAAAAGGAAACTGGGAGAAACAAATCAATGACCATTAACACCAGCCTTGTCCAGTATAGCCTCATTCAAAGATCAGCCTTTTAAATTCACTGAAAGGAGTAAATAACTTGTTTTTGTAAAAGTCAGGTGGAATTGATTGTTGAAATGAGCATTTAAGAGAATGTACCAGTGTTTTATCACCACTGCTACATTATGAAGTGCACTATTTCATCCTTGGCAGGGCAGCTTCATCAGTAACCATCATGTCCTCCAGCTCATCCTCTATTTGTCTCTCTGCCCCTTACAGAGTTCTCCAGGGACAGCCTATTAGAGGCTGCTGGTGGACATGAGTGTGCCCTGTCCAAGGAGGAGGAGGATAGTTCTAGTGCTGCCAGTGTAGCAGATCCCTCTTTACAACAAAGGAATGCACGAGCGGGTACACAAGAGTCAGGTGAGCTTCGGTTATGTATTAAACTTCCCCCTCTTTCATCCTTCACAGTCTTTTCCACAGGGGATTCTTCGTTGTCCTTCACCAGGCAGGCAGGGTTTATTTATGCATGTTAAACAGTTCAACAGGCTTGATTTGGCGTCATGTAATCATGACCTGATAGCAAACATCTGTGAAGTTACTTTGATCCACACTTCAGAGAGCGCTGAATACCCAGTGAGTGAGACACACATGCAAGTGGAAAAATTGGGGTGGTGGTGGTGGTGGAATTATGTGTTTGATTTCACTGTTCCTCTCTCTGTCTGTTGTTGTGATTGTTAAGCCTCACCCTTTTAACCTCTTGCACTTCAAGAGATTTACAATAATAATAATGGTGGCAGGCTGATGATTGTCATTCGTGATAATTTTCCAAATCAGAAAATGTTGTCATAAGTTCATACAGTCAATAAATTTTTCTGTAGGTGTAAGCAGTCCAACACAGTAAAGCAGGACATTATGTCTAATAAGTTGAGAGGGATTTTCTAGAAAATTCTGCACAACAATGTAACCCTTAAAAAATAATTTCGTAATGGTCTTGGCAGTAACTCCGCCACAAAATGACCCAAACCACTTAGCTGGACACCTTACTCTGCAGAATAGTGGCTCTATATTATAGTATCCATAACATAGCCTTCAATTTATGGACTTGGCAAGCCTTAAAAATGACACCAGCCTTTTAAAGGACACTACGAAATTTTCTGACCTTAAAACTCTACGTTCTGGACTCATTTGATGGCACAGTGACAGCTATGATGTGCATTTCTGGAGCCGCCGCAGCCCCGCAGCATCCAGAGGCTGAGAAACCCTACAATACAACTTTTCCTCTGGAAGAACAGCTTCCCAGATGGTTCCCCAAAATAAACCATCTGGTGTGAAGGGTTCTAATTACTCAATGCAGGTTGGTTGAAAATTTCTCGATATATTGGAATGTATATATGAGGTTGTAGTGACAGTTTAAATACACAGTACACAACCTTTGCAATTTTCTTAGTGATGTGCCCTCTATTGACGGCTAATTTGGCATCCAAAATCTTGCATCCTACATGTGCTGTAAGATCTCTCCAGCTAGTAAAAGACAGTCTTATCTTGACTCTTGTGTTATCTCTTCCTCTGTTGCTGGCTCTCTTTTGTTTTCTCTCTTCCTCCAATAATGTCTTCAAATGTTTTTTTTGCTGAGTCCGCCACGGTGCACGTTCAAAGCGGCCGGTTTGTTTACATCTGCTTGCTAGCGTGTGATACATGCAGAAAGCAAAACTCAGCTGCAACATTATGCATGCGTCCCGGATAAAAAGTTGTATAGTACAGTTTTGTCAGCCTTGGTGCTGGGCCGCGGCGGGTCCAGAAATGCACATAATGGATGTCACCGTGCCATCAAAGAAAGCCCATAATGCAGAGTTTTAAGGTCGAAAGTTAAGGAATGGGTCTTTAAAATCCATTGAAACCAATCATCATCCCTCTCCAACTACCCAGAGTTCTCTACTACTCTCTCAGTATTTTATGTCTTTGTCTATATTTTCAGAGTCAAAAGCAGGAGCATCCGGTGCAAATCAACCAGCAGAGGAGGAGATGAAGAAATTAAACCTGGAGAAAGAGAAATAGTGTCCTCTTTGCAGCACAATGCCATATCGTCTGCTCTGTCAACCCAACACCATGACAAAAGATTGTGTCTGCAGATTCACTTTTTAGCGACATCAGGGCATCTTTATTCCTCTACAGTCAGGCCTTAGTTACCACCTCCAGAACAGGAACAAATATTTCTACATTTATTTTGTGAGAAAAAATTCTGGATAAAGGGACAATAAAGTAATTATATTTGTTTGTTCAACTTTCCCTGCACTAATCTAAAACTAGCCAACTGGATGTATGAACATGGGACAGTCTTTCCTGTCTCAGTCACGTCATCATTATCTTACTCTTCCACAACTGTCATGCTTAATGTTGCATTTAGAAGCAACCATCACATTTTTTGCAATCCTCTTAGACAGTTTTTTTTATTAAATATGTGCCATGACTTCAGCAACTATAGTTCCATCTAAAAGCAATAAAACTCCATCTGCATCTCATTAAAAAACTGGAGCCAAAAACATCCATTTAAGCTAAAATGTCATTGCCCAGACCCATCCAGTTTCTTAACTGTTATTTAGGAGGGCAGCACAGTGTTGACTGACAGCTTACAGTCACATATATTAGCATATTTATATACCAGATTGGACATTTACAAATAGGAAATGGTCCTGATAATTCCAGCTGAGGTTAACAGCTGCTTCAACACATTGAGCTGTCAATTGGTTTAAAAATGAATCATTCTGACTAATATCAGAAAATGAAAAACAGTAGAAAATGAAAATTAACTGACAACTGATTTCCAGACTGTTTCATACAAATGTGACATGACATGTGACCTTTTTACACAGTAAGTGAGCTGATCTCCCGGAAGTATATTTCTATGTTTCTGGTCTATTGTTGAGCATTTTTGCTTTGTAAACACAGTAACTGTATTCCTCTGCTACGAATGCTTCCCAAACGAGGATGACTAATAATATTTCCTGACTGAATATTTCCTGATTAACACAAATAGAGCACTGGATCAGCTGGTGCAAATCTGCTACTTACACCTTCTGTGTAGAAACAATTATCAATAAAACTTTGTGATTTTGGACAGAAAGCAAGTAAAAGTTTAATCTTTTTTTCATTTTCTGCTTATTCAAGGATCAAACTATTAATGAGTGAAATAACATTTTTAGCACGTTAACTGCTAATCACAATGATCATTTGTTTCAGCGCTGACTATCCATATTTAGTATGGAAAAATGTTATGGGATTACTTAAATCAGCCTAATCAGCCCTGTTAACAGAAGACTAGCTCAGATTTCTCACCAGTAATATTCCATATTATTGTTATAATTAGGAAGAATCACTGTCCAGGGATAATGTAATGAAAGATAATATACATTTTTCTTGAAAAACAAGTTAGAACCCTAAAGAAAAACATATTTCATGTCATTCTGCTTTACAATGGTTTCTTAGAATACAACACAACCAGTCAAATAATTTGATATATGAACAGATCTTAATTAAGTATTACCTCTCAACCTTGCCATTATTTTGTTTCCCAGAGGGCATTTGTGTTATTGTGACAAAAAGGAGCCGGCAGAAACCAAAAAAGCATTTTCTTCATCATTAGCTTAAAGTATTTTCACCATCATGAACAAAACATCTTAAGAACTATTGCTAGGACTTCTTTGACAAAAATTTGATCATTTGTTACTCCTATACAGATAAAGCCATTTCTAGCTGCTTCATTCAACGACCATTTGCTTTCCGGCCAATGCTATGCTAGATCTTTCTCTAAAAAAAACCAACCAAACAAAAAAGTATAAAACACTCCCACTGGCTGGAAACTGGCTGTAACAATTCTAAGTGGCTGCATCTGCAGATATGTAATGAATGACAAAGGTTCAGGTTACTGTCAATCAAACAAAGAAGCTGACAAGCACCTATAGGTGAAAAGAAGCATTTATATTTCTTTAGATACCTTTAGAATTTCTTTTAATTATATAAAATAAAATAAACGTTTACTGCAAAAGTGACTACTGGTAATTCAGGTTGGACTTCTCTATTTGACTAAATAGCAATGTTTTTATTCTTTGAACAGGGTGAGGAGTTATTACAATACACAAAATAACTACAGAGATACATCTGTTTACAGAAACTCACTGAAATACACCCGACTGTTAGCAGTCTAACCCTATTGCTGTAAATGTATTATTGACCAACAGGGTTTGTTACAGAGGACTGTGCAGATGAATTTACATATTTTCGGTTAACAGGGAAAAATCCTATCTCCAGTGAGGAAATTGAGCTCGTTTTTGACAAATGGATGCTTATAGAGCCCAAACCCTGGTCATAGAACACTGTACTGCATGACACTGAATGTACAGTGATTTTTTTTTCTGACTCATTGCTTCACTTTGTACAGAAACAATTTTTTACAACCAACTAAAGATTTAGATTCGAAATCCAAAATGTAAATGTTGCATTTTCTTTTAATCATTTTGTATGTTTTAAAGAAATTATACAGTCATCGACACACTCATGAAATATTTGTCATCCATTTTCTGCTTCACTGCTGTGGCATCATCATGTAGATTTTGTGACAATCCTTCCATTACCTTCACATCATACTTGACATGTCTGAAAGAAACTAATCAACATACTGTAAGTGAAAAGGAACTAAGCTCACAATAGGTGTCACTATATCATGAGTTTATTTCGCAGTTGCAACAATGGGCCCTTTCTCCACAATGAACAACAACAAAAAAAGACAGTACATTCCTGTGTATGCTTTATTTTCTATCTTCTGCTGTGTATTTATGGATAATGTAATGTTTTGTTGTGTTTTTGAATGGTTATGGTGTTCTTTACATTAATTAAATCTGGGGAGTTTCTGTTCCAGTTTTACTTGAATTGATAGATGATTACATCTGTAATCCAAATTTCTTTGATACAGTAAAATGTTTAAATTGGTGATGGCTTTGTTTTCATTCATATTTATCCAGGAACATCTTATGAATGTTAGAAGCATGCACTCTGGCTGACAGCTTGTTTGACAGTGTCAGTATGAAGTAACGTTGAGCATTCAAAGTGGAATTAACCAGGATCTCCTCCCCCATTAAAACATGTTGGTGAAAGGAAAGTTAGCATGACAGAACTGGTCATGGGTTTGCTTGAGGCAAATTTGACTAAATGCTAAATATAGGTGCTCTGCATTTAATAATTGAATGTTCTCAGAGTTGAGAGCATAAAAGACATACATTTTTCATAAACAAGATGGAACTTGGCAAATACATTTTTCAAACGCTGCAGTAGTTTAAGCTACATTTGGTATCCGTACAGACACCTCCTGCTGCTGTTTATTGCAGTCTGTGTGAGGCCAGTTACTTTTGATGTTTCATTTTCATTCATTCATTAGCTTACATGGATTTGTTTGGGCACGACTTGACAACAACCAAGACAATAAACTATAGTAAAAAGGTGAATATTTACACTCCAATTTTTTACATTTGATTTAGCTCTGTCTTTAAAAGTTAAGAACTCACAGCCTTTGTTTCTTTGTTTACATTCTTTAAAAACAAAAACATGAAAGTGTATAGTGTTGCTATGTCAAATCCTACATATTTCATTTAAAAGTGATAAATATGTGTCTATTAAACAGAAGTTCTCTAGTTTAAGTTTCTGTTATACAACAGAGAAATCTTCTTGGATAGCTCTTTTTTTGTATTGTTTGTTTGTTTTTTGAGAAACTGGGACTGAAACCATGTCCTCTGGGCAACCCTGGAGCTATCATCTGTCTTTGCTCTGTGGCCCCCCCTGCTGGAAAAGCAGAGAATGAAAATTACAGTATACAAAAAATACATGATTAACATTTCCGCTGCGCATATAAAGTCAAAGAAGGCTTTGGCAAAGATAGTAAATTAGTTGTTTCATGGTGTAGAATAAATGTCTCAGAATGGGTTTAGAGCGTCATCATTTTGCAAAGAAGATAAAAATTTGCCTTGGTGGCGTTGTTTCGATCCACTTGTCTTCATAGGGGCCAGCATCACTCACAGTCATAACAAAACTGTTGTGAGAGGACACACCGATTAAACATTGCTATCCTGATGGAAGTGGGCTCCAGAGTGACAACATGCTTTGAATTAGGCACAAGAGGGTTTCTGGATGGTTTGAGTATGACAATGATTGGACATGAACTGCAGTTTTTGACAGCCCTTTGTTCCATTTTGTTGAAACATCGAATGAAGACATATATCGTTTGAAAAATGGAGTCTGTTACCAGATAAACAGTACCACAGATTTGCAGAGTTAACAACAAGCACCAGCAATGTTGTTCTGTTGTCATGTGGTGATCTGACGATTTACTGTGGCACTGCCTGTTGGTTTCTATTCAAATAAACTATTTGCATAGTTTACAACAATTACTTGTCTTTTGCAATTGACAGAACTCTATAAAACACACACACTACGTGCTTGGAGAAGCTTTCAGATTTTCATTTACAGTTTTAAAATTTCATGTACAATTAGAAAAGCTGATTTTAAAAAAATTATACTGAAGGATAAAGGACTGGATTTTTGTTCATACATTTTTGTGTTTCTTGATGATAGTTTTCTTTTGTTTGTTTAAATATATCAAACTTTTGGGATCTTACAATCCAGTGCTAATCTCGGAGCACGATTTATAACATATATTTGCATACTCAAAAGAAATATAAACTTAGTCAGAAGGGATCCAAACAAAGATGATCCATAAGTTTAAGTATTAATTTTAAAACCAGCAAGGGTCATATAGGAAGCTTTAAAAGGCTGTAGGGGTTCTTTTTTTTAAAGGACTTGTACACTGATTTCTGTGTTATAATTATTTCCAGTTTGATGTGCCCTTACCTAATTTACTTGAAAATGGATCTAATAACATAATTGGGACTTACAATAACCCTTAGGACTCACAGTAAAAGTAAAAGAAAAAAAACACACTCTGTACTGTAACCCCCTCTCTCTGTTCCACCTTTAGCCACAAAAAGAACCACAAAGACCACCAATTAATATAGATTTTTCAAAGTTTAATGCCAGGTTAAATGATTTGTGTTCAGTTCAAACTAGTCGGAAAATATTCCTGTTGTTGTGTTTCAGTGACAACTTAAATTAATACCATGGACTTTACTATATAACATGACCAGCATGTACAGTTTGTATTTAAATTACTGTGATACAACTGTAAAATAAGATGTGAGGAGACGTATGTAATTACACTGCATATTACTTCTGGAAGATGATCTTAATCTTAAGCCACCCTTCCCTCCTCTCATTGTTCCCTCAATCATTAAAACAAAAGGCTTTGTGGTTTTGTTACAAAAAGTGACTGTTAACCTCAGTTAACATTTAGTTCTTAAAAAATAAGAAAAGAAAAAACTATTACAAAAGAAGTCCTGTCTATTATTTTGTATCTGTAGTGGGGTCTTGAAGAGATTTTTCTGACAAATCTTCTTGTCTGGATCTCTGTTCTTTTGTAACACTGGAATCTGAAAATCCTGGAGGACATAGAAGATTGGAAAAGACATTGGAAAATGTTGTTAAGCTAAAAGGAAAACTATATCCGTATCTGTTAATCTCAGCATGAGATCACTTGGAAATGAATTAGATAACAAATCAAATCAATGGAAATGAACACATTTATGGGGGGGGAGCTTCTTCCCTGCCAACTGAGTAACAAAGCTTGACTTGAGTGTATTATATAATATTCTAGCAGAAGTTGTTGAACTATTTATAACTTTGACTTACGGTCAGAAAACTATGAGCATTATGACACCAGTCAAATCTGTCCAAAACAGTTTTCAGGGGCTAAAATGTTAGATGGCCAACAACTGTCTTCAGGTGGATGATAGTAAGTTTGAATTGCTTGTAGTTATTTTTGGTTTCTCAAACTCTTTGGTTGGTTTAACAATCCTTTTAGGGCCATTACTATTCAGTTTTCAGACCCTTGCTAGGAACTGGGAATCTTATTAGATAACAAAAATCTGACAGACAGATGGATCAGTCGTAAAAACATGCTTTTTCTACTTGAGGAAAATTACTCATCAATAATTCATCCTTTCGAGTAATGACTTGAAGTTATACAACCTTCATTTCCTCAAGGCTTGGTTATTGTAACTGCCTGAACTTGGGTATAAGCTGGTCTCTCCATCTCTCCAATGACATCTAATTAAATATGAAATAGATTTAAAAATCCTTTTGTTTACTTTTTAAAACTTCAGGTTTGCACTTGAGCATATTTCTAAACTCCTTTGCTCTGACTCTAACTCCAGACCTCTTAGATCCCCTGAAAAACTACTTTCAGCTGTTTCCCAGTTGAGTTTAGTTTTTGCAGTCATTGTTCAAAAGCTATGAAAAACCGTCCAGTGTTATTACTTAAAGCACTTTGTTAACATGTGATTGTTTTGCTTTATAAATCTGATTACATTTTTTTTTCATTTCTCAATGTGAAATAAATTTGAATTGAAAAATTTAAATCTGTGATTTTACAAATCACATTCATAACATAAACAAATTAATAGAGAGCATACCATTTGAGCCGCTTTCTTTCCATTTGAACTTGTTGTCCTCAGTGTGTCGTGTCCAAGTCGAGCGGAAGCTCACCAGTTCAGCTGTGATGTGTGCGAGACTCCATTGCAGACCTCTGGAGCTTTCCTTCCAAAGATTGCTGTTGACAAATAATATTGGTTTGTACCGACATCCATGTTGCCCTCAAGATTTATCCCACAGACTTCAATGAGCCTATGACTTCTTACTAGTGTCACCACTCAAAGACAAGTCAAATATTACAAATGTTCTGACAATAGAGATGTAACTTAAATATCTGGAGAAAAAAAAACAACAATAAAAACATGCTTGTATGGTTAATTGATGATTCTAAATTGACCCTAGGAGTGAGTGTGAGGATGTGTTCATTTCATTCTTCATCTCATTCGTTCTGCTTATTTAGCTTAGTAACCTCTTGAGTTATGTTTGTTGTTTATTTGGGTATTATTATCTGATTGGCAGCACTTAAAACCCTATTACAAGTCAAAATTTTCTTGATTGTACACTTTAAAATAAAACAACATGTCTGCAGTTTTTTTTCGCCACCAAAGAAGGAGTAATCTAATCATTCTTTTTAGTCGTCTTCCCTTGTCTTTTTCTCTTTTTTGCTCTCTGGTGGATGCATCAGTTTTTATTTCCTGGCCTCCTTTCTTGGTTTGACTCCTCCTAGGATGGCATTATAGCTTTTTTAAACAACTACCAAACACAAATTATACACGTTAAACCAACTGCAGATCTTTTATCTCTTCTATTAGTGATAAAAATAGCTGGAAAAGAAGCCTGACCAGACCATTAGAATGCATATTGACCTTTGAGCCTATTAACTTTGACTGAATTGTAAAATAGCAGCTTTTCATAAATGCTCATTGCAATATTTATGTTAAACCCCTCCTAAACCAAGTAGGTATATATAAGGGCATTAATTAAGAAACTTAGATCAATGCCCAAATACTTAATAAACAAACAAGACTACAGATCATTACACAATGATCTTTCCAAAAAGTATGTGTTGTTTGAACTATTAGTTTAATTGCTGTATATGTCATGGTTCTGGAGATCTGTGACTGTGTGTGCGTGGGAGAGAGGTTTGTGTGTTCACAGGAGGTGGGTCCTGCAATCAGCCAGCACAGCTGAGGCGAATCAACCACTGCTCTGAGCCAGCTTTAAAACCCCTGGCTGATTTCCATTCAT
>JAOXYM010000003.1:19627773-19640889 GCA_028567055.1 Leptatherina wallacei | reverse complement strand
TTAATTGGCTTGTATGAATACTGACTGATGATAATAGATTGGCTCAAGCTGTTGTCTGTGAAGTGGCGCTATTCAAATAAAGCTGAATTGAATGGATTTGAATCGAATTGAAATTAAACAAATTGAATTGAATTGAATTGAATTTAATTGAATTGAATTGAATTGAATTGAATTGAATTGAAATATGCAGTGACTGGCTAGTTGGCTAGTTGTTTTGGTAGCGGCTAAACTAGCATGTGACATGGTTGAGAAACCGTTTGATGAACATGATAAAATGATTATGATGTTGACTTGAAATCAAAATTCTTCACATATCAGAACAAACTGCTATTTGAGGGATTGACTGAAAAGAGAAATCAGATAAGTACAGGTCCCAAATCACAACTTATAAGCCATAAAAGATCTGCTGAGAAGGCCTTGGAGCCTGATATAGGTTACTTTCAGAAATGTTTTTTGGGGGTCAGGGACTGTTAGTCAAAATTTAATTAGCTGCAGAAGGGGTATTGCACAATCTTAGGCAGGCATTTTGTTGTGGTTAATCAAAGTATAAAGCATTCAAGGTTTTAAGGATGAACAGGCCTATTGTTTCCACTGGTTTAATACTGATTGTTGTGTCTGTAGCTTTATTCTTACTGTGCTATCATAAAAGAGAAACATTCTCATTTTGGTGTGTCACACCAAAACAAAGTATTTCTTGAAATATTTCTCAGAACCTTTGAGGTAGTTGCAAGATCCTCTGTGGTCAGAGTGCAGACTATTCTGTGAGTTCCCTCAGCTCATCGTGAAGTCAAACAGCCGGAAGGTTCACAGGGACTGTTTTTGAAATCAAGAAACTTTAATTCTACAAAAGGTTTTCTGTAGCTGTAGCTTGCATGAAAATTGAATGATAAACAGCTCGGTTTTTCAGTAAACCAAAAGTTCACTCTCTGCCTGAAGTCAGCAATTAGATTTATATTTCAAGAAATGCACTTTTTTTAAGAATATTTACAGATCTTTCTTTTGTGCATTTTATTATCAAACCTAAGTAACCACCGTAGCACTACCTCATGGTATGAAACAAGAAAATTAGAAAATGCACACATACATGAATGGCAAGCTAAAATTTCCACGTACTAGCATTTCTTTTAAAAACACTTTTGCTTTATTACTGTCTTACCTTGTTCCATCGAGGTATACTGCCTCTAGTAATGATGCTGTAAAATCCAAATTCTTCTTCATTTCCTCTAAATCAGCATCTTTCTCTTCCAGCTGTTTCAGCATGCTCCTCAGCCTGAAAGGCAAGATAATATTTTTTAGAAGATGAAAAAATGAACAAATGAGTACTGTATGTACCAGTAACAGGTAAAGTGGTCAAGTCATCAACATTTCACACCGATCCGCACAAAACGATTAAGTCAAAGCTACAGCAGAATAAAAAGGGAAAATTAAAAACACTGTCATTTATTGTGCTCTGCCACCCTGTGAAGCATTTTGAGATGCTCATGTGTGATATAAATAAACTTAAAGTTGAAAATGTTCTATGAGCTGGGTTTCATAAATGAACAGCGGTTGTATTTGTTGTGAGTGAGGGAAACGAAGTAAAAGCCGTTCTCTAACCACAGGTTGAGAAACCTTTCTGAATCAATCATTTGTAAGTAATTTAAATGCCAAGCCAGCTGGTGGCAAAAAAAACAAGTGTTGTAAGAGATACATTTTCCAAAAGAGAAAAACTTCCCATGTTTAAACTCTTACATAACCCATATTTTGTCAAAATACTTTCAATGAAAAAAAGATTGTTTTCAATTCTGAGAAGTTCTGGGAACATGTTGCTCATTTCAGGTTTTGAAACTTTTAATCGGATTATAAAAGAAAACTGGTGGGAAAAAGATCATCTCCTGCAGTGTTATGTGAAACAAATGACTGGAATGCATGTCACCTACAGTGTGACCTGCCTCCTATGTTCATGTAAACTCATCCTAGGAATGAGTCCAAAATCTTTCTTGCCTAAATAGGATAGGATTGTGATAGACTTTGTTTTCTGCATCTGTTTTTGAGCAAGAATTACTTGACATAACACCGTATTTGTGTCACAGTTGATTTTTCAAAAACATTTTTAGTGAGTTTCCCATATGGTGTTCAAACTGTGCAAGGCCACGCTATGGAGCCAACTCCTGGGGATGAGATGCTCACAGCTTTTCAAGTGTTTATCACGCTGGCAAGGGCTTTCAAAAGCTGTTGAGTCATAAAAATAGCATGCATCAGAATGCCACCGCTCACTTTCAATCTCAAGTAATCGTTCATGATAAGGCAGTCTTTTTTGTTTCAATTGTTTGGAGCTGAAGAACCTGACAGGACATTTGCAGGAAATTACTCGTCAAGAGTACTCTGTTTACAGAGAAAGATTACAAATCCTCCTTTGGCTCAGATGTTGTTGAATCTAAACACTGCATAGTGTCATTCTTGCTAGGTATCAGCAAAGACTGAATGGTATTGGTTTTGTCAGCTCAAACATTTGACTTTCTCATTATTTTTCAAGTCAATTAGGCAGGTAATAGGGAAACAAAAACTTGACTTAATGCCATATCAAACCATTCAGCAGTCAAGTGTTATAAATTGTAATCTGTCACGGTCGTGACGTTAGAAATAAATGGAATCTTGGTATAAAATGGAACCCCAAATGCATCAGTAACATTTCAAACTATGACACTTGTAGACACAACATTGTGTTAAAAATGAAAAGATTTTTAAAAAAACCCACATGACTCACCATCTCCGTGGTACATTTCCTTCCCACAGCAAAAAAGCAATACAAGTGTTCACACCAACAATTAGAGCAACAAGTGTTTTCTTGCATGCCGCAAAATTTAAAACTTCATAAAATGTATTGTACACCCAATCCTCCAAGCTTTGCATGAAGTCAGACATTTTTTAAGATTGTTAAAGATTCTATTTTTTGCTCTGATCTGATTGATATCTGCTGGGGACACGAAGACTATAGTGTACTTCTGAGTCACATAGTTCCACTTCTGCAAACTAGAAAGCCACCTACAGAGAAATGCAACTTTGCAGTAAAGAACAAAGATGTGTAATGTTTGATGAAATCCTCCACTTTTTTTTCAATCAGAGAGCAGCTTTAAATGTAGAAAACTAAATGTAATCTGTATTAATCCTAACTCCATATCTTACCTAGAGATGGGTATCTGCAGCTTTTTCTTGCGGATTCGAACCAGTTCAGCCATTCCACATTCAAACTAAGCTCTGGTGAACCCCAAAGTTCAATAAAAACAACAATAAGATGATGAAAAAGAAAATCATTACAGAAAAGAATAAAGCTCAAAAGTTCTCCAAACCACCAACGCAAACTTTATGTGTACTGAGACAGTTTGAATAGCTCTCCCACCCACTTCTGAGGGGACCTACTCCACTTCTCTCTGATTGGTTAGGCAGGCCCAAACTGTGTCAATGTGTATGTGTGTGTGTCTGTGTATATGTGTTTGTAAGAGAGAAAGAGAGAGAGGGAGAGAGAGAGAGAGAGAGAGCTGCTGTGTTTGTCAGTGAGTGAGTGTTTGTGTATATGTGTACACCCGTTGTGTGAAGTGTTAGAGAGTTGACCTCACTCGCTGATGAAGTGTTGACTGCGAGGCTTTCAAGCCTTGTGTACTCAAATCCCAAATGAGAATTTTCCACCGCAGCCGCAAGTCAAGGAACTACACTGAGAGGCTTTCACTGAAACCCATCAGAGGCACCCAAACCAGAATACACAAACAAAACGTGTCCTTGAAAGCCATCCACAACAACCCGATAGTTTAACTGTTATGCCCAGAAAACATCCTGATTTTCCACAGAATGCAAAATGATAATAAAATAGTTCATGCATGAAATTTTGAACTTTAATCAGCCAAGATGTTTTTAAAAATATTATCATATATATCATAGTAATTGTTGATGACAGCAGATTCTATTTTTCATCTCTAAATGCCACCTCAATGAATGTCATTTCAGAGATTTGATAACAGCAAAAAAGGGGCATTTTTCTGTACTTTGGGGCTCCATAAAAGGACATCAAACAATCATAAGATCAACTGAGAGAGCAAAAGTAGTTTCTGAACACTTTTACAGTTCTATGTCCTTAAACTATCGTTTATCTTTATTTATAGAGTATTGTGAGAGCTGTGCAATGATGTGGCTTGGGAAAACCCCTGCCTGCTGTCCGTCTCCCTCCTTGCCCGCTGGGTCAGACTGACTCTCATGCTCCCATGCTCTTTGACATGGCACAACATATTGTATAAATGAAGTGAAGTAACATTAAGACATATGATTCTCCAACTCCAGTGTCACTTTTAAGAAGAAAGTAAGTTATACTACTTGACTGAACTACATTTTATTGTTTTAACAATGTTGTTGTGTATTGTTGTGACCTGCCAAGGAACAATCAGATTGAAATTATCTGTTGGAATAACTCTGTAGCAAAATTACCATTGTACATTTGTACTTGTGTTTATTATTATTATGCATTATTGTCCCTTTTCAACCAAATAATTTTTTTTAAAGATGTCAATTAAAATACTAACTAGAAGTAATTCAGGAGTACTGTCCTTATAATGGGATTGACAGCCTCTTGATTTGTCCTCTTAATTTTGCTTTTAATTTTTTTCTAACATGCATGATTTATCTATTTTTTGTTTTCCTCTGATGATGATGAGCATGCACCTTTTATTTTCTTTGTTTGTGGACTGACATGACGAATTATTATTTAGTGACTCCACACTTCAAAGGAAGACATCCGACTTTATATCTGCCATAAATCACATCCAAATACGTTAGATCTCTGCATGGGAACTGGATGCAAGAGAAACCGAGAGCCAAAATAAGTTGTTATTTTTGTTTTTATATCAGGATCAAATGTAAACGGTTTCTAACTGAACACAATCCTCAAAACAAATTTCTCCCTCCAGGCAAAAATATGCATTTGACTTGGGACTTGGGCATGATGCAGGTACCATGTCTTACCTATAGTTTCATCCTATGGTATTTGGTAGTACAGATATTTTTGGTTAATTTTGAACCAGTACAGCCACATGTACCCCAGTGTTTTTCCACAGACAAACTCCTTTGTATGAAAATAAATGCTTCTCATTAAAATAATAATAACGATTTAAATTAAAAGTGGTAATGATTTAAATCAAACACTATGTTTTATAGCCCATCATCTACCATGAGTTTGAATATGAAATATAAATGATGTAATGGAGAGAATGAAAATGACAGAAATTGTTTCAAGCAGATTTTGAGCCCATTTACAGCAGTAAAAGTATGCCGATATACAATATCACCATTCCAGTGTGGTCAGTGTAAACTTGCTGCTTTGTTGTTCTGACTTCCCAAACGTTTTCAGCTAAAAGCCCAAAACAAACAAACAAACAAACAAACAATAGCAGAAGTAAACCTTTTCCTAAAGGACTCCCTTCAAATGGTTTGTGGCTAAATGTATCATAAAAAAAATTAAGCAGAAGCACTTTTTAATTGAAAATGAATGGTTATTTTTGCCATGTCATTTTCTTAATCTGTAATCAATCAGAATTCAAAGATTTCAGACAAACATTCTCACATGCATACTCACACCTCACCCTGTGGATGATTTAGGATGACCCATTAACCCTAACACATCTGTTTTCAGACTATAGCAGTAGAAAGGCCCAAGCAACGTCTGAAACCAGGAACTTTGTTGCTATGGTGACCACATTCAGTTTGAAATTAGGTGTACCTTTATGTATCATAATTTGAAATCTGCTGTGTATTGCGATAGAGTTGGCTGGACTACCACAAATATCTCTATTAATTAGTCATCCACAGACCTTGGATGGATATGTTTATTTTGCAATCAAGTGTCTGGCTCCTGGGGGGGACACATGTCAGGTCAGACAGGGACATTTCAAGAGTTACGGGGAAGAAATGTTTATATTTTCATTTTGGTATTAATCCTTAATATAAAGATTTGGTATACAAAACTATATATCAATATAATATCAATTTGACTTGGATCAGTCAAACAAAAACTATGAACAAGGGCAGAAAGTGGTAGAATTGAATGGAAAATGTTTTATTCTTTGATTTACTAAATTCTTGAATAAATCCACTGCAGTACATGTGCAAAAGGCCCACCCATGTTTTGTCTCAATCTGACATTATAATCATAGAAAACAGCAGATTTGACTGAGGTACTAAACTTTTGATATATATTTAAGTACTACTACAACCTAATGTGTATTCAAGTTGTATGTGAAAGTACAAAGTTGCACTAGTGACTACACAACCAAGTAATTTCTTGTTAGCTCATAGCCCACAAGAACCATAGAGTGTCTCAGAAAAGTGGCCTAATTACAGTAATAATGAATGGTTTGTTTCAAGCTGTTAAAATATTTCATGCAATCAGTGAAAATAAGAGAAAAAAATGTTAAAGATAGTCTTACCGTTCCAGTGTGGCTGTCCATGTTGCAAGACTCAGATTTCTTTCAGTTATCTTAGACATTGTTGACTTGACTCCTCGCCTGTGATGCTGCTGAAGATCATGCATGTGTGTATTTGCTAGTGTAGGAGACAAATATGAGTTTATGCCTCTGTGTGTTACTGTAAATCCAACATGTTACTGTTTGGATGTGTGAATATAACTGCTGCAGCCTCTGTTCTTCACTGCTGTTTACACACATACATGTAGTCCTCTGTGTATTTTGCAGTGTGTAGATTAGGTGTGTACAATATGTGTGTGTATTTCTCAGTGCTACACATGTCAGGAGAAAAGGAACTGCGTCACCGACACAATCAGCAGAGAGTCTTTATATCAGGACCAGAGTTTCCACCATTAACTGCCCTGGGGCTCCTGGGAGATGATCCACAGTGGAGCTACAGGGCAAAAGTTTAATCGCATGCAAAGAAGACTATAACAATGCTACTGCTAATATTGGTATTAACAGCAAAAGAAATCTTTATCACAAGTTATTATTTTGTTTTAAAGCTTGTGATCATGGTACAAAAATGTATTCACACTATATGTTATAATGCAGTGTTCAAACACATCTCTGCATTACTCATATCTAAGAAGAATCTAGTATTTTTTTCTGAATCATATACAGTATGTCAAATTAGCAATTGTGACAGACCATTGCAGCAGTCGGTCCCATTGTCCCATTTCAGGTTATTGTGTATTAAACCGTTTATTTACTGGGTGAGTTATTGTTTTACTGAGATCACATCCACCTTCCAAGCAGGAAATAAAAGAAAAACATGCATATTAAATCTTTAATATATAAAAATGTAACTTTCTGTTTTTCTTTTTAAGCCTTAAGGGTCTCAAAGCAAAGCTGCTTGCAAGAACTGCAAGTGCTGAAAAGGAGGCATGATGAAATAAGAATGAGCTAACCCCGCAACTGATATGCATACTCCCTGGGCACGCAAGGAAGCAAAATCTGAAAAGAAAAGATCCATTCTGTGTGTAAATGGGAAATTCCTCCTAAATGTCTCAGTAGGAATTGTTATATTCTGAACTGAGTATTCTGGTATAGCAATTGTATTCATGATTTTAAATTGTTATTCTGCAGCTCTCATTTGTTTGTTCATGGATAGTCTTCTGTGTATTCATGCAAATGTTACCTGTGGTGGGAATTCAACCTCTTGTGCTCTCAAGAGGAGGTTCAGCCTATGAGGCTGAAACCCTCAACCCAACTTGCACTTACACACACACAAACACTCAACATAAATGGATATAAGCATAGTGTGGCAACGGAGCTGATACACAGCAGCTGCAGCATGGGTTGAATGGGAAGGGAGGAGACAGCAGAAAACGGATAAAGGAAGACTGAAGAGACAGTGCTGGTTGCAAAAGATAATCACAAAAAGGGCTGCCTAAAATTAGTAACAAGCACTTTCGCTTCTGTAAAACTGGAGTGCATCATTTGAATTGTTCATAAAAGGTGAGGAGGACAAGACTCTCATGAAGGGGGGGAGGAGTGGGAGGGTAGCAAGGGCGGAGAAAAAACTGGAAATGAACAAAGAACACATTTTGAATGAATACCAAAAAAAGACAAAAGTATAAAAGTTACTTTAATATCTATTTATTGAAAATTTGAAAGAAAAAAATCTTGAAATCTTTGTCCCGGAACTGGTGGTAAATAACGACATAAAAGTACATATGAGATGTTGCAAATATACCTACATTGTTGAATAAAATTATTTAAGCAGACAATATCAACACTACATTTGTAAATCTAACACTGCAGGAAATGCTGATAAGTTGAGGTCATAAATGCAGGTCAAAACGTAATGAAACAGGAGCAGTTATTTATTCAATGTAGGTACATATAACAAATTTACTGACAGGAAGCAACTGTTCAAAATATCCAAGGCCATGTTTAACCTGTATAGAAACCTACAAAGCTGAATGGCAATGAGAGGAAAGCGTGCATGTGCATAGAAATACTCCTTTGGATCAATAGAGCATTTTAAAAGAGTCTTCAGCCCAGTGTAACAAAAAAGGGCTTGTGCACTTCCCTGTATGCATTTCGGAGTAGAACGTAAGGGAAGCAGCTCTCCAGCATGTCTTGAGTCAAGTATGGAGACTCCTCCACAATCTAGATGAGTAAATGTTAAAATTGTTAGTGTGGTGCTTATGTTTTACAACAAATATACTAATACGATCAAACTCAAGTTCATTTACACCTTCTCATATTGTTGAAATCAAGCCATTAATATGTTAAATGTATATTTGTAAGTCATTTCTTTTAAATAGCTGGTCAAAAAGGAAAAAGTCCTTCAGTTGTTGGTTACTTTTTCTGCATTGGGACACAATACATTGAATTGAATTGAAACAAAACCCATTTGTTTTCATCGTAGCAAAGAATCATGTCAGCCTAGAGACGCTCTCTGATGTGATTTTCACAGGAATAAACTATAATGATCTATTTAGCTTTACTCGAAGTTTAACTTCGAGTAAAGCTAAATAGATCATCAATTCGAGCTTCAATTTTTGGCTATGAATAAAATTGATATATCTTATAATTCAAATTCTTTCGACATGAAAAAATTGCAGTCTAAATTTAAGAACCACTTTTTCATTTTACTTTAAAGCATTTTATTAATGAATTCAAAGATAAGCAGGTAGCCATTATAGAAGACACTGCAAGCCTGATGGGTTGTTACAAAGAGAAAAACCTGAATTAATTATCATTGCATTTTCCATTAGTCAAAGTCCAAACTCACAATAACCTTGGGGTGATTGTAAAATAAATTACATAACGGCAAGCCTACCATGTGTAGGAGCAGGTAGACAGACTCTCTGTTTTTGCTCTCCACTCTTTCCACATTTTGACCCAGATGAAGCAAAGTGGAGGAGGCCAGCTGTGGAATGACAGGGAGTTAAAAAGAGACTAATCAAACAACCAGAATACTTTTACGCTGCTGGTATTGACCTCAACTGGGTCAAAAGGTTGGCAGTGTCTTGAGAAAAATCTTTGACTATAATCCTGTACCGTTTTTCCTTCATCACAATTAACATTCACTTGCTTCAATGTAATCCTGTAAGTCACACCACAATCAAGGCGATCATCATTCATTATGTTTTCCTACACCTTCAGGATTCATTATATTATACACACTATTTACACAAATATAATAATCCCCCTACTCAGTCATTATACAGATGAAGATGTTTGTCACTTCTTAAGCAGTGTCCAGGTGTTTAACAGATTGACTTTCCCCTCTTTAAGTCTTCTAAGTTACTGACTTTTAAATGTTGTGGTGTAAACGGTGAAAAATAGCATTTTATTAATTTATTTTAATACTATTACCCTCATAGTATAATTGCCAAAGTTATATTTCAAGGTTTTATCAGCAATGCTGAATAGAACATCTGCAGTGTTAGGAGAGTAGAATTAGGCAGATATCCCAATTTGGCCAAAATATTACTTGCAAATATGCTATGGGGCTACAATGAATTTTATTGAATCTGTAGTTGAAATCATTTTGGTATTTTATTTTATTTTATTTAGCTTTTATTTTTAAACTTACCTGATCTTTTTTCAACTTTTAATTCTTCAACAGAATGTTTGACACTCACCAGGAGAAATTCTTTGAGCTGCTGCTCTATGTTCTTGTTCTGAACGGTGAACATGGCGGCAGCCAACTGGTTGATAGCTGTAGCTAAACAGTGGATGTTGTTTTTGTGGCCTAAGAAAATAAAAATGCAAAACAAAAACATCACTGAAAATTGCCAGAGAAAAGCATTTCCTAAAGTCAAACCACAGAGAGGATGTTTTTGTGGCTGGAGCGACTGGATACATTTATTTAATGATCTGTAACACTTAAGAGGAAGCATGCTGAGCATATTTCCTCAGGCTCACAGGGTTAATTTATTTCAAATAAGTCAATGGAAAGTAAAGGCAAAGAAAATAATCTGTAACAAACGCCACTTTATGCTCTGATAAAAATCTTGGCTATTTGCTGCTCTTAATGTTTCAGTCTAGGCTTGGAGCCAAGCAGTTAGGGTCAGCAGGGCCACATGCCAAGAGTAACTGTATCGATGCACGTCAGCCAGAGTTATCTGTAAACAAAAGTCTCTCAGCAAAAACGTGTTTCTCATTAAGCAACATGCTTCGCTTCGGACCATGTCAGACTGGAAAGTATGATGCTAGTGTTTCAGGGTGGAGTAACTCTTTTCATACACTATCAGCAGCTGGATGAACAACTGATTAGGGAATGGTTGCGGGTTGTCTGGAGAATAATTATTGTCTGTAGAGGCTGAAGTGAGCGACTGATTATGCACCTCCGTGCTCTCGGCTGTAGAAGGAGTTGGTGTCCAGAGCCAAGATAGGCAGGGACACAGCGATGTAGACGAGCAGCAAACGAGAACGCTTGAACTCTTCATCAACTGATGTGTTGTCTGCAAGGTTTTTGTGGGGGAAAAAAAAAGATAAAAGGACACTTCATGATGAGAAAGTAATTATAGCACAGATGTTGTGTGCCAAAAGGGCATCAGTAGTTCAGTAGTTTTACCTGTCTGCATATTGCCAATAGCCGCAACCAGGGCAGGGTCAAAATCACATGTCAGCCCTGCAGCAGAAGCCAGCTCATAAACCCTCAGAGTCTCCTGCAAAATCAGCAAGTAATAGATTATTTTTTTCCTTTCATTCATTTCATTGTTTCACCCAACAAACCAAATCACAGACAATAGTATTTATGACAAAAAAAAAGAAAAAGAAGAAAAAGTTATTTCAAGTACATCATCTAAGGAGTGATGTATGTGAAATAACCACTAAATCATCGGCAGGTGTCTTTGGCTGGACCAAACTTTTGAGCTCTTGGTTTCCTGTAGCATGCATGGTTAGGTTGTGTAGGCAGAATGTTTCCACTGATGTGGCTCAGAGAGCACACTCTCTCTCATGGAGGCATGAGGGGGCTGCTGACGTCTTTGGGGTTATCCTGGCCCAGTCTGTGGCACGGCTGTCATGCCTCACTCAAAGGCCAGACGCAAGTAAAGGGAGGGAGAGTTCATGAGTCACAGCCACACAAATTGCACCACAGGGATATAAGGAATTCAATCTAGTGAGCACTGAAGAGCTAAAAAATCTTCTTTCTTTTAGGCTCCAAAACTCAAATATATACTGTTGCATATTATCAATTATTCAGTTATAAAGATTTCTGCTGGAAATGCACATGCTACTTTCTGCACTCTCAAAGGTAATTTATATGTTTGGATGTATAGCAACACAACATATCTTGAGTTAAAATTTTCCACAAAATGTCTTGATATACTATTAGTAAGCTGTGATGCAATGATTCATGCATTGATGATTATTCCTCGGCATATGGATGCCTCTTTTAGCTTTCTTGATAATAACTGCTGCTTACCTTGACGTTAGCTTCAGGAGAGATGAAGTCTCTTATACTCTTGATAGGCCCCATCAAGAAGGGGCAGTGTTTCTGCAGGATCTAGATTACAGGATTATGTAATGCATTATAATAGGATTAAAAATAAAATTGAAATGACATCTAACTATCAAGTGGGTCTTGACTTTCTGTAAAAAGTGACAAGTATTGATCTTCCATTTGTCTGAAATATTTAACTTTCATTCTTTATCATTTTGGGAAACTACATATTTTGTTAGGCCATCCTTTGGTCTAGACTGAATACATGAACGTGAAATAACTCGAAATGCCACTGAAGTCTCTAAGTGTACATTTTTGCAATCAAATTTGTTATTATACTTTGTAATATGTTTCTCTTTCACCCATTCACACACACTCTTCCAGCACTTATTCTTTATATATACACTCTGCATATGCAAAACAACAACAAAAACAAACACAATCAAATAAGCATGTCAAAGAAAATGTGGGATTTAGTGTCCTTCCCAAGCGCACATTAATACTTGGTGATTCTGGGGATCAAACAGATTGTCCACTGAGCTAAGGCTGGCACAAAACTAACTATTCTTAGTTTCTTAAAATTTTATACAATTTGAAATATCAGAACTATATGGCTATTTTGATATCTAACATCAAGTAGCTCAAGGGGTTTAAGGTTTTGAGTCTTTTTGAAAAAAAGATTCCTAATTTTAGACAAATGCTCAGCTTTCCCTCTGGGTCCTCCTCAGTTGTCAAATCTAGACAGTTAAAATCAATGGGAAAAAATAAACTATATATATATATATATATATATATATAGTTAGGCGTGCAACAATACATGTATTTGTGGTGAATCGTTCAATACAGGTGCGTACCAAACTGTATCGAACAATACAAATTTTTCATGAACTTGACCTCTAATGATGCGATCAGTGTTGAAATCTCAGTGGATCTGCATTCGACTACTCCGCCTAGGCTGCATTGTCGAGCACAGATCAAAGAGATTTAATAATTTATTATTATTATTTTAGAGTTTCGGCAACACTTAACTAAAAAAACTGTACTTTTGAGTTTAAACAAATATTTGTAATTAGTTTCAATAGAATTACAAGTTAAAAAAGGTATTAAAATATATTTGTTGTATCCCAAAAATATCGAACCATGACACTTGTAAACACTTATACACACACATATATATATATATATATATATATATATATATATATATATATATATATACAC
>JAOXYM010000003.1:19604410-19620165 GCA_028567055.1 Leptatherina wallacei | reverse complement strand
GAAGAGAAGAGAAGAGAAGAGAAGAGAAGAGAAGAGAAGAGAAGAGAAGAGAAGAGAAGAGAAGAGAAGAGAAGAGACTGACCAGAGGATGGACAGCTCTGATGTCTCGTAGAGCATTTCTTCCAAGCTGTCTACCATTTTGGTGTGAAATTGGGTCATGTTCATCACCCTTGCCATGTCAGGATAGTCCTTCAGTGGGAGAGGGGCCTTATTCACACTTGTGTAGGCCTAAAGCAAAGGAAAAAGAAAACATGTGATATTGGCTTTTAGCATGAACTCTACAATAATAATTGATATCTATGTTATGTTTGAGACCAATGAATTAATGAAAATGTAAACCTGCAGTCTTAGCCAGTCCAGTCTAAGTGCTCTTAAATCAAACTCCTCTTTGCTGTCCACTGCAGTGAGAAGCCATTAAAAAGATTAGAATCTGATAGGTTGAGAGGTGGAGGTTGGGGTTAAAAATGTCAATATGAACTTAGTACAGTGATACAAGGAAACTAAAGGGTGAAATTGTTGCACAATGCTTAAAAAAATCCCTAGTGATCTCCTCACTGCTAATTCTAAAAACGTCAGTACCACGATTGGACATTAAAAAAAGTGTATGATTATGAGTCTATAGTGGTCTATATATTTCTAATGTCACTTATTTTTGTTTTTGGAGACATTGAACACAGTGTTCTTACTTTGTTTGGAAAATAGTTTATATTTCAGTGCAGTTACCTTGTTTCACTGAGAGAGCAGACAAGGTTGACACAAATGAGCTCATCAGAACTGACTCCTCCTCTGGACAAACATACAGGTTCTGAAATGAAGGAGGATAGTTTCAATCATGTTGCGTATCTAAAACAGACAATTTATTCAACATCGCGGGCTTTCATCTCAAATAACCACAAAACATGCACATAACTTAGAACATAACACTAACTCATACAAAGCATACGTGTTTGTATTATATGATGTACATGTTTGTATTATTGTTTATTTCACAGTACCTGTATGGTGTCATTGAGAAGCAAGGCATCAAACTGTGCCAGGTACTGAACATAGTAGCGCTGAACTACCTGGTTGTGCTTCCTCATTAGTTCTCTTAACTTCTCCATATAGAACAGCAGTTCAGCCATCTGACTGGATTTAGGAAGAAAAAAAAATCAGCATAAAACATTAACACCAAACATAAAGTAATAATTTTTTGCATAATTTTGAGTGTCATCTGAACAGCTTGAGACAACTGTGAATAGCTGCTGCACTGGGGAGTTGCTAAAAGAAGAATTTCAACATTGGCAATCCTGCTGTTACTGACTGGGAATTCATATTTAATATGCATATCATTGACTACAATTTATACGTTTCATATTAATTTAGCCTCATTTACTTTAGTGCAGCCACCTTCTGTTTCACTTAAATTCATCTGATTGCCAGACTTTTGTACACTTGTGTGACTGTGACAGCAGCAGCTGCAGCAGTCCATGGTTGACTTCCTAAGTACCTTTGACCTACTTGTCGTTGTAGTCCTCTAGCGTCTTTATCTTTGGCATATTTTCTGAGTGCCTGACAAGCCAGAGGACTTCGTCACGGGAAAATGACAGAGCCATGAAGACAAACAGAGCCTGAGAGATTTGATCAGTCCAAAGAAAAGAGAAGAAAGAAATTTATGAGTTGTAGTCACACTTAGTAAGTTAAATCATGAAACGTGTGACTTTAAGAATTGTGCTTGACAGAAGCTGGATCAGATGGAGTCATAACTAGCAGTGATGAAATTATATGAATTCCATTAGTGGCAATTATAGGTTTATAATTGTACTTCTACCTTTGGTCCCAGGAGTCCAGGTTCATCCTCCAGAACTTTAAATAATTCATTCAATGCTCCTCTCAGAAATTGCCTTCTCTCTCTGTGCATAGCTCCACTGAAAAACCGGCATGAACACTTGGTATTAAAAGCTCATCTTAATGTAAATAAACATCACTAAATAAATCAAAAGAAGTTGATTCATTTTACCAATTAAGTATAACATGCTCACGACACTCCTTGATGTCTGCAACTCTCTTGCTGTATCTGAAATAAAGAGAAAGACAGAAAAATGAAGTTAGAAACTAACTTCATGTTTTGCAAGTGATCAAGGAGTGTCATTTAAACTGTTTTCAGCATCTTTTGACATGATTATTTCAAAATAGTCTTTGCTCAATTTTCAAGGGACTGAACAGCTTAATGAAGATATATTGCATAGAATGGACATATTGGAATATGATCAGGACTAAACTGTGGTCATTATACTATAAATAATGTCATACTTATCTCATGAAAAGAACAACCCACGATAGCTGGTTGTTAATCATTTAATGCTGTGGGTATCATACTTTACACGTACAGTTTCTGAGACCTATTGCATTACCTTATGACAAAACCTTTGCTCAAAACTTAGTTGTATATAATGTGATGCTTGTCTTCTGCCTCCTGGTGGACACCTTTTTGACTACAATAATTCTGACATATCACAACTCTATGTATAGGCAAATCAATTTTATTTTGTTTTTATTTAAAATGTTGTTAAAAGACCAAAAAGAGACTTCAGTTTTTGAAAATATAATTTTCAGCTTATTATTTCTTGGTTAAGGTTTTAAAGAATCAACTTTGTCCTCTCTTTGTATTCTAAGCATACTCCTATTACAAGGTTCAAACATTTAAGTTTAAGCTTTTATTTTTGTTTAAGTTTATACTTTTGGAATACTTGAAGGTTGATGTATAATAATTGTCCTGGTATTATAATAAATCAGCTTCAGTTGCCCACAATAATGTGGGGAAATTAATTTTTAAAGAAAGCATTGATTATTTTGATAGTGTATTTATATCAAAAAGGTTTTCATTATAGTTGTTTTGTATTTCTCTGAAAGCTTGTATGATTATTTTGTATTAATTCCTTTTAAGCTCATAGATAAGTTTTAAACTATACATGAAATTGAAATTAAATGAAAAATGAAAAATGAGGGTACATTTTCTTTATACAACTTTCCTGTCGTGTTTTGTTTTCAATGGGCTAATTTTCTTTTTATTAATTATTGTCATTTCTTTACAAAAAGAATCCACTACAACATTACAATTTCCCTGTTGGATAAATAAAGTATGTTTTATTTTGTTCATTCAATTTCACTTTCATTCCATATCACAATCCATAGTTTGGAGAGGGTGTAGTTGTGCAGCACAGGTTACATACCCTTTGATGCTGTCGAAAAGGTCTTCAGAGACTTTGTGTATGTTGAGTACTTCATCTCTGACAAGGGTGAGATAGAGGCCACTCCGCAAAGCCATCTTCCACAGGTCCTGGGAGGCCTGGTTTGTATTCAGGCTACTGTGGCACAACAGGAAGCCGACTACAAGGAGGGTAATTAATAACAGTCATAATACAATCCAGAGGCATCGAGGCATTCTGCTGCTTTTTGTGGTTTCATTAGTATTAAGTCTGGGGTTTGTTTTCTTGTCTTTTTTTTTGTTTCAAAAGTGAGAAGTCATGTTTGTTTTTCACATGATCATTGTTCATGAGATATAATGACTTGATAAAAATTTTAACCTGAAGTGTTAAATATGAAGTTGATAAAGGAAATGATTCCTGGACCACTTTTTAATTGGGCACCTTATGAGCATTCTTCCTTGATGACAAGAATCAAAGTTATATAACTGAAGTTTGCCCCTCTGCTTATTTTTTTCAAATGTGCAAACTTGCTTTTGTTATTATGTTTTTATATTTTCATGTTTCTTGTGAAGCATTTTGTGAATTTTATTTTGAAAGGTGCTTTATAAATAAAATGCTTTCAATTACTTACTATTGTCAGTAGTACTGAGGTTCAAGTACTAATTTATTACTTTGTATTTGATAGCATATCATACTTTGGCAAAACTATCTTCCAGGATGAGATATACTTACGAATGATCCAACGTTCCATCACATCCATAGACAGGTATTCACATGCCATCTGTAATGGACAGCAAGCATATAAACCATCAATACACACATGCATAGGGAAAATATGAAACCTCCACACAGAATGACCCCAACCAATATTCAAACCAGGAACCTTCCTGCTGTGAGGGAATAGTACTATATATAGTACCTGATTTGAAAATCTCATAAAACCAATTATTCAAAATACAACATAGAACATATAAAAATCTAAATAGTGGGCTCTTTGATAGTAGCAGCATGTTTCGAAAAAGGTGAAGCCATGTTTATCACAATCTATCTCCTCATCTATTAGCAACAAAATAAACATCTGGGATGTGATTACCCCAGTTTCTGGACTTTTGGGAGAAATGATATTCCATTTTTCTCTGATGTGTTGATATTCTATCTTATTAAAAACATTGTCTCACTAAAATTTGCAAGGCTTCCCTGAAAAGACTTTGTCTGGATGGGAGCACAAGTTGCTCTTAAACCTGATATATATTGATGGTGCTTTCCAGATATTAATAAGGCAAATGTTTCCTCTCATCTGTAGTTCAGATGTTTGTCAGTTTGTCTGTCTATTCTAAATCAACTTTGGACCACAGAAGACAGCAGTGTTTCTGGATCATGTTGACATACAGTATGTTTTTGTTTGTTTTGTTTGTTTTTTAGGGGTGGGACTTTAATGCGTTAATTACAATTAATCAATTGCAAATTAATTTTTGAATTGCATTCCAAACAATGCGGAACGTTTCAAAGCACGGTACACCAGTGATGCAAACGTCAGATCTCAGCTGATGCATTGTTGCAAACTTAGCGATTTTGGAGCTATATTTAGCGAGTTTTCAGACTCCTCGAGCAAGACTTTTTCTGGTGTTACTGGAGACCGACATGAAAGCATGTAACATTTATGTAATCCATTTACTCTTCACAATGAGCAGCGCTGCTCTTGCAGGTCCCTCAAGCGTCCAAAACCATTCAAAAGCCTCGGTCCTCGCAAAGCATCAGTCACAGCTTCTAGCGCCAGAGCAGGAGGTGTCTACCTCTGCTCCATGACCGGACTAAGCTGCAGCTGGCTGATCCCACCCCTGGCCTACTGTCAGACATGAATGCCTTTTAATGTGTGGACGAAAACATTAAAAAAGTTAAAGGTACCTTAACACGTTGTGGACGCTTGATTAGCGAAAAGCCAGAGCTTTTAGTTAAAGTACTTGAAAAGGCACTTTAACTTTGGGTCTATTCATTTTTGAGCAGGAATATTTTCTAGTTCTTTTACACTGTTTTGAACTGAAACACAATCAAATGCACTTTTCCAGACATCCCCAGAGCTTGAGTTTATAATATTAAGGTCTGTCAACAATTTGATTCAGTCGTCCACTAAAATCAATTTACATTTTAAAAATTTGCTTTGCGAGGCAACTTTTGATATGCGATTAAAATGCAATTAATCAAAATTAATTACAAAGCCTTTTAAGGAAACCCAACCCTTGGTTGTTTTTTTGTTTTTGTTTTTTTTACATTTTACCTATTTTTAATGCAGTACCACCTGAGGGCTGGAAGATTATGGTCATTCAATATGGATTCTTGTCCCTTTTCATTTGCACGCAGACATCTCTCCAGATTTTCAGAATCTTTGTTTTTGTCATTTTAGATTGAGGAATATTATTCTGTTATGGATCCACAAATTATAGGCACAGCTATTTGCAGATTGCTGAACCTCTGTTCATCTTTACTTTCGAAAGACTAAGATGCTCTTTTTATACTCGGTAATGATAGTTGTCTGTTTCCAATTTACTTAATTAGTTCTTACAGCTCCTTTGTACTTGATTTTCTAGTCTTCTGTTGCACCTGACAGATTTGCTGCTTTAAATCAAATTAAACTAATATTTGTTTTATTAAATCGTAAAACTTCTAACTTTCAATATCTGATGTTGTATGTTCAATTGTGAATTAAAGTTTAATTTGCGAGATTTCCAAATCATTGCATTCTGTTTTCATTTACATTTTACACAATGTGTCCTTTTTATTTTTGGTGTTGCTCTTGTATTTTTTGCAACATGCAGTTTAATACATGTGGAGGGAAGAATACAGTTAAAGGAAATATAATAATTCACATTTGAAAATAAGGAAAATGGAACATAGCTTTTAATGCCAGTTATACAAAAAGTGACCTAAAGAAAAACGCTGTAATTTTCTTTTATTACTCTAATCTCTCTCCTCTCTGTACAGATGAATACAGGAAGAGAGATGACAGGAGGGTGGACTCACAGTGTCACAACTGACTGGCTCCATCATGGCAGCTGGAGCGCTGAGCAAACTGAGGAGCTGGGCGCTCCGCCACTGCTCTGCAGACAGATTTCTGCGTGGGTAGACCATCCTCAGTGAAAGCAGCGCTGCTGTTACAGACTGAAAGCAATACAGAGAAAGAAAAAAACCGTGACAGACAGAATATAAGCTTATAAATTGAAGCTTTTATTTTAACCTAAGCCTATTTCATGTTAAATCACAAGCAAAGCCTGTTACACTATACAGTAGGCTATGTGTGGAAAAAATAAGGAAAACCCTGACAACTAGTGACTTATACAAAGTCATACACTTCAGCCAAAGTTTGTTCAAATGCACTGAAAAAAAACCCCAGAGGTTTTAAATTCCTCCATTATGGAATTTAAAGTTGGAGTTTAAACTCTAACAACAAGCTGCAACAACAACAACAACTAAAAAAAAAACATTGTGGTACTGTGACTGAACTTCAGTGTGATTAATTTAGTACTAATGTTTTGTGTTGAAGGTAAAAGTGTATGGTGGGATGTTCAACAAGAAAGATTCATACAATACAGAAGTCGCACTGCTTATTAATGATAAATAATGACAAATTCTTCTATGACATGAAATTACCCTTGTGTGGGGGCCAAACTCTTCAGTGAGCTTCTTCCAGGGATGCTCATACTCCACAATCATCTGGCCAAGTCGCGGGTAGGAGGGATCACTGCAGATTGTGTTAGCGCATGCAGTTACACAGTGGAGTCCCAGGGAAAATGACAGCTATTGTATTGCATTACAATACTATATCATATATACTATATGATCTTTTACATGTCAAAAGTATACTAAATGCAATATAGCCTACTGTTGTTGACAAAAAGAAAAAGAGAAAGTAAATTTTAGAAAAAAAACTACATCTATCCTTCAAAATAGTTTTTAAATCCACAATGCCAACACCAATTCAGCCATTTTCTTACCTGCTTCCATTGGTCATCTCATGGGCGCAGTTGAACATTCCCACCAGAGCCTTCTTGTCATCGATGCGAGATAGAGTGATGATAACAGACGTGTAGGTGATGATCAGGTCCAAATAGTTTTTGGTGAAATCGAAGTTAAAGGCCTGCAGTCAAAATTCAGAATTATTAGCTGCAGCTGCCTCTGTAACCTTCTCAATCCTACTGTTGTCTTTAGGTCAAAATGACTCGAAGCTGTGTTTAACTGCAGAGAAAACCCCTTTAATGTTGTTTTCTCAGCTTAAAATTTTATGACTTTTCCTGAAGTGACCACAACATTAGAGAAAGAGAAATATTGCCTTTATTCATATTTCCATGGAAGCTGTACCCTATGCTGGTACAAAGATTGTCTTTGGGACACTTTTGACCCAGGAGTTAAAATCAGACACAGTCTGTCACAGACTGCCAAAAAAAAAAAGAAAAAAAACACACACACACAGACACAAATAGACACACATACACCCACATACACATGTTCGCACACAGCTGATTGATCTCAGACAAAACTAAAAGTTTCTTGTGCAGGTGTACCACAACCCCCATACACAACTTTCAGAGATCAAAGTTCAAACATTTACAGACACAACCATCAAGGCAGTGTTCAGTAATTCTTCTACATTCAGTATCTAAACATGTTGCAGATGACAGAACCTTTCTGACAGAATATGTCCAGAAAGCAGCATGATATTAAATATTTTACTGAATATGGGTGGCCTGGATGCACAATCCTATAATAGATAGATGAGAGAGCCAAGCAGTGGAGGCCCAGAGAAGACAAGAGATCCAGGCTGTGCTTTATGTGAGGTGGCACTATGTCACATGGCACTTTCTTCACCTCTCATGAACTCAGCAGTTCTTGAAGGGGAAGATCACCACGGTTGGCTCGTTTAGAAAGACCAAGATTGAGTTCCCAATGGTACCGCTTGGACCAAAGAGAGAGGGACTCTTTCCACAAAGTTTCCCTTTACCCCCACCACCATCCACATTTTTTACAACCCAAACAAAAACAAAAACTCCACACATTCAGAGAAGAGAGCATCTTTCATCTTTCATTTATTGTAAATGTATTCAGTAAATTGAATTTTGAACTACTTTCTGTGCATTTGTAATACTTTGGCTTATTTAGGGATCACCAACCCTGGTATGCTATCTTTCAGATTTTAGAGGTTTTACTGCTGCAACACACCTGACTCAAATGAAATGGATCTCAAACTGTGTGTTTTCAAGTTCTACACAACCCTGTTAACAACTCATTAATTTAAGTCTGGTGTGTTTGAGCAGAGAAACATCTAAAAGCTGCAGGACAGTGGGTCACGAGGACCAGGGTCTAACAATTAATGTCACATGGTACTTACAATATCAAAGAAGCACTGACTGGCATCTATGGTGTTCAGCAGCTCATAAACATGGTCCTGAAGGAACAATGCAGAACAAAACAACATGTAAATAATATTGCACTCATCCTTAAAAATATGTGATTATCAGTATCTCTTTAAAGCCTTGTGACTGAGTTATTCACCATTTTACAAATGATGCCTTGAACTGATTGCAAACTCCATTATAAAAAGAAGGAAATACTGTATGAAAGAATGTGTAAAAGCCTAAAAAGTCCCCACTGACTCTTGAAATAAAGTGTATAATCTACAGTATTTGATATCATAATAACCAATCTGTATGATGTATAGTTTGTGAGAACAAAAAGTCTAATTTATGGACAGAGGGAAAGATCACCTATCTCCTACACTATTGTCTCTTATTTCAAGACATTTTTTCCACATCTGGAGGGGCAGATTGTTTTCATTGTTCTCTGTTTATTGCTTCAGCTACAGAAGAAACTCTGAAATTTGACAATTGAAATTTAGATCAAGAAAAGACAAAAATAGAGAAAGGGAGAAAGATAACAGAAAAACAACATTTACCCTAAACTCTATGACATCCAGGAAAGAGTCGTAGTAGCTTGATGTGACTCCCAACACCTCCGATTTCTGTCGCTGGATGCTGTTCAGATTTTGCTGTAATCCACAATGATGAAAACATCAATAATTCGGTGTGCAGTGATTGAGTTGATTGGCTCAAATCAATTCGTGGTATGGTGAGAAAAATTCCCTTTTCCAATGTTGCCTCATACTTACAATGTTTCCTCTGAAGTCGATATTAGGGAACTTCTTGTTGATATATTTGATGGCAGGTTCAATTGCTTTATTTGTAAGAAGGGATGGCCGCAGTTTGGGATCTGCACATGTCTTCAGAAGAGATAAGGAGATGATAAAAAGTTTAAGATAAGGGTTTTTTTTCAATGCAAAAGAACATGCTTTCATGTTCAGCAGGTTTAGTAAATATCCTGATTCTTTTTTTCATGGCAATAATAGCCAAAAATGTGAAAAGTAAGCATGTTGCAAGAAAACATCTCAACAATTTGTTAGCTTCTCTGAAGATGTTACAATTATCAGGTAGATTATTGTGCAGTACATCCCACATGCAAAGTCTGGCTGCAGATATTCTAACGTGTATATTTTAGACTTTGATAAAAAATGGACAAAAGTGCACGGTTCAAAACTTTGAGCCGATGCAGAATCAACGAGTGTAAGAACTGTCATAGCACTCAAGGCAAAAAAAAAACAAAAAAACTTTAGGCTTTTGCATATCACTATTTAAAACTTGTTGAAGTTTTTGAAACCAAATTTTGACATCATTTGTCAAAATAACAGTCAAAGAAACTGTTTTACTCTTCATTAAATTCAGTGAAGGACTAACAAATCTTCAAAAATTTCAATTTGATAAAAGTTTCTTATTTTACATTTGAAAAGCATGTGAACATGGTCCAACGAATTATTAGGCATCTAAAAATATGTATATTATGCATCTTGCTAACTAAGCTAGCTAGTTATGGAACCCTTCCTTATGCACAAATATGGTCTTCTGTTGTTTCAGAAAACCAAGATGATGACAGAATGTCAGACTTGATGCTTTCTTTCAGTGAGAGACATCATAATCAACTTTCATATGAAGTTGATGTAGCACACTAAGCTAACATTACTGGGAAAAAATTTTAAGTGGCTTAAAGCATCACTAAACATACGTCTTCTCCTGAATTGTAAATGATTTTACACTGCATGTTGTCTCTACAGCTGTCTGACTGTCAGTAAACCAAATAGTTACTGTGTCTTTGAAGTCAGTTCATAACTTAATCCCATAATGAGAAAATGTTTACATTTATTGTTAAATAACTGATCATATTTTACAGTATGTTTTACTGCTGTCTTCTTGTTTTGTTACGTGTCGTGTCACCACTTTCAGTCTGGAGTAACTGACATTTTAGTTGTCACACCACAGTCTGACTTCCTGCTTGTACTTCCTCTTTGGAGAAATGAGCTCTTTTGCAGTTTGAAGACAGTTTTGCCAGCATACACACAAAAACTGCACAAAAAAGCACATAGTTAATCTTACACTATCTTATTATTGTAGTCGAAATACATAGTCTGGAAGATCCTTAGAGAAACTGAGTGTTTTTAAATGTAATAGCTAGTTTACGTCTGTTGTAGTCTTACGACTGTTGTATCTTTTCATATGTAAAATATAATCATCTTTTTCTTTGTTGAGTACTTTTTTTTGTATTGTAGATACAAAAGTAAATTTTAATCTGGTCACTTAGTTTACCAAACTGTTCAATAGTCCTATGGAAATAAAAAGTTAGCACACAGGAACAAAATAACAATAAATTTCATTTAATTGCCACAATTAATTCTTATATATTTACATTTAGATGTAGTTTTGTATTGTTTATGTGATTCAATCAGATTTATTTCAACTACCAAAACAAATCACATGAGCTGAAGGAAGAAGTTCCTTATTTATTGTCATACTGTTTGCCTTTTAAATCTTGTTCTCCCTCACCTTCTTAATGTAGTTCATGCGTACGAGCACCCCATTCCCCCTCTCATTGAGTATGGTGAGTTTTTCAGCCAGTTTCTGCTCATAGTCCATGGCTGCAGGTACACAGCACCTCTTCCTCCGTTCGAGCCTTGGCCTCCTGCTTTTGTGAAGCGGTTGAACCCTCAGAAGCAAGTGCACCCCGAGCCTCACCCTGTTACCAGGTCACATGGGGCTCATGGGTGGAGATATACGTCCTAATGTTAGACTTCCTGCTGCTCTTGCTGTCTCCTGTGTCTCCTACTTCCTTTTACTGTGTAAAAAACACATATTTGATCACGAATGATAGAAAAGTACAACTAACATCAAAGGTATCTAAGATGTAACTTTGAATACTAAATATCAAGTACTATTAAAAGAAAAATGTGTATTAAAGTAAAAGGAAAAACATAAAAAACATTTTTTAAGAAAATAAACTTTGTTTTCTTTTACCACAAGGTGGCACCATTGACCAAGTGAAGCCCTTTTAGGGCTAAAGAAAGGAAATCAGTAAAGAAATTGTGCCTTAAAGCAGCTTTCCTCAATCCTGGTCCTTGAGGGCTGGTGTCCTGTAGGTTTTAGAAATTTCCCTGCCTTAATACACCTGATTCAGACTCAGACTTGTACAGAGCTTGATGTCAAGTTGTGCTAATTACCCATTGATTAGATTGATTTGACTCAGATATGTTGCAACAGGGAAACCTCTAAAACCTGCAGGACCCCAACTTGTGAGGACCAGGATTGAGGAAAGAAATACACAGGGAACATTCTTTAGAGTATATAGGTAAAATAAAAACCAAGTAAATCCAAATGAATAAGTAAAATTCAACAGAACAGAAATATAACATGAAATACAAGAAGAAACAACACAGTAGGATGGATGATCAGGCTAAGTGTTCCTGTAAGTTGTTATCTCGTAATTATAAGAAAACTATTTCCCAAGCAGGATCATCTTCGGAAATTTAGTGTAGGTCACTCATCATTTGTACTCAGGGGAGAAATCTGGGTCTTTAGATTGCTTCACATTTAAAATACTTCAAGTATAGTTCTTTTTTTAAAACATATGGAAGTGAAAGCGTAAAAGTTTAACTTTTACTTTTAAAATATGGGATAAAAATCCTAACTCACATTGCACCAACAATTCTTATTTACGTCTATTTATAGGTCTGTAGGGGGAAAATTAGGACAGTTTCTAAAGCCTTCTGTCTGAAGACTTGTTAAATATAAACAACTTATACACACCTTGTCGTCCAATTTCAATTATTTTGATATTTAGAATTTTTTATTTGCCAATGGAATTGATCTGGTTGTGTTTTGTTGTGTGTCAAGTTGTGTTTGGTTGTGTGTGTATGTTTTGGCCTCTGTTGGCTTGAATCAATGGGATTAAGTAATTTATTTTCTTTTTCTTTTTCTTTTTTTAATTTTAGATTCTGAATATGAAAAAATTTGTTTGAAGATAAGTTCAGATAGTACTCAGGGTATGAATTACCTTGGTTGGTTGAGCTGTAATTGGTCTGATTTCTTCAGACATTTTTATTTAGGAAGCACATGGTTTTTGCATAAAACTGACATGATTTAAGGTGAATTTAAATATCCACATCTTTAGAGATGTTCACAATTTCTCAGTCCGTAACCTATCCTGGAAATCTATTTATTTGCAGCTGCCAAAAGGAAACTTAACATTTAAAGGTTATCCAAGAATCCTTCTTCATGTCTTATATTGAAATCTTTGTATGAGGCTTTGTGTTTTTGGTGCATTAAAAAAACCCTGTTAACTAGACAGCAGTAGTGAACGGTTCACATCCAGCTGTCCTCATGTAAAATTATTCAGACTAAAGACTTTCTCATGTAAACTAGAAAGACCCAAGGTTATTCAGCAACCAAGTGTTGTTTTCTGCATTACCCACAAGACCCCAATGAGAATTTTGTTACAGGTTGAGTAACGTGTTAACAGAAAAAGGCAAGAATGGCATAGAAAAATAAATTTTCTTAATAAGACTCAGTAGAGACAACCACAAAGACTGGAGCATGAACCAAGTGGAGTGGAATAAATAATGTGTTTATTATTTCCATACTGGCAGAGGCTGAGAGAGTGGCAGACATGTTAACAAGGCTGTCAAGGGGAGCCGGATGTGGAAGGAGGAGCATAGGATGGGAATGGGTGGATAAGAGAGAGCACTCTGTGAGTTAATTAGAACAGGATTCCTACTTGGCTCATAATGAAAGATAGAGGTGCGGGAAAGTGTTTGCCATCATATCATTCACCTACAGCTTTCAACAGAATTAGAAAAAGCAGTAGCATAGAGAGTAAAAGCATAGAGAGCATCGATGAACTATGCAGAGAAAAAATACATCTTACAATCGCATTTCACTATAACAGCATTTTGCATCTGGATAAAATGTATGTCAGTCGCTAGTGTCAACAGAAGAGGAAAAAGCTGCAGTAACACACAAACTGGCAGCAAACAGAGCATGAGACAAGTATAAATTAGTCTGAGCAAAATAAGTAACAATGGAGGAGGTACCTGGCAAGTAAACATTACCTTCGCCACCATCTCCTCCCACAAAGAAACCACAGTCATAAGCAAAGATAGGAAATGGCTAAGATATATTCTGAATTATATTCCAACTAAAACTTGTAGGGAAAGTGATTGGAAATCATGTGACTAGCAAAGTTGAGCAAATTGAAACTTTTGCACAAATACAGTTTTATGCAGTTAAAAGACATAAACATAGCCAATTAAAGAGACTGGCTCACTGAAGACTTCCTTTCAGTCTGTTTTGGTAATAATGGAGGAAAAGTTGCCAACTCCAACTGCAACCCAGATGTCTGGAGCAAGATGGCAAAGCACATGCTCTGTATTATATAAAGTATAGGCAGGCTACTGTTAGGCTTCTGGTTGTGAGAATCTAGTTGCACATTCACTTAAACATATTTCCAAAAATTGAACTTGTATTATACTGGATATACTCTTAAAATTGTTTTTGCATTCGACTAATTTCATAAGTGAGCAATTACCAAATTACTAATAATGTCAATAATGCTGCATTATTCATACTTTAGTTTCTAATATTTATTTTTTTCAAACTACATATGCCTTCCTGGGATATGGGACAATAGTGGCAAGAAATAAACAACCAGAACTTCCACATTCATAAAAATCCAATTTGCCCAGTGACAATCATTTTTCATTGTTTCATCTTCTTTTTTTTTAGCCAGAGAGGCTTTAAGAAGGAGGAAGGAAGTTCTCTGAGATTTGCACTGACAAGTTAGCAAGCTGCATCCATAAATCTAATTAGTCTGAAGTTGATGCTTATTGTCTCCCCCTTTGCCAGTGGGGGGAAAAAAGGATTTACTGTTGTGCAATAAGGAAATAAACTTTGGTGCGTGGATCATGAGAGGAGCACTTAAGAGAGAAAGCATTTTTAGGGATAGATGCAATCCTTTTGATGAAGAAATAAAGCACTGAAGATTTTAAAATATGTTTTTGTACTTGTTCCCAAGTCCGTCTAGCTTTACTGGGGTTGTATCTGAAACAATGAGGTTAATAATGATGGTCATACATGCCTTAACTGCAGAACCATGAATTTATGGAATACACAAAATTAATTTATATTCCAATACAAAATACCCTCACACGGGTTCTGAGCCTCAAAAATAACTCAATGGAAAACATAAACGAAAGGACACTGAGGAAACGCTCTGCTCAAAACATCTGCGGTGTAATAAAGTGAAATTGATGATCGGAGTGATGTCCGTTACTATTGTCCAATGAATTAATGTGTTATGATTTCAAGAATTCAGGCATTACCAGAGTCTGTAATTTTCTACCAGCTTTCATTTCCTGGCTTTTGTTGGGGCAATAGCTTTGCTTTTGACCTGGATGATGTGTTTGAATTCTTCATATTTTCGAAGAATAATTGTCTGCTCCTCCATGGTAAGTAGGCTACTCTACTGGGTTTCTCCATGTTTGTGATTAGTCAGAAACTGCACACACCATCCCTTTTACGTGAGTGTGCACTGATCAAGATGGGAAGACCCTGGATTGAATTACTGAGCTAATAACCAGCTTTGTAGTATTGCTTATCAAGACTGTGAATATCTAGGTAGGTCAACCCAGGTAACGGAGAGATGTCCCGGGCATGTTAATCCTGCTTCGTAGTACAGTCCTCTGGTTGTAATTATGCACAAATCAGTTTGAATAAATCTTGGTTTTCTGTTGAACTCCAGCAGATTGTTTATCTTCACTGTACCTCTGTGTGTTCCTGGTTTTTTTTTGCGTTTTACCTTGAAAATATTATGGATGTTTGTTACAGTCAGCAAAGTCCATACATTCATTTTGCTAATATATTTCCTGTTTTTGATTCCTGCTTTGTGGAATTAAGTTTTTACTATAATGTGTGTCCTTCACTTGGGCCTTCCATCCTATTTAGTCATCACAGTGTTGTAATTTGCGTGGAAAAAATCTATTAAATTAGTGAATGTGAGTTAAACCAGAGACATTTAACCTTTGTTTATATGGCTGCTTTGGACTTGTGTCAGTACTGGTTGTTACCACTATACTATACTATACTATACTATACTATACTATACTATACTATACTATACTATACTATACTATACTATACTATA
>JAOXYM010000003.1:19566329-19583259 GCA_028567055.1 Leptatherina wallacei | reverse complement strand
ATTGAAAATATAATACAATTATCAGTGAAATAATCTAATCTAACTAAATTGATTTTATAGTTTGTGCATCTAACTCCGGGCTCAGACTGAGTGCAGTGTAGATAAACCAAGACCAACGCAGTCGAAGCGGCCCATGCGCGTGCACAACATTGGCGTCACTTCCACTTGTCGCCAGAGAGGGCAGACTTCTGGAAAAAAGCTAGATCTTGCGCTATGCTCCTTTAAGACTCACATTAAAACTCATCACATCAATGGATGCTTTTATCTCTGATCTCTCTGTTTCCATGTGATTTACTGCAGCGAGCTCCATCAGACTCACCACAGGTGAACAGAGCAACCATTGAACCTTCTGAAGTTATTCACTGGAGCTCTGCCACACGCCGATTAAAGCTGATCTACAAACTCAATCAACTGAAACATACTCCACCTCCTGTTTCAAAAATGTGGTTAGTTACATATGCACTGCTGGAGAATGAATGGCAACGAAAGGACATCTTTCACATACCATAAAAAAGACTCAGAGGTGGATCTACCTGTAAAAAATAAACATTGCTGTGCCAAAATCAATAAATTAAAGTATTTGCTATCAAACTTTGATTATTTATGCATTATTAATTGTTTAACACTACCTGTATGGAGTGCTAAGAAGAGAGAACAAAAAAAAACAACAGATACTTTTAAGACTTAAATGTCCACCACACCCCCTGCAAAAGAGGAAGTCTGTTTTTCTGGCCAATGCAGCCGGATACATCTGAGTTTTTTGGCAAGAATGTTTAATTCCAAATCATTTTGTTTAATGGTGCACTATAATCAGCTAAGAGGACTACTGGTCTTTGCTGACAAGGTTGATGTACATCCACAAGGGGGCCTTTTAATCTGACTGTAATTTTATTTCTGTAGAGTAAGCAAGACAGAGCTCTTCAGGTGGATTCTGTTTGCACTCACACATAAACACAAAGCTTCGTCATCTCTCATTAGGCAAAAATATAAGTCTCACTTTTTCCAGCCCTCACACTCACTTTTCTGTGAAAGTTTTATATTCGTGGACACGCATCACGAATAACTCCAACCACAAGACAAATATGCCATGGGATATTTGGTTTTCTTTTTATCTATTTGAGATATTATATGTACAACGCATTGACTCTGTCCAGAATACTGTTCTTTTGTCGACTCTTGTAGGCAGCCCTCTCAGTTGGCCCAGTGACCTGCCTCCTGCCTTTAATAAACAACATGGTCTGAAGTGTTTCTCCCCTCAGCTGGAGTTGGGCTGGATTATAGAAACCCACAAAACTCTGTTAAGGTGCCATTTAGGTCTGTCTGACAACACTGCTAACTCCTTTATTGAACCAGTGATACTGAACTAAATGAGTGTGAGAAGAGACTAATAGCATCCTGGCATGTGAGAAATTAAAAGCTCACAATAAAGGAAAATTTAAAAAAAAAGTCCATTGTTATCTTTTGGTTGTTCTTTGTTTCTTATTAATTTGTTATATTTTATCTTATTTTATTTATCTGTTTAATAAATATAATTATGACAATGAACATTACTGGTCCAACATGTATCTCAACATCAGGATTGGTCGATGTAAATACAGCCTAATTAAAGATTACTTAAACCCAGGTTTTAGTTAGAATTTATAAGGAACAAAGACATGCACAATAAAATTTAGACATGACTGAAAACCACTGCCTTGAATCAAATCCACTTGTAGCTGAGTGTCAGAGCAGTAAATAAAACAATCAATCCATCTATGTCCCACATGCAAGCTGTAAGACTGTGCAGCTTTAACAGCAGTACAGTAGTTTAATCTGGTGAACATGTGGCAAAATTTCCGCAGGCTGGACTCTCCATGTTTAATAGTTGTCAGCTGTCAGTTGGACAATAAATTCTGTGACAGTAAGATTAAAGAAGTGGATGCAAAATAGGAAACAGAAATCAAAACAGTAATGAGTGAGTGTTGTATTCTAAACTGAGTTTGAGCTATGTTATGGAACCTATCTTATTTTTAAGTTTTGTTCTTTTTATATAGCCTTCATGTTCCCTCAACTAATTAATAAGAATAACTCAATAAAGTGAAACTAGTATCTTATTCTATGGCTTGGAAATGTACATGAGGGTATAAGATTTACGATGTGAATGACACTGTTATAATTTCAACAAATCATCCAAATTCCTGGGGTGTACATAATATATGGACGCTCACAACCGAGGACAGGCTCAAACCAGAAACTCTCTAATTATGAGACAACAGTGCTAACCATCACACCACCATGTCAGGCATAGCCGTGACAGGTGAGGACATATTTTATGCGACCAAGAAATGATGTCGCCTTAAAGGTAGGGTGGGAGATGTTTTCCAGGAGCATTTTTTACTATATTGATAAAATCCCCATCACACCCCGATTGCAGCCAATTAATTAAATGCTCTAACACAGTGGTTCCCAACCTGGGGTCCATTTATTAATTTTGAATTATTTGCAGATTTTGCATTTTGCTTTTCTTTCAGTTTTTCTCCATTGGTTTGGCTCATTTCTTTTCTTTTATAACTCTAACATCATTTGGCAAAACAGTCTTACAGTTCAGCACAACTCCATGGCTCACTTGCAAAAGCTCATCTCTCTCCCAAAACTGTTCACTCGTTCTTCAGAACTAAGATCCTTTCCCATGTAAATAGTCAATGCCACCAAAATGAAAAGATCCTTCTCAATTACTTTGGCTCACTTCTTGAAACAGATTGGACATTCTCAACACTCTTGGTGCTTGGTGCTATTCATACACATGATGTAACTTCCACATATCAGAGTAAAAAGAAAATATATACAGCACAATAAACTGTAATATGAACACATAAACAAAAAACAATAAAATCTATATGCAGCCTACAGTGCTGTAAATAAAGCTCGAGTTTCTCAACTAACACCTCTTCACTGGCCAATTGTCCTCATCCTCCTGGTCATCCACACGCTGCTGTTTGTCTGGCCACAGATTTTCATCCACATCACAGCGTATATTCTCTGATTTTGAGCCTGATGTGCACACACTCTCCCCCTCCAAACAGAGTAAAACTCAATAGGATTGCGAAAAGGACAGTAAGGTGATAGGAACACCATGGCCATCCTTGGATGAATAGTGAACCAGGCCCTGATGAGTGGACCAAGGTGAAAATTCACAGGACCAGGACCAAACTATGTCATTGTGTAAGACAGTGGGAATTTCCGAATGCTGCTAAATATAATGTATATAATGTATGTATGGCAGCATTCACAATCATGGACAGCACCTTTTAGGCAACTAAACATACGGTTTGTTTGGTCATCTGAGATTTGTGAAACTCCTTCGTCCCTGTAATCAATTCATCAAATGTTACAAGAAATTCATATATGGCATTCATTCATAGTATTGAATTTAGTGTTCTTGACTAATTTTGACAATTGAACAGACTGTAAAAGTAGGCTACCTGTACTTAATCATTTGCAAAGATGTAGTGAGAAATTGAGACATATACTGAGACATTTGCAATTTTATGAAATTAATGAGAAATACAATTCTTTTGTGAACATTTGCCAAATGGTTTGGAGGTTTGTCCATGTTGTTATGAGAATGTAATTTCTGTTTCAAGAAATGAGCCAAACCAATGAAGGAAAACTGTAATATTCTAGATTATGTGAAACTGGGTGTGAAACTTTAAATGTATAATCAGAGACATTTTGTTCGAAAAGGTTGTTGCACATTTTATCTAAGATTGATACTAATGGTGATTTTTTTTTCTTGATAACTTGGAAATAACAGATTAAAAAAACAAGAACATGTTCACACAACAAAAGCAATTCTTAACTCACTGTGCTTTAAATCCACATTGGTAACTTTAACAGTTTATACATCAAGGATCAAATACAAAGATACTTTTTTAACATCAGTTGTTTAAAAAAAAGAAGCAATAACCAGAATACATTTTCTGTTTCTAAACCTCTCCCTGACCATTTACACACATGCACACGTGCAAATTTCTCAGTACCAGGGTGTGATCTGGGCAAAGAGCAGATCCACTGGAGCATTTGTGATATAAGGCTTTGCTCAAAGGCACTGCAGTAGTGTAAATGAGAGAGGAGGTTTGTCCACATTCCCCTCCAAAGCCTCCAGTCACCTTTGCTGTTATTGTTTGGTTCAGTGCTGAGGCACAAAACAAATAAAATGGGGGAAAAAAGAACAATCATCAGCACACTGTAGAGCAAATCTAATATGGCAACCCAGATGTTACAACAGGGTGACACAAAGTCCAATGTTAGAATAGTTAATGGCATTTGCAAATCCTGAGATCCAACTAAAGTTCAACATGACAAATTTCCATTATGTCAAATGCTCTTCATTGTTATGTCAGACTCTTTATTCCCTTACCATTACCAACACCCTGCCCTTCCCTTCTTCATCAGCACCCCCAAACTCTTCTTCCCTTCTCTTCACCACCCTGCCCTCTCTCAGCATTCCTCAGGTTCACCACACAGAGCTCCATTGTGTCAGAGCGTAAGAGAGGGAGCACACAGTCCAACCTCTCCCCTAGTGCTGCTGCTGCTGGACTCACCTTAGGAGCCCACAAACTACTGTGCAGCCTTTTCACATACACACACCTTGTTTCTGTCTTCATGTCCCCCCTAGTTCCATAATTTTCTTCAGCTATGTTTTCGTCCCACCCTTTTCTTTTTACCTAAGTTCCATTACTTCTGGAAACTGGCCACTATCAATATCCCCCACCACTACCATTCTAACCCCTCTTTTTTAAACCAGTGTTTATAACCAAATAGACCTGCTCAAAAAGGTTATTGATGAGACTAAGCTTTCAAGGCAAGAGCACCAGTACACCACGGGGAGAAGGAGGGGTGAGAGGAAATGTAGTTTAAGGGGCCACGCTGTCTTATATTAAATACCTGAGGTGCCATAGTGAAGACCTCCACCCTGTTTGCTTATTCGGAGACCAGTCATTTGTCCTGCAAATTCTACGTCAATTATAAGTAAAACGTTTGGAAAATAAAACTTCCCAAACTTTTGAGTGCTCATTGTTTGTGTTTTAGAGCAACATAAAGATGGAGTGTTACTACTGATTTTGTCTTTCAGTTGCTAGCTTCTGCTTTGCTGTCCCTCCATTTCTTCCAGTTTAGCATCAATGATAACTCATTCAGTCACTTCCCTCACAACCCACTCTCATGAAGCAATATAAAATTGCTACACTGATCCACGGCGCAGAACACTGCAGTTTCAAAGAAAATGGTCCAGACATTTCACAACTCATTTTGTTTCTGTTGTACAGATGCCAATAGTCCTCATTCGGCCAAAGACATTTACACTTCCAATTTTAAACTCACCATCTCAACTTCACAAATGACAAAACAGACATTGCGATACCTGGCATATCAAATGCTTTAGTGCGTTTTAGTGAGTCATACACCTCCTGATTTAGTTGTGCATTTGGAAAACAGGATGCATATGCAAGCAGGTCCATCTCCACAGGCATTAGTATGGCCCAACAAAGCCTGAGACTGTACAAGATTAGGAAGATGGAACCTTCAAGTAATTCATGAATGCAAAAAATGGCTTGACAGCAAAGCTTTTCCAAAGTCCATTGCACTTTTTTATTTCCTTTATTTTTTTAAAGATTTTTTTTTATTATTATTTTGCTTCCATGTGCAAATTGTTTGGTGTTCAAAGTTTATTCTTTGGTTTAGAAATAATATCAGGGGTGCAGAAAAAAATCGATTCACATCAGAATTCTTATTCTTATTCTCATTCTTATTTATGAAGATTTTGAATTGATCAAAAATTTTCGAGAATCGATATTTTAAGACTTTAAAAGTGTTTGACAGACTACTCTTTAAACTATTGTTAAGTGACAAAGAAATGTTAAAGTTTGCAAGGTAAGCAAAAATAAATGTCACCTCTTCATCAAAAGATTGCTTCTGTGTATTTTCAATTTTTGAATCACTTGATTATCCTTGAAAACCTCCTTCTAGCTTTTAAAGAAATGTAGTTAATCCTGGATATGGTACCCTTTGTTACTAAAAGAGTATTTTTTGTGAATCAGCATCGGTTTGAATCGAAAATCGATACAGAATCGAATCGTCACCCCAAGAATTGGAATTGAATTGAATCGTTAGTTGATGTCAGATTCACATCCATAATTAATATGCATGACAAGGTCAACATGTTACAAAACACAGCTAAATCTTCACAGTTATGGCTTATCATTAGTCCCATTATGTTGCTTGTTTCCTGTCTGCCTAAAAAAACACTACTACTTTCTGGAGATGTGGTTAAACATGCCTGTTACACAATTTCTAGTTAGACTAGTCCCACAAAAACTAAGTTGCAACCAGAAGTTCTCTAGAAGTGTACATTCTTCAAGTGGAAGGCTCACCCACTCAATTTATAATTGTAACAACATATTTACATTCAAAGATATTTAGTTTGGGTAAAATTACAACACATTTTAAAATAACTTTGCTCTACACTTAATTTGTAGGTTATTGTGATTATCTACACAATGCCATTCAAAGTTTCATTTTCTCAACATTGCTTATCAAAAGCAACCTGCTTCGTCGACGTGGTATACAGTTTTGAGAAATGACACAAACAACTGACCACTAGTCCTCAAGTACCACTGCCTTGCATGTTTTAGATGTTTCTTAAACACTTAAATACATCTGGCCGAAATGAATGACTCATTAATAGGCTTGCAAAGACCTAGCTGAGGTGGTCCATTAATCTGAGTCAGGATAAATGTTGATGTTTTTACATGAAACAAATTTTGTGCTTGAAATTCAAAATTCATATAACAATCAGTCATTCATCATGATTATGTACTGTCCTGTAAAAAAGAAACAATGATGAAGCATCTATGAGCAGAATTTTAATGAAACACATTAAAGATTGTATTTATTCATTTATTTATTTGTTTAGGATCAGAATCAGAAAAATGTATCTATTTGAACGTAGTCAATTTTTCTTCTCTTTTTTTTTTTTACCTCAGATGTAAAAGAAAAAACTGAGAAATCTCAGATCTATTTATGCTGATGCATTAGTACAAGGGAAAGTCTGCAAATGTTTTGTGGTGCAAGAATTGACCCATTTCACCAGCTTCAGGTTAATGAGTTCAACTGGACTCATTTCAGAGATTATCACGTGTGACTCAGAAACATAATGCTGTAAGTCTGGGGGTCCCAAAGGGCCAAAAGTCTGAATGACAATATTGTTTTCTACCTAAGAAAAAAACTTAAAACTTTACACAACTAGAAGTATTTTTCAATGTACATTATGAGAGAAGTTCACTGCAAAATCAGATCTATATTCTGTGTTATTCTAGCCCTAAATTGTATATGACCAGCTTTAATCTAAGCATACTGTAAACAGTTCTAATGAATGGCCCATTAACGTCATACACACATAAAAATAAACAGCTCTGGCAGAGACTTACAAGCAGAAGCAGAACGGCTAACTCTACACACATGCCTGTCTTTCACTCTCAGCCCGAGTCTGAAAGTTCAGCATTCCTGGGCGGCTTAGATGCTGGCTAAAAAGAATGAGCAGCCACAGAGAGGGATCTCCTCACGAGATCCAAAGCCATGTGGCCCGCTTTCAGCCAGATTACAGAGTCAGCCAGAGCACTCAATGTGACCTGAAGATTGGAAGGAAAGAGCAGAAAGAAAAAAATACAGGCATCACTTCTCAAACCAGACAGAATAATATGCATTGTTACAATATGTAATTTCAATTGTTGACATTTGTTATATGATGCTTACAGCTTTGTGTGCTAATGTCTGAATTTGAAGGAATAATACTAATTATACTATTATTGGGGCGTTGTATAAATAATTGCCATATTCTAAAAATATGTACATGTCAAACAATCTATTTGGTTTTCCAGTCTCATTGATTTAGCGAGAGTACTTTTAACTGGCAGGGTTTTCTTTTTCAATATGAAATTGAAATTTTCAAGCAAAACCTCGATCAGTGTTTTGGAGGTGCTGTTACATGAATTACAAGCTGAATTGTAATGCAACACTTAGTCATCCACTAGATCACAGGAATGATCCAGAGGCTCTGGGATGTATTTTTGACTCTTTGAAGAAAGGGTGATGCTGAAAAGCATCGGGGGGATTTAGATTAAACATCTAATTGTGTGCTTAGTTACAGATTCATCATGTTATTGTTCACATCTGTAACAGAAACCTCAGAACATTTCTGCAGCAACGTACATCCCTTTCTGTCTGAATCACTGCAGTTTGGCTCCTGTCTCTTTAAGGTAACTATCCTCAGAACTCCAGCCTGCTCCTATTGGCCAGCTGATTGGTTAAAAAATAGGGAATGACAAAAAATATACCAATTATCTTTTTAAAATTGGGCCATACTTGTCATTTCGCAGACATTATGGAAATGTGCCCCATGGTGATGTCATTATGTAAAGGAAAATAAATTACAAATGAGGTTCTTCTGATTGTTCCAATACGGTGTTTTCTGTAGTTGTGAAAATTGTTCATGCTCTTTATGCTTAGTAATTTTGATGCTTTGTCTAGCATGTCTAGCATTCAATACCCTGCATCTATTCAAGCTTTAGTTTTGTATACCACTGAAAAGCGAAGGATGCTGCAGCTTTACATTCCACAGTGAGGTTGAAAACATGATGTCAGCATCAAAGAAAATGTATAAAAGAAGTGCATGACTGGACTCACATAACAAGCCGGTGTAACAGGAGTGACGTGCAGCAGGGCTCAGAGCCGAGGAAAGAGCCGAGGATCTCATCTGGGTGTGAGGAATGTACGCACTTGGGAAGGGTCTAGTGTCTTGGATGTGTGAGTGTGTAACTGTGTCTGCATGCCAGTGGCTGCTTCTATGACTAAGCATAGTTTTGTGTGTGCACGTGTATTTATGTGAGTGGGTGGGGGTCAGGAGTGTAGCATTGTGACAATGCTGACTTTTATTGATTCAGCTGGGGCAAGAGGGCTGCAAATGTCAGAACTGCTACAGACCAGTGTCCTACAGACTTCCACTAGATAATTCATTACAAGACTCCATCTTGAGTAAATACACACACTTGTGATTGGTGTAAAGGTCTCAAAAATTTTGTCTGGCGTATATTATGCTCAAACCAGGGAATGTGTGTTTCCATTTTTGGGGGGGTATCTAACTATCTTTGGGAACCAGTGGGAAATTTTATTACTACATTCAACTGAAGACACTATAAGAATAGCTTTAGTTTCTGTTTCAGGTTGGCTTGTTTTGCATGAATGAAATGAAAATACTTTATTTATTCCCAGAGGGAAATCATAATGTTGTGGTAGTATTCTTTAGAAATAATGAATTGTCAGTCAGGCTGGATTAATCATCAAATGTCTATTTTGCTGACTGCATTGAGAATCAACATCAAGTGAAGCTTGTCAGTTCAACACAGGATCCATTTTGTAATATAGGTTTGACAAACAGCAAAATAAACCTAAAACAATGTAACACATCAGGGGCTGATACTAATAAAAACAAATGCAGTCAGCTTTGTTCCCTATTAAGCTTTTCTAAAACTTACCAGCAGTTTTACTCTCTGGAAGAACTTAGAGACTTGCTACATACATCTTTGCAAAAATGCCTGATTTATTTTTATTCTGGACACTGTTTAGAGCAAGTATATACCTTATGATAGCTTGTACTAAAATTAAAAAGTGGTCCTTTGGAACTAAACAGTGATAGAGTAATAAGCAGTTAACCTATTTTTGTAAACTTGCTGGAGTTTAATCCCAGGCTAATTTATAGCTATCAAAGACTTATTTGCCATATTCCTCTTATTGACCCCTTTTGTTGTTCGTCCTTAGACCTGCAGGGGCACAGCAGCTGTGCCGACAGCACCAGACTGTGGAGTGTTTGAACTGCGCTTTTTTTCTTTTTATAAAAAAAAAGGAAAAAAAAGAGTGACTCCAGATGGAGTCCAACAAGAACAGAGATGGGGTGATGCCTCAAAGCTTTTCAAGGGGCATGACAGCTCAGAGTTGCTGTGTCAGTTTCAGTGTAAGGGGACGGGAGTGCAGGACAAGAAACAAACATAAAGACAGACAAACACAATTAGAAGCGCAAAAAATCCCCTATGGAATAAACTATTGTTTTGTTGTTACCAATCACAAAATCATAACTGCAAATTGAGAGCGGCAATACTGAAGAGGGCCCAGAAAATGTCACAGAGATCCCGCATATGTTCTGTTTTTCATTAACACTCGAGGTTACCTTTTTCCTGTCTCTCACTTGAGGCTCAAGCACATAGTTCAATGCGCCTTTGTTTTTCAAAAGAGAACTGTCCTCTTTTTCTCGTCTCTTGAAATGGGGATCTGTTTCTTTTGGACAACGTCTCTGTAAATCCACAGAGAATCAAAGCTGTCATAGACAATTCTCTGCCAAGAGTTTATCTTTTTTCCACAACACCTAGCCTGACTCTCTCTTCCTCATGCTTTTCCCACTTTGAATTTTTCTCTCTCCTCTTTATTCCTGGATGTATGTCACTCTTATGATTCATGGTTTTGGCCATGACTGTGCAGTTGTGTGTGGAACATTCCGTTTTCTGCAACAGACACCATTTGCTTTGCAATTATGCAACTACAATATTTCACAAATCAGCTTACAGTAAATGGGGAAAAAAATCAATTTGAGGAATCTTTGCAATTTCTTACAGATCACAGTCTTGTGTAAATGTGTTTGTGAGTTCTGCTACACTTGTGCAAAAACTTGCATAAACCCTTCTGCAGCTCCAGGGGGAGCTCTATGAAGTGTGATAAATTCAGTCACGTGATGTTGCTTTGGGGGAGTGTCAGTCTGGATTCAAGGCCACAAGTTTGAGAAAGGTATAGAGAAAAAAGTGGGCTTACCAGACAGTCATAGCCCTGATCTTCGGTTACCTGAGGCTAGTAACTGAAGATAGCTACTCCTTACCCCCTTCTGCCAAATGTCAGAAATCCCCATATCTAAACTCACATAATGGAGTTTCTTATTTCTAAAAAAGAAAAAAAAAGGAAATTTATGGATCTAAATCTGGTTTGTATTTTTGCTCAATCACACCATTAGCAAGAGATGAAGTTATTTATATTACTGTTCCCTGTATCGACTCCTGAAAACCAAACATTGACTGAATACACACACTTTGAAGTCTAACTTAAAGGGGGGGGGGTGCAGTCTTCGACTTAATGGCATGTTTTAGGTCAAATGTCTGTCATCTGAGGCACTGACATGCTTCAACCCCGCTATTACCTCACCAAAAGGAGACATTTTATTATTGGTGTATCACACAGTGTAGGTTGTGGCACATTATCAAGATATATTGGAATAAGTGCCTCATTTAAAAGTCACTGGTTGTGTTTCTTTTTATTTGCCCCCCATTCAAATATAGTGGACAGAACTGAAATGAGAGTATGTGTTTGTGCAGTATTTCTGTATAAGTGTACAAGACAGAGAGAGACAAATGAGGTAAGTGTGTCCTGTTTATTTGCTGCAACATGACACCAATTAATCTTACCGGTAGGCTTATAATTATTACCAAATGCACAGTAGGTGTGGTTAGTTAAAAGTCAGGCTGCTATGACTTCCTGTCATTTGATGGGTAGTTTTCTGGTTAGTATGGATGGTGGTCTCACTTTGATATTTTCCCCTTTCATCATCATAATTGATAGCTACAGGTTGTTGTAAGTTGTTGTGAGTCTGGGTTTGATATATGATTAAGAGGAAGGATCAATAACAGCAGACTGTTATAATAAGAGGACATTGGTGTATCACATGGACATTTGTTTGGCTGTAACGTGTCAAAGGTGTGGCGTTCTACCTCTGGTTTGAGGAAACAAACTTGCTCAGGTTTGCTTCTGTAGCTATGATTTTACAAAAGAGGGGAGGAACTAGGCTTGGCTTCTTTAGGGTTCCTGAGGGCAAAAATGTGTGCCGGAGATGGAGAGTTTGTTCATAGACTACAGCTGCTGTCTCTTTGCTTCTAAGTGGATAATGACCTTCAGATAATGACACTAAACAAGCAACAGTCACTGATTTTGAATTTACTCCTCTCCAGTGTGCATCCAAGCTGTTATAGGATGAAGCAGGATGTATCCTGGACACATTGTCATTCACAGGGCCAATTAGGCTTTTCACAAGACAAATGTCATATCAATAAATAACTTCTTGTCTATATGATATCTTTATTGTTGGTGTTGACGTTTCAGTCACTAGGGGCCACTAAAAGGTAGATTGGTAGAGAATGATTGAAGAGTTCTTTTCAAAAACGATATAAATCCATCTTAACAGTTTTCAGGGAAATGCCATTTTATACCAAGACCCTACATTGGTTTGCATGAGGAATTGGATTGAATTCTTTTTTTATTATTATTATTTGGCTTTTAGAGCATTTTGGGAAAGAACTCTTCAATAATTTAGCATCCATATCTTCTGTAATGTGATAAGTTGATTAATTAGAAAGAGACAATACATCTAATCTTTCAGACTTGACTGTATTGGGCAAGTGGTTGATTGTTTGCCAAAATCAAGGAGCAGTAGTGTGTTGGCTGTAGAGTCATGTTTGTTTGGAAGGTAGAACATGTAGAAATGAATACGGCACAGTTTTGCTGTTTTACTAATATAAACCAAATTCCTGAATGTAAGACTCAAACACAGACTATTACACAATCATATCACTTTGCTGGAAATTCAGGCTTCAAATCAAAGCATTTTTTTCAATGCAGAACGATTTCACTTGAGACTTTTTTTATATAAGATGCATTTGTTTTTTATGTTATTTAAGTAAACCTGATCAATGGGCCAATGTGATGTAAGTCTAAACAAACCACAGAGCAAACCAAAAACAATAGGCCTACATGGGACACAAACCAGTCTCCAGTGGGAAATTCTTATGTTTGAGTCATGTTTTTCTGGACATCCTTCTCTCTAAATATCCATTTTGTGAATATTTTGTAGTTGTTTTATGCAGCGCTGCTTTGTCTTCCACTATCGAAGGAAAAAAGTCCATGAGAAAAAAATGGGGGTGAAGAACCTCTTTGAACCTCTGCACTTCTCAAGTTGAAACGTTGTCATCATACTGACGTGTCGTAACTGGAATAAATATAAAAAAAACCTCCATTCATTGCAGAGGTGGATGGGGAAATCAACCTGCTCTTTGTTTTGAGTGAGGACATGTTAGCGTAAAGGTGCCTCATTGATTCCACTCTGTCTTTTTACATTCTTTTTTATGTTTCTATTTGTTAATTGTTGTCGATTAGATTTTTTTGTCTTTGTCTTTAATTTTCTTTCCATAAAGTCATTTAAATACTTGGCAAAAGGGCTGTCCAAAAAGCACTTATCATCTTCAGTCACCACTCCGTGTGGTCTTAACAATGAACAACACAAACTGATTCAATTCAAGTACATTTTTTCTTTTCGCCACCTTCAAGATTCCACCACCTGGTTTCATCCGCAAAACCTCTCAGCCTTTATAAATGGGCCCATTCATGTGCCAATCCTTCACTGATCTACTGCAGGAAATGAGTTCCATACGTTCAGGCTACACCACAGTACTCCTCTCACAGACATGACTTCTAGTGTTTTCACTGTGTCACAACCATGAGAGGCAACCAGGACATTGTTTTTGATGTGCTGAAATGATCTGTTGACAGGGAGCCTTGATTGAATATCATCTGAATGATACATTATATTGAAGGGGTGGGAGCTCGGGTGCAGTGGTGACATAATCTCTTTTATTTATTTTTCTAATATAATTTCTTAATCTGATTTCATCTGGTCATGTAACGCTTATTGAATTTGTTCATTCAGTTGTAGAGCCTCTTTGAGAACAGCAGTAATAAAAGGCTTTAAACACACAAAATTTGTGTCTCCAGGAATGTTGATATTTGACATTTGGAACCATCTCTTACGTTTTCAAATGGCAAAATAACAGTAGGCTACCTAATGGCAGCCACAGAAGTACAGAATAAAAAGAATTTGGTTTGCAATAAAAAACATTCATGGGTCCTATAAATCACTCTAAGATGGATTTGCAGTTAGTCACTTGTTCATCATTGAAACCAATAGATTACAGTATATTTGCATTATGGACACCAATTATGCCCAAAGAACTTTATTGAGACCTGAAATTTCCAGGAAAAATGGACAACTTGGCATGAAGATCTATAAACCCTTCTCTTTCTCACTTTATTTTGTTTGTAGCATGTTCTTTCCAGACCTTAATTAGTGAAGTCATTATTACTTTGCAGGGGCTGAATGAAATAAAAACAGGAGGAAATCACAAACAAAGCTTCACAGTTGTGTCTCATTAATGTGGGTTGCTAACCTTTGTTGGAAATAAATACTGTTTATTGGAATTACACTCAATACAATCGATCTTTATTTTTCATTAGTGTGATTGTGTAAGATTATGGTTTAGCTCTTAATCAGTGATGTGTTAGCATAATTTGACTTTCCAAACCAGCTGTACATTATACTTTTAATTGAGTGCATTCCCATGCTTTTATGACTTTCAAACATGGTGTGTGACAATAAATGGTGTTCAACATCCAGATGAAGAAGAGTGTCAATGTAATTATGTATATCAGTAAGAGAGGGCCATATAATTGCACAAAAAATACAAATGATTCAAAATCCATTCTGATTATTGTTTCATCTGCTGTAAAATACAAATGTTGCCTCTGGAGACAAAGAAGACTGGCATGTTGGGCAGTTTACAGTTCAGGTAAATGCCAAGTCTTGCTACTCAAGTTGTTGGAAATCTCAAGAGCCCATGAAGAGCAGATGTAAGGATTTGGCATATGTGCGAGACGATGAGTTTCCAAAGAGATTTTAATTGTCCAGCAGTCTTTCAGCAAGATCTTCTAAAGGCCTTAGGAGCTTTATAAATTGGGAAAAGCCAGCAAACTTTAAAGCACAAAGAATGCATGATGCATATTTGTTTCTTTCCACATAGTGCATTCAAGTAGGAAATTATTTTTTAAATGAAATAATGTTATAGGCATACCACCGCCATACCAGCTCATAGAAACACTCATAGTGTTACAGAAAGAAAAAAAACTGTCCCAAATCCCAAAGCTGGGCCTGTTTGAGAGGTGGGAACACTGATCACACTGATAGACAAACCAGACACATTCAGGCAAAAAGGAGAAAGGGAGCTGAAATCAGAGAAATGAGCAGAGCTGAAAAAAGGGGGTATGCTAAAAAAAAGGGGTTTAACAAAATCAAAACATTATATTTCTCTTCTCAGCTGAAAATGTATTTTTCCTTAAAGCGGAGGTATAACCAGTTTGTGCCAACTTCAATTTTAGAGACGCACGGGACCAGATATATGTGACACATCAAGACACACCAGAAGATGCTCCTTAAATACTTAAATATTATGACGTTTCGGGCACTGGCCCTTCTTCACACCTTCTTAATCAGAATAGTCATCAGCATTATTTACCAGGATTTCCAATACCTAAATACTTTTTAAAAAAAACTGCATTATTTCCCAAAATATGTGAAGCAGTTCAACAATGTGTACGTCAGCATGGCAAATACTCATGAAGTTTCCACTTCGCCCCTGCTCACCCTTCCCTTGTCCCTCATCATCATCCTCTCTCTCAGAGTGGAGTAGTCACAGAAACACACGCCCAGACCAGTGAAACCAAGCTCTTCCAGAGATTTGGACTATTTCACAGCCCTCCCCACCCCCGACTCCTTCAAGAGATTTCCACAGATGCTGCCACATTCTACTTCTTTCCTCTATTTTCCTCTCAATCTCTGACTCCGTCTTTTTAACTCTTCTCAGCTGGTCAACACCTGAAATCTGGTGATTCTTTTAAAATATATTTCTTCTCACCTTCACTTCTCTTTTGTTTTATTATACAATTTATTACACCTTTGAGAAGGATGGCCTTACCTTTCCATTCCCTTTTTGTAACAAGGGCTCTCACTTTAGCGTGAACTGCTGCAAATTCAAATAGTGAGGGCTTTGTGTGAGACTGACAGTGACTTGTGCAAACATAATTGTGCCATGTTGTTGACAGAGGGGAGTCTGAATCACCAGGTACATAGAGGTGGCCATTCAAACAAACACACTCAACAGAAAGCAAATCATCTCATTTCAAGATGTGCTTCATGTCCTATCTCACAGGAAGATCCTTCAGAGTTTCTTGGCAAGGTGGTGTGTCCATATCACATGAGTTGGGAACTGGGGTGCCTCAGGGCTCTGTGCTTGGCCCTCTTCTCTTTTCACCATACACTTCCTCACTCTGTACAGTCATCGGCTCTCATGGCTTCTCCTACCACTGCTATGCAGACGACACTCAGCTTTTCCTTTCATTCCCACCTGACATAACAGCCGTCTCAATGCAAATATCAACCTGTCCTGCCGATATCTCTGCGTGGATGAAGGAATGCCACCTTCAACTTAATCTGTCCAAGACTAAGCTTATTGTCTGTCCAGCCAGTCCTTCCATGCCCCCGCAGATAAGCGTGCAGCTTGACTATCACACTTGTACCTACGCCTTCTGCCAGGAATCTTGGTGTCATGGTTGACAACCAGCTGACCTTTAAGGTCCATGTTTCCTCGGTTGCCTGGTCTTGTCGATTTGCTCTCTACAACATCAGGAGGATCAGACCCTACCTGACAGAACACACGACACAGCTTTTGGTTCAGGCTCTAGTCATTTCACGCATTGACTACTGCAATTCCTTACTGGCAGGCCTGCCTGCATGCTCAGTTAAATCTCTGCAGATGATTCAGAATGTAGCTGCACGACTGGTCTTCAACCAGCCCAAAAGAATTCATGTCACCCTGCTGCTGATTGCTCTTCACTGGCTCCCAGTTGCAGCGCGCATCAAATTCAAAGCTCTGCTTTTGGCTTACAAAACAATAACCCAAACAGCTCCTGTCTACCTTCA
>JAOXYM010000003.1:19553956-19566229 GCA_028567055.1 Leptatherina wallacei | reverse complement strand
AATAGAATAGAATAGAATAGAATAGAATAGAATAGAATAGAATAGAATAGAATAGAATAGAATAGAATAGAATAGTTGATTATGTTTTACAAAAGTTTTGTTTTCCATTTAATTGATGCAAAGAGTCAGGATGAGAATAAAACATTGTTAGCCTCCTCTCTGGGTTCATGATAGAGTCAATAAACTACTTTTTGTTTAGTGGTCACAGTTTATTTGGCCAAGCTGGAAACACATCTGATCACAAGTTCCCAGCCTCTTTTTAACCCCCATCAATAAACACCCATGCTCATGTGACAAGACTACAGATGCATTGCTTTTAACAGAGTTGCTGGCTAATTCAGGCATAATGGGGGGGAAATGATGTTCTCAGATGCCAAACAAGAATGATTCTTCGGATGTCCTTCATTATTCTAATGGAAATGAACAAAAAAAACAATTCTTACTCATCATAACTACTGTCTTTTAATAGCACACTGATGAGCTACGCTGTCGCTCTGGGTTTTTTGTCACTTAATTAGCAGACACCAGAAGGTCCTGGTGAAATTCTCTACATGCTAAAGAAAGGAGCTTCAATGCTTTTATTATTTCTTTTAAAATATGAAATATTGAAGAAATCTATCTTTATAAAAGATGATGCCTTTTATTCTTTGACTATTGAACCATATCCTTTAATCTGTTGTCAGTCAGCATGTAGCTTACTGCATAAATGCCAACAGCATGATATTTTGTGGTTTCATACACAAACTATACAGCACTTTGTATTAAAGAAATGATTCCCCAACAGACACACAATTTGCCCACTGTAACTAATTTTCTTGAAACGTATTGAAGAGATGGAGGAAAAACAAAGAAAATATAAAAATTTTATGCATAGTTGAATCACTTTTGCATTTTTGATTGCACGGTAGTGTGGTGGTTATCACCATTGCTTCACAACAAGGTTTCTGGTTCAAGCCCCGCCTGAGTTGAAGGGGGTTTCAGTCAGGCCTTTATATGGGGAGTTTGCATGTTCACCCTGTGTATTCTCTCTGGGTACTCTGGCTTAATCCAAAAGAAATGCCACCTTTAAATGTTTTTGAAAAACTGAACGAAATTTCCTCTAACTTTAGGTTGAATTGAAGTGTATACATTTGGTCCTGTAGCAGAAACCAGGTTATTAGAAGTGATGTTACAGTGTGACAGTGCCAACCCAGCTGGTGATTTCACAGCTTTTGTTGTTTCTGCAGTGTTCTCACATGGCTTCAGTTAAATCTCTCCTTCCTGCCTGTGCACCTCATCCTCCTTCCCACTCTCAGCGTCCCACCCTCTCTCCTGTCTATGCTGTATCCTCCCTCCCTTGATTCTGCATTCCAACATTTCCACCCACTTTACCTCTCACCCTCTCCCACATTTTCGACTTCTCTGCACCTCCCTTCACTGTCTGCCCGATCCCCATCTCTCTGTTTCCCTGCTTTTCTTTTTCCCATACTCTCTGATTATCTTTCCAGGCAAACTTCATTCCAAAACATCTATGGAGCTTCACTCAACAACTCTTCCCAAAACTTTCACTTTAAAGCAGCTGGAATTTATAGCAGAGTTCCCATCCTGCAGGTGCAATTTGTCATTAGACCATAATTTGCAAGTGGAAATAATTAGCTTTTGCTGATCATATGTTGACTGACATTATTGCTAATTTCCTTGACTGAGAAGCTCATGATAGTTTGAGCTCTTGATTTTCTCATCATTCCTAAAGCACCTGGGATCTGTGTCCCTGTTAATCCAACACTTTGTTCATGTGGGGATAGGTCGGTCTTTTCAGTGGCTTCAAAGAGGCATTCAGCTTCTTCAAAGTCCAGCTCCTAGAAGCTGCAGCCCAACTCTTTTCCCAGCATGACTGAAACAAAACAACATCTCCTAACTGTATAAATTGTCCATTTACAACAGCAGTGGTCAGTATAGCCAGTTACTTACCACCAGCAGCGACTATATAAGACGCAAAAGCTGATTTTAGGTCTACACGCTATGAATAGATAATTGACAGTTTAGCAACGCACAGTCTTTGATCCCTCGGTTGCATAGAGTTTATGGCCCAGCCACAAGATTACCGAAGGAAAACAATAACACTTTACCAGGACAAGACTTCATATAGTCAGACATGAGTTGTTTGTGCAGTAAAAAGCAGCCAAAAAAAGTCGGAAAATACAAAAAATTACAAGTTTTTCAATTTTAAGACCACTTTGTGGAGAAGGAAAACAATGATAAATGCAACTTTTAGGCAAAGACTGCATAAAACATATATATTTACACTAAGAATACGATTAAATATGACTGAATAACACTTTTGAGCCACATAGTTTAATTATGTTTTTGTCCAAAATATACATTCTAAAAATGATGTTAAAGGTTTCAGAGATTACTCTAAATGTGTTCAGTTAAGTCTTCCACGTTGAACCTGGACTTGATAAATGATCCTCAAGTAACTAAACAAATTAATTCGCCAAACGACCCACCTGACAAGCACAGTTCTCCTTACACAGCAAAGTGTCAGAGAATAGAACTACCGTTGCACACTCAAGACACAGCAGCTGCTCTTGTTTCCAATAACGTGTGGGGGTGTCAAGGGTCAAATCTAACAGGTCACAGCCTGCAGAGGGGTGAGAACCCTGCATAAATGATGCAACCAAACAGTCCTCTGCCATTTATATATAGATAAAGCTGGCAAACACAAGTGTCTCTTGATGGAATCTGCATGAACTCTCTGTTTGCTACTGTGATGTATGACCTCAGCAACATGTGACAGGGTGAAAGCAGGGACTATCTACAGGCTCTGTCCAGAAGTCTGATGGGAAGATCAAGGCTGTTTGAACAGGCATCTCCTACAGGAAATATTCCCTAAGATTATCATATTAAGCAGTTATGCTGCAATAATCACACCTCAAATCCAGGGGAGATAGTTCTTAAGAGATAAATATACCTCTTAAGAAATATCTGGGGGAGCAATCTTTTAAGAGGTATATTTACCTACCAGCTTTCCAACAGAAGCGAGGCCTTTGAAAGTTCAATTTTGAAGACAGCTTCACTTCATTTGAGTGTTTGCTCTCACATCAGAGTTGGTTGGAGGTTACTTAAGAGCAGAATGACTGAGATTTTTTATCTAAAGTACATTTCTCTGTAATTGTATCATACCGGTTCTCTATAGTAAGAATTTGAAATAAATGTGAAGTAAAAGCTTTTCTCGCTGTAACTTTACCAATACACAATTAATAATCACTGTTTTTTGGTACATAGAGTATTGGCTGGCGACTGAGCCACTGTTTAACATCAAGTGATGAATTTTTACGTAACTAAACCAGATATTTTATGTCCTAAACTCAGCCTGGTATTGTCTTTTGTAAAGTAAAGTGACTCTGGTGCACATGTGAGACCAAAGAGAGAAAAAAAGAGAGAAAAGATGGCGCACAGCTTACCTCAGGTTGAAACAATGACAACAAAGGTAAAACAAGTACATAGAAACTATTTCCTGCTTGAAATAAATACCAGCAGGAGCTTAGATTTGGAGAAAATTTCAACTGACTCCACAAAAAAGCTTCCCAGCTGTCACACAACACCATGCTCAGAAAATATGATTTTATTTTCAGTGCTGTGTGAAAGTCTGCATGCTGCTGATCTTCATTTTAAGCCATGGTTATACTTTCTTTTCCCACACTCCTCCATGGGATCCCCCTGTAGCCCCTTTGGTGTCAAATCATATTACTCCCTTTCCCAAGATGAAGAGGCTCTCTCAGCCAGAAAAGTGGCATCTCCAAGTGTTTAGCGATATGTTTGGCACTACAGAAAGAGTAGCTTTAATACACTGAGTCACTCTGCAGTGAAAGTGGCTGTCATTATTTGTATAAATCTGTAGAATTGCATTGGTTGGCTGAAACACCGGTAGCCTATTGGTTAAGATCTGTTATCATTTGTTGTTTTAACGATGGTACTAGGGAGCTAAGTAGGTTAAACCTGGTGCCTGTTAAGGTTATTACATAAGATTCCCATCTTTTCTATTTTTTTGTTTTAGTTAGACAAGTCATTAAACCTTTGTGTGCAATGGATGGATGTTATATTATCCTGTAAGCGATTATTCCTGTGAGGTAATATTGTATCACATGATAAAGGTGATCATTTGGAACTTTTGACCATCAGAGACCATTCCATCAGTGGGCCCAAATCAACAAATTGATTAAAATAGTGACTTACATTTATACTTGATAGTAAATGTCTCAGTTCAAAGTCAGAAAACTCAACCCAAGGACACCACAAAATCCGACTTCAGACTTGAAAAGCCCCTCTCAAGCCTCTCCAGTCCCAAACTCAGATTCATGTTGGAATTTGAGTTTGAGGCTGCCCCCATGAATCTTGACCTTAGCTGCTGTAATAAATTGTCTGTTAGTATTTCAGTAAGTCTCATTAAATTAGTTGCACAGCAAATAGTTTACATCTTCAACCGGTGAACATATTGCCATGTTGTTTATGTGTTCAAAATACAATGCTAAGCACCGTTGTCTACTGGTTTTGAAAACTGAGGCTAGCCCTGTAATTGAGCTTACCCTAATGGTTTACCAATAAGAGGGTCAACTTGACTGTGATTATTCCCAGTTCCAACTTGTCATCAACTGACCTAGCAAAAAAAAGGTGTCCTTTTCTGTAACTTTTCGACCTTAAAACTCCGCTTTCTGGACTCATTTGATGACACAGTGACATCTATTATCTGCAAATCTGGAGCCGTCACAGCCCATCAGTGTCTAGTGGCTGAGAAACCGCAATATAGGCTACAACTTTTGCAACCAGGAGGCATACATGCTAAGTTTTGCTTTGCACATACATCACAGGCTAGCAAGCAAATGTAAACACACCGGGGGTTTTGAACGCACACCGGCGGATTCAGCAAAGAAACGTTAAAAGACATTATCGGAGGAAGGGAGGAAACAAAAGAGAGCCAGAGACAGAGCAGGGGATAAGACAAGAGTCAAGATAAGACTGTTTTTTACTGTCTGGAGAGAGCTCACAGTTCATTAAGGATACAACATAGATGCCGAATTAGCCGTCAATAGGGGGCACATCACTGAGAAAATGGCACAAGTCAAGTAGTGTCTCTTTAATGCAACAATACTGAACTTTGGAAGATTTCTTCACTTTGATGCCACTAACGAAGGCTAAGTCGGCATCATCTTGCATCCAGTCTATCTCTGAGATCTCTCCTCCAAGTAAAAGTCAGTCTGATGTTGAGTCTTGCATTATCTCTTGCTCTGTCACTTTCTCTTTTTCTTGTCCTCGCTTCCTCTGATAATGTAAGCTTGTGTTTCTCTATTGAATCAGCCATGATGTATGTTCAAAATGGCCATTGTGTTGATATCCAGTTGCTGGTGTGTAACATGGTGCTGTAAAGCGAAACACAGTTGTCATGTGATACTTGGACTGGAAGAAAAGTTGTGAAGTTGGTTTCTCAGCTTCAGGATGCTGCAGAACAATGATGGTTCCAGGAGTGAATAATGAATGTACCTGTACCATCAAATTGACTCAGAAACACAACATTTCTAAGATCAGAAAGTTACATTGTTTTGTTTTAAAGGTCACCTCCAACCATTTGCCATAATTTGCTGTGTCAGGCTTCCTTTTGGTTACGGGGATGTCATTTCAGAAACATTTAAAATTTAGAGGTTGAAGAATAGCCTCTAGCCAACTCTCTGAGGATACATACATACCCAAAGGTTGAATCTAGTTTTCCCTCACCATACTCAGATACAAAATACTTGGAATGCATGAGCAATTATCTTTTTTACAGGAATTAGATTTGTCATTGTCATCATTTTGATACATCTCTACACATTTGAAAACCAGCGCTCATTTGTTAATTTAGAGCCATCATTTATTGCACCAAAACCAAACAGAAACTTGTTCAATAAAGCTCTGCTAACAACATCCTGCTGAGAACAGGGTTTTTTGTGTTTTTTTTTTAAATATGAACTAATAGCAAATTATAAAAATGTCTCATGGAAGTCTAGGGGACATTGTCTTCTGCAAATGGACAATTGAATATGTAGTGATTAGATCATTTTGCCTTCTTAATGTATGAATTTGTACATTTGGGGGGCTTCAGAACTAATTTTCTTTCATCACCATCATTTGATTTACAGTATTTAAGTGCAAATGTTTTGCCAATTCTGGTATTCTGAGTCTTTGAGTTTAATTGTTCTGGTAAACAAACAACAATCTTATCCAGAAGTCACCAACTTCTGGATGAGACGTTGGTGTTAAGAACATTTACAGGAATATTTGGCCTTAGGGGGGCTAAATTTCCGGGCAGCCCCAACGTTTTGTTTTTTTTCGAGGTTTTTTCTAATGACAACCTTTGCAGTAGACTGTTGTTGACAGATCTACCTAACATTAAAAGAGGCGTGTTATTTCAGCGTAACGAAGTGATCCTGACATCGTCATGCTTTGGATAAAGAAGGTGGCAGTGAGAGGGGACGGACAACAAAATTAGGGGAGGAAAAAAAAGTTTCTTTCTTTTTTGGGCTCATTTCAGCACGTGGGGATAGGAGTGGTCTGAGGCTGGAATAATGGAACCTGGGAGACAGAATGGGAGGGAAACTGGCGCTCAAATTTCAGCCTGACAGGGGGTAAGGGGCCGGACTGATATTTGGGAATATACGAAGATTCATTGAAGGCAACGGACACATAAAACTAACGCGTCTGGCCTGAAGCGGTCGGTGCTGAATTTGTGCTGCAGGTCCGGGTCCTGCGGCTGGATTCCCCCATTGGTTCTTTGGAAAGGGTGAATGCCGAATGGTCTGGCTGTTATAACTGGGGACACAAAACATTAAACAGTGAGAGAAGCCTTCGCTCCCCTCGCTCCCTTCTTTCTCCCACAGGGACCCTGCATGTCTAATATTTAGACATGTTCAGCTTTATGGATTCCAGGACTGTACTGCTACTTGTAGCAACCCAAGTTTGTCTATTAGCCATTGTGAGATGTCAACAGGATGATGACCGTAAGTGTCAGTTTTATTTCTCTGATAAAGAAAATCTGGAGTTATCACAGTGTACATACAAAGAGTTTTCCTCATGGCCACATTTATATGACATATGTTTACTTTTATGCACAGAACCAGAACTTAAGATAGGTCTTAGTTTGGGGCAAATTGACCATCTTGAAACAACTTTTACGCACGAAGAATTGAAAGTTGATTGGATGCTGTGGTCGGTGAAAAGGTGCAAGACTGATGACAGAACTTCACTTTGCCAGACGTAGCCTAATGATATTTCTGCATCTGAAAGGTATAATTAAAAATCACAGCAGAGTTGTGGGCGCGCGTAGTACTGGAGAAATGGATGGAGAGCTTCGGGACGTTTACGCGAAATTACCTTCAAAAGTTTGATCCATTTGCTCTCTCGCTGGAGCATCGGTTGGACTCTATGGAGCTATTATTTTCTACATTATTTTATGTGGTGAGTTAGGTTTTTGAGGGTAAAGCAGTCATCTATTGTTTGAAAATAGAAAAAAAAATAAGACTGGTATTTTAATTGTCGGCACTTTAGTGCTTTTCACTACCTACCTCCCTTTTTCTGTAAAAGTAGACCTGCCTGACACCTGTGGGTGCTTTAGGGGCTTGGACCGACTCATTTTAAACTGCAGATTCACTTAATATAGAGGAGGAGAGGGGGAGGGGATGCATAAAAAGTGAAAGGTGGCCAGGCTCAGGGGCCTTTGGTGAAAAGTGTTCACATTCCATCGCTGTCAGAGGGCATTCAGGCGAATCCTGGCTTGTTAAGACTAAAAGGTGGACCAATCACTGAAATATCCCTTAAAAACTTCCAAAGGGCTTATTTTGTTGTTCTCTCCATTAAGAAGCAAACCGTTTGTAACCTGTCTGATTTAGAATTGAATGACTTTTCTAGTTTCTCCTTTTTTGTGTGTAAAACTGGAGTAAGCTTCTCCATCATTATCATTGATTTTAGCATCCACAAAAAGACATTTTAGGGGGCACAAAAGGTCAAATATAATATTCCATATGATTTCAGTATTTCCATCTGCTTGGAAGATTACCCATAAGCTGTGACAGTCAGTCCAGAGAGATTCAGAGCCAGGAAGGAAAAGTTGTGACTGGAAAATTATAAGACAGTGGCTTTATGACTGCAGTTCTAAGACGTGTCTTTTCACTGCACAATTCAAGACTTCTAAGCTTTTAAAGCAAAGAAAAGGTGTATTTTCCCTGAGGAAAGAAAAAAAGGGGGAAAATAGTTATGCTGAAGTAATTCCAAGTGTCAGGTTACTTTTTCAGAGACATAGGCCCTTGGATATAATGCAAGCCCTTCTTTTTTTTAAATGGATGAGGAATTTTTTGGGGGGGAGACGCAGAAGTAGTAAAGGGGTCTGATTGTGACCTCCACACAATAGTTTTCTGGAGTCAGTCACAGGGGAGAAAGATTCTTTTTGACCCTCTATTAAGAGGCCACTGACTGACCATGCAAATTATGAAGCCATAATGGTAATCAGGATCAAAGCCAAAACTTTACCAAAAACTTTTATTTTTTTATTTTGCCCTGTCCAGCATCATGACAGCAGAATGATGGCCTGGCCTGACAAATTTGCTTTGCCAATTAGAAACCTAAATGTCTGCTTAGTACACCAAAGATTCCTTTACAAAAAGTTCATTTTACTCCTCTGGAAAGAATCATGACTGCCAGCTCTCACTAGAGGAGACTTTCAAATTATCCTGAGTGATGAAAAACCTGGCATCTATCAATTCTCAGGTAGATAGAGGAACCCTTGTACCAGAATATCCCATATCAGGATAAACACTCATATCTCCAATGAAAAGACAGGTGCAGGCATTTGATAGTACTTCCAGGCCTGTTAAAATTAAACGTAAAAACCGGCAGGTATGCGCATGAAAGCTTACTATTTTCTTTTAACATGTTTGAACTGGCATCTGACACAGCTGTGGCCTCCAGATGGGGTTTAAAATGCACCCCGTGTTTATACAAGGCAATAGTTTGTGAATTGTCCACTCTGTCCCTTTCTAGAAAGACTCCATTCATTGGTACTGAGGTCCACTAGGTTACCTAGTCTTAAGCAGTGCGTAAAGGTAAATATAGCCACTGTGCTTTCTCCTTCTCCTCACCCACTCAGAAGTCCATACCCGAAGGCCTGTCTTTTGCTGCATCAACCACTCTCACCCGTCTGCACAGGTTTAGTGATTCCAATAAGAGCATTTCTTTCAGCAGGTGTTTGGCCCTATGTTTCTGCCATTCTGTAGAAGACTGGAAAATAAACCCAAATATTGCTAATTGCCTGTGTTGATTGTTAGATTTGCTTGAGTGACGTAATTCCGTCCATGTACAGTACCAGCATTCAATCAGGACCTACTTCCATCACGTTCTCTTGTGCTCTCTTTACTATGGTCTCAGGAAAAAGGAAAAAAAAAAGAAATCCAAACATTTCATTTGCTGAATGCAAACTCTTGTCTCTTCTGCAGTAAATTAGGGTGTCTCCTGCTGTGTAAACGAACCCTATATTTAACTTGTTGAGGAATTTAGGCACATGGTCTCCAGTTCCTGTGAAGTTATTGAAGGTTTCCTGCAGATCTTACTCAGGTTGACTTTGATTGTGTGATGCTACACTGCCACCTTGTGGCCATTTGAGAGTTTGCACATATGAATTCAAATACCTGACATTACTGGGTAGACTTTGGAAACCATAAAGATGCAGTTTTAACAGAAAGAAGCCATATCAGTCAGTTTATTGATTACTGAATTATGCTATATTAATCTGTTACGAATAAAAACTAATAATCGATAAATTGTCTTTTTTCAAATAAAAGTGGCACACACAAAAGTGTTCACCTGTCAAATGCAACTTTATTACGTGGCATTTGAAGCATTGTATCTAATAGTAAGCGTGAATATCGACAGGCAAAGTGACTTAATAAAAAAGAAATGGGATATTATGTTAATTAAAGAGGAATAATCATCAGGTTGATCTTTTAAATGTTTGAATGAAGCCTTTACTGTAGGTAAATGCTCTTTAGCCCTAATTTAAAAACATATTTAGAAAATTTGTTGATGTGCACCACCAATCAGCATAGATGAAAAATAGATTTTAAAAAAACTAGTCAGAAAGAGGTAACTATGTTTCTGGTTTAATGTCACCGAGGTACGGTTAACACTTTATTAAAGCACCTGATTGAATGTTGATTAAACAATTTAGGCTTTATTTTAGGTTTCCATGATTCCATTTGAACATTCCATGTGTGATTCCCAGCCTAGAAAAGGAAAGCTTGATTTGCTTTAGATTCGAAGACATGTGGCTTTGAGAAAATATAAGCTTTTATTTATGAGTTAGAGTGACTTATTTTCATGTCTGATGTTTAATCTCCCTTTTCCCTCCTAACTGCTTTGGCCTGTGTATCCTTTACTGTGTTCCCACACACAGAGGAGGACGATTTTAGCTGTTTACTAGATGGACAGCGTTATAACGACAAGGATGTATGGAAACCTGAGCCTTGTCGCATCTGTGTGTGTGACACTGGAACGGTCCTGTGCGATGAAATTGTCTGCGAGGAGCTGAAAGACTGCCCCAAACCTGAAATCCCATTCGGAGAGTGTTGCCCCATCTGCGCTGCTGACCAGCCTTCATCTTTTGGTTGTAATTTATTTATCTCACACCTCTTATAAATAAATTACTGTTCATGATCATGTTGTTTATTTTGGGGAGGAAACAACACATTAGCAAATTCGTATTAATCAAAGTTTGGCAAGTTGCTGTTTAACTTCTGTCAGGCTTTGATGTGAACAGTTTTCTGTCCCCAACGCAAACAAATGATAAGAAATACACAACAGTGACACATCTGACACGATTTCAGTGAAATGCTAACCTCACCATCATTTTTCCATCACTGGCGCACCTTGGCCCCATCTTGTTTGAATACTCTCTCTTTCCCTGAGTATCATGAAAACATGTGGGAGTCATTAAGGAAATACCTCAGTCAAGCAGACACAGCTTCACATTTCTACTCTATATCCTCTCTGTGGATTTCTGCAGATCTGATGGCAAGAAAATACCATGACTCTCTACCAAGAGTTCAGACTATTTGAAGGAGGCTATTCACCACTTTTTAAAGTACCATGGCTTCCTGATAAACAAAGGCCCCAATATCCAGACACTGGTAGTCAGCTTTGGAAATGTAAATAAAATAGGCTGAGGGGCATCGATGAAATCAGAAGTGTCACTGTTTGCAATGCATGCTTGTGAATTTAACTGCTCTATAATGTACCTATTTCAAGGCATAATGAAGTGCTTTGTAAGAAGTATGTAACACATACAGAATTGTTTATTAACAATATATAAATAGGGCTGATTATCAAACCTGACCACTTTTTGTACAGACTGAAAAGCAGCCAATCTATATCTATCAAACACTATCGTATGGTAAAAAGGCAATGCAGGTGTGTCAGAATCGTAATCTAGTTTTTTAGCATTTTTGATCAGATGATCCAAATCCTTATTTAGCCACTTTTAGACTTTTATTTGTTCATTTTGCTTGTATAAAAGCATCATTTGACATTTCAGTAACTTGAATTTTTGAAAATGAAAGAAAATCTTGCCAAAATGGTTTCATTGAACATAAAACAGTACTCAGCCCTATTTAGAAAAAAAAAATAGTTTAAAGTAATGTAATGATATTGCTAACTTAACATGGCTCAGGTATACTCATGCTGTATTAAAACCAACTTGTTTGAGTCACAAAAGAGGACAAATTAACTTGATGCTTTGCTTTGCAGCACATTCGCTTTAAAGTTACAGTAAAAAACTGTTTTCTGCACAGGCCTTTCCTTTGCTTTCTGCCATTCCTTTTTACCTGCAGCTGCTTTGTTTTTGCTTTTAGCTCTGTTTGTGAGATGGCGAGTCAACCATTCAATCCTAATGGGCTCTTTGTGTACCAACACTATGATTTGGTGGTGGTCTTTAGGATAGTTTATTTCAGGAAATAACAACAGCCTTCCCACACAAATACACTTACTTTGCTTTTGGGAAAGCGCTGCTTTAACCACATGGTTTGCTTTTGTGAGTCTGTTCACTAACTAATATGTTTCCATCTCTGTCCTTCATGAACACCTAACAGGAATACCTGGAGCTAAGGTAAGACACTTGAGATAAGAAACTGAAATACTCTGTGTGTGTGTGTGTGTGTGTGTGTGTGTGTGTGTGTGTGTGCGTGCGTGCGTGCGTGCGTGCGTGCGTGTGTGTGT
>JAOXYM010000003.1:19509757-19542037 GCA_028567055.1 Leptatherina wallacei | reverse complement strand
AGATAGATAGATAGATAGATAGATAGATAGATAGATAGATAGATAGATAGATAGATAGATAGATAGATAGATAAGCTATTTCACTTCACTTTCACTTCTCCTCCATCTCTCCTCCTCCTGCATCATAGGGAGCTCGTGGATTCCCAGGAACTCCTGGCCTGCCTGGCATCAAAGGACACAGAGTGAGTTTTTTCAATTGATTCATTTGCAACACATTAAGGGGGTTGTCATTATTTTTGGATTCCTCACTGTGCGCTCTCTGGGTCTTCATCTTTAGGGTTATCCAGGTCTTGACGGTACAAAGGGAGAGACTGGTGCTGTTGGTGCTAAGGTAGGATTTTTGAACCAGTTTGTGTCTCTATGCCGACTGTAACCCAAAATACATCAAAATATAAAAAGGTTGAATTTTTCTTCTTTTTAGGGTGAGGCTGGTGCTCCAGGAGAGAATGGTGCACCTGGACCAATGGTGTGTATTTGAAGATTACGCTTCAACAACGCATGAAAAGACCTGCAAGCCTCTAAATCTTAATGACAATGTTAAATTGATGTTAGATTTTCCTCTTCTGTCCTTTTCCTGCATAGGGACCTCGTGGTTTGCCTGGCGAGAGAGGACGTCCTGGGTCCAGTGGAGTTGCTGTAGGTGCTATCTTTTATTCTAAATTTTCTTTGGACACAGACTTAACATTACATCCATGAGAGGGTTTTTAGTTTACTTTATGTCTGTTATTGCTCTGTTTGTTGTACCAGTTTGCGGTAATCATGCCAATAACTGCTTCAGTTTTCGCATCTCAAGAATTTTTCATTATCATGTCTTGATTAATTGTTTTTTCTGTTCAGGGAGCACGAGGAAATGATGGCCTACCTGGTCCTGCTGGTCCTCCAGTAAGTATAATTTTGTAATTAACATAATTTGCATGCTTATCTTGTTAGAATATAATTTTTTTCTGACCCTCACCTCTTCACACATACACCCTTGCAGTATGATAGTAGAGCCCTCCAAACTTGTATGTGCAAGTGACAAATAGCTTGGCTAACTACTGTTTTCCTTTCTGTAGGGTCCTGTTGGTCCAGCTGGAGCTCCAGGCTTCCCTGGCTCTCCAGGTTCAAAGGTAAGCTACATGTTTACCTAAATGGTGTCTCCATTTCCTCCTCATATATACTTTTATTTCCTTGATAATGTGTCTCAGCGTTTGCTGATTACTCTCTATTAGACTTGCCAGCATTAATGAACTTCCAGTCACTTATTTAAAAATGTGTAAACAAAAGTAAATTAATTAATTTTATGAGGGTGGAGGGAAAGAGTGAAATTTTCTTAAATCAGTTAAAATAAGTTCATAACTCGTAAAATGGCTGCACTCTGCTCTGGGAGCATTTTGTGGAGACAAGATGAAATGCTTTGATGAAATTGGAGACGGCTGCTCCGTCTCCATCTGTGTGGAAAATAAGAGAGGAGGGGGTTTTCAAAGTGTTCCTTTCCTCTCATTCCCATGCATCTTTTTCTTCTTTATTCTCTCTCTGCTCTGCATCTGATTTATCTGCACAGCAGATGAATGCTGAACCCTTTGCCCAAGGGTGTTGCACTGGGGTTTGCTTTCGCCCTCAAGCCACTTTATTGTTTGGGAAATCTTGTAGGAATTGTAAATGGTGGATCTCTTTTCAAAATCTTGGAGCTTCCATTGAAGTAGTCGAGGCAAGCTAAGCTCAGGAGAGTGTGTATTCATGGATTTTTAAAAAGTTAGATTAAAAAACACAGTCTAGTTTAATGTGTCTCTCAAGAAGGAGTGTGCCTCAGAGTGAGTGAGGAGTTTTTATGTGACTGTATGATATACCAAAGAATGTTCCCTAATGGGAAACGTTAAAAATCTCACATTACGTGCTTCTGCTGTGCCTTCAGGAATCTACTCACCGTCTGTCGGATCAGACCTGTTTGTTAACTCCCTGAGTGTTCATACAGTCTTATTTGAGTTTTTCGTTTCCCTGTTTTGAGCCTCACTAGTACAGATTTGCTCATTAAAAGAAACCCTGTAAAAAGTAAGAAGTTTTTAAAGTCACAGCCATGTGAGCCTAAACTGAATAAACTATGCTCCTGAAATGAGCACATCTATCAGCGGGAGTTTTGTTCAAGCTGCAGCTGTCACTGAACCTGCTGAGCAAAAGTCAGTTCATAGCCTCTTGAATGCTGAGAATTTCATGTCACCTATTTCAACCTATCTAATTTAAAGAAAAAAAATTTCAAGTTCTCACTCTGGTTTCAGAGCCAGTAAAATATTGGTGTTGATAACAGGTTTGCCAAGATGAGAATTCCCATCTACAGAGCTACATCACCATTTTTGCAACCGCATAGAAACTCTATTATGTCATACTATTTGGTCTGCAAAATCTACGAAGCTGCAGCAGAAGGAAAGGAATTCCATTCAGCACCACAAGGCTGCATACCAGCAGTAAAATGTCTGGCTTATGTCCATAAGAGGTGGGTTCTCAGGATAGTTCCTTTGAAAAGAAGCCCATGTTTTTCTCAGTACTGAATAAAAACATCTGCAAAATATTAAGCAATTGGCTTTGGATAACTCACTGGAGAGGCATAAAAAAACCAGCAAAGTGTTTATTCTGTCCACTTAAATGTTATTAATCATAAACATTTGACTCCAGTTTTAACAATAAACCACAAAGATGGGATTTTGAGGCTTTTTTCAAATAAAGGTAAATAGTATCCATTATTACTGGTAATATCAGTTATGTAACTCACTCTACAAAATGGACAAATCTTATCTTCCGTTTGACTAATTAGTATGGCCAATATCACATAAAATGTTTCGCTGACTGGCTAAGCAAGGTCAAATATAAGTCAGATAATTCCCATATGCATTAAAAAAGATTTCATAAAGTTATGACTCTATTTATATAGCACTGTCAGCAACATGTTAAAAAAAAACATGCCGTTAAAAAACAGGAATCCTCCAGTAAAGAAACATACTTATGGAATAAGAAATTGAAGTTAAACTTTTGAATATGTCCGCTTTTTTAAGTTGAAAGAATTTACAATCTAAATGTGGCAAAATATATTGTGTATAAGAAGAAACAGGAGTTTGTATTTTAACCACCGTAGAGGAAAAAGGACAATATTCAATCCACCACTGAAGACTTTCTCTGTAAGATATTCAATTATTGATATTCTAGGTTTGTTTTTTGTTCTTTATGCTTTCTGTTTGTCTGTAACATCAAACAGATATAGTTGTATATCAACTACAGAAACATTTTCCAGTGTTTCACCTCAGGGACTGAAGGTAGTACCAGGGCAACAGTCCCTGCTGTGGGTATGGAGAGATGGTATAGAAACCCCCTTAGGCATAAACCTAGGTCAAAGCCTCAGGTTGGGGGTATTTTACACACTTTCCAGACAGCTAGATTTGGTCACAAAATGAACAATTTTACAAAATGTAAATTACAATTTTGCTTTTTTTATCTACCAAAGTATGATACATAAAATTTCCACATCATGACAACTTTCTTTAATATGATGATGTTAGCCATGTGTCTTGTATAGTAGCAGTTTATAGTGATTTATTTGTGGTGGTATTGCTCTGTTCCAGGATTTCTGTACTCTTCCACATGCATACATGGAACGCCTGAGGCAGAGAGAGCAATGGCAAAAGACCCCAGAGTAGAAAAACAGAACAGTATCAATGACAAATATGACATTTATGTAGTCAGAATGAGAAGTTTGGGTGGAGGTGGATTATAAAACAGCTTGAGGTTAAGCGGTAAGATATGCAGACCAGGGTGGTTTACATAGACTCGTTTGTCTGAGATTTACCAATTGAAGTGATATCTATTTTGTCAACTGATGTTAGCTGGTGCCTAAATCTGCTGATGTGCCACTAGTAGCTTGAGCTTGACTTTGTATGTCTGAACAAAGGCTATGCATATACAAGTAATTCCAGCTAGAACATCCATTTGGTGGTGACCTAGTTGTCTTAATTTTGATCCAATACAAAATGACAGTGTTAGGCATTCAGAAATTATTTGCTCCTCAAAAATATTTGTACAAATGTCCTCTGATCTTACACCTTAGGAAATATTACGTCACGATCAGAAGTCTTTCCTTCGACATTTACTGCTGCTATTCAAAACAGTCAGACTGGTCATGCATTCTTTGAAAGAGTCAATAAAGAGAGGGATTGTGAGAGGAAAGTAATGTATTTGCAGCAGCTGTTGTGTGGGTAGCATAACTAGCAGAAATAGAAATCCCCACTCCTCTTCACGAATCTGCTGATGTTGCCTTGAACACAGATTTTGTGTAAATCTGTGATTTTGTTATCCCTGACATAAAAACTCTTGGTTTTCCATTCCTGAAAGAGAGATGACTTAAACTCATTGACAGGTTTTCTCCAACACAACTTTTCTGTCTGACATCTCTAATGCTGAACTGCAGGAAGCAGAAACCCTTTTTCATTTCTTCTGCTGTTCTGTGTTATTTTGAAGTCTGTTTGCTTCTGTTTCCCAAAGCAGAACTCTCCTTCCATATGTTAGATAAGCTTGTCAATTAGTATATTCTAATATATGAAGTTGGGATAAATTTATGATAAAACTGGGTTATATTGCTTACAAAATACAGTATTAGGACGTGCCATTGTATGCTCTTGGTGTATTTGATACAGCAGAAAGTGATTTGCAGTTCTTGATTTACAAAGCTTGGTTTACAATTCCTAAGCATCACGCTTCTTGAAGATTATTATGGTCATTGTTTTCCATCTTATTTGTGAGAAAAACTTAGCGCTTAAGTATTCATTTGCAGTATTTCATGATTCTGAAAAAAATGACTTTTGCACTGTTGCATGTTTTATTATGAGTTATGAAATAAACTGTAGAACGCCCTGTAGGCCCTGAGAAATGATATCGTACTTATTACTCTTAGACATTTCATGACTAAAATCAATTATGTTTTTCTGTAAGTTAGATTTAGCAAAAGTTGTCTCTTTTCTCTTAAATAATGGTCACTGATCATACATAAACCTAATCCTGCTTAGATGTTGATTTAATTGCTCATGTTTCGTGTGTGATCAGGGAGAAGCTGGACCTACTGGTGCTCGTGGACCTGAGGGAGCACAGGGACCCCGCGGAGAGTCTGGCACGCCTGGATCATCCGGGCCCGCTGGTGCTTCTGTAAGTTGTGCAATAAACATTCATTTTAAAAGAAAACTTTGAAGTAATATGTCTGCTTTCATCTGTCATTTTATAATACATACTGTATGTATTCTGGAGATTTAAACAGGCTATACTGACATATTGTTAATGTTTAACATACTCAACTCTCTCATATTAGTTTAAGGATTTGATTTAGCACTTTAGTGAGTACTGAGCTTGATGAACAAAGGCAATTATTGATTAGAGAGGCTGTTTGTGAATATATATGTTATGACCTTACTGATTTGATAAGTCAGTCCCAAATGTCCGATCATCTGGCCGAGTTTTTGCTGTGGTTTTAATTGTTTTGTCTCTTTTTTTATTACAGGGCAACCCTGGTACTGATGGTATCCCTGGATCTAAGGGTTCAGCTGTAAGTTTAAAACAATTAATTGTTTTTACATCTGTCTCCCTCCATTTTACTGTGTATTTTCTAATTTGGCTTAGTAAAAAAATGGGGCGAGAGTGATGTTTTCTTGCGGCTTGATTCAGAGCTATTCTAGTGTGCATAATGCACATTTTTAGTCCATTGCATGTACACAGAATTGTACCTGGTTGGTGTAACTGACATCATGTTTAAGGTTTGTTCATTTGTCAGTTAGTTGTAGTTGCACTTCATATTTGTAGGTCCTGTCATCACTAATGTTTGCATACTGCAGAAGCTCAGAGGAATGTCTTTTTCTCCATTACCTGACAACTTAAAAGTGTTACCGAACCACATGCTATAATTTTACCAATAGTAAATTCACTGGAAAGTTATTAAAATCTGCATTCAATTAAGTTCACATTTGGACAGATTTCTATGCACTTCTTTTTCTCTTCGTAGGGTGCTCCTGGCATCGCTGGGGCCCCTGGTTTCCCTGGACCTCGTGGGCCTCCCGGGCCTCAGGGAGCAACTGGACCTCTCGGGCCAAAGGGAACATCTGTATGTACTCAATGACTCACCCTTGTACCAAAAGATAGCACATTTTATTGGAGCTTGGAAATAGTTTAGCTTATTTTTAGCTAGTTTCATTCCTAATGCATAAGTGATATTTGCTCAAATTTAATATACAAAATGATCAAGAAATCACAGAAAATCAAAAAGCCATTATTTTACTCCTTTCCTCTCTTTTTACTCTCATCTCTCTGTTCTTAGGGAGATCCAGGTATTCCAGGGTTCAAAGGAGAAGCTGGACCCAAAGGAGAAATTGTGAGCTTTGTCTTCTATTTCTTGTCCCTAAAAATACAAAGAAATATTAATCTCTTTGTTTTGGGGAGTTTTTTTTTCTTTTTTTTTTCTTTGGTTAGTTGTTTTTATTTATTTAACAGATTTTTCATCTGTTTTGCATATTCAAAAACTTTTTTTTTCTGTATGGAAATAGGGACCAGGTGGTCTTCAGGGAGCACCTGGCCCACAAGGAGAAGAAGGCAAGAGGGGACCCAGGGGTGAGCCCGGTGCTGCTGGACCACTTGGACCTCCTGGAGAGAGAGTAAGTACCATTACATTTGTAAAAATTAGGGTATTTTCTACCACTTCACTAGCCCCCAATACATTATGGGACTTTTTTTGATAAAGTTTATCTCACTAAAAATAGTTCTTGCTGTTGCAAAGCAACTGGTGTGTATTGCACATTTGAAGATTACAATTAAAGTATAAAACATTTTCTACATATTACAATTTCCCTTGGGATCAATAAAAGTATTTATCTAAATGTCAGTCATTTTAGTCAACTTAAAATTTGATAAAAGAAACAGTTCCTAGGTATTGTTTTGGGTGACACCTGGGAGCATGCTTAAAGGTGCAGCATGTAACAAAATCAAAAGTCAATGATATATAGTCATTTAATATATCAATAAAAACAGTTTTTCTATTGGTATCTAATCACTTTACTTAACAATTATGGTTTTATTCTCTTAGAATGGGCCATTTATATCTATGATAGGTGCTACAGCATAGTTTGGGGATAAGTATCACTTTAAAAGGCATATAGAAGAATACAGTACATGTGTACACAATTTTGTAGAAGTTACCTGTAGACCTTCAGTCATCGCTGGACCTGAGGCCACTGGATCAACTCACACATGAAAACATGTTTATGTCTGGAAGAATTGTGGCTACTGAGGGCCACCGTCCATCCACAGCTGTGCTCGGGATTTGAAATTATTTCTATGCTGATGTCAGCAGTTTTTAAACACTGTTCCTTTAAGGATTCAGTGACTTAGATATTGTTGGTTTGATGAAACTGTTGAGAAATGATCAGATTTTGTGTTTTCTATTTAGGGATCCCCTGGTAACCGTGGTTTCCCAGGTCAAGATGGTCTGCCTGGTCCCAAGGTGAGTATCATCACAGTAACACTGAGACTCCTGGTGACAGAATACCGAACAATGTATGTAGCCAATGCAGTATTATAGATTTGAAGTTATGTTGTGATCAAAATAAATCACATTTCTGAAACATTTAATCAATTAGACATTGGTTTGACTTTGATTTGATAAACTTCAAAATCAACTATAAAATAAAAATTAAAACAATTTAGAAAAACACTCATTTAAATCTGCCATATATTCCTCTGCCTCTTCCAAGTATTCAGTTTAACTCTGATCTGACAGTCACTGAGTGATCTAACTTTGCCTCAATCTGCAAATGACACATGGAAAAAAAGTTTTACTGAATGTTCATTAAATTGAAAGAATTAGTGATTGTAAATGGACTTGCCTAATATTGAAATTAATATATTGATATGTCACCACTGCAAAGCAAAGAAGACTCACAAGATAACTAATTTTAACTGATCTTATAGAATAGATAAAAGTTCTAAACTAAATTGGAGATGTCTATTGTACTTTTCTAATGTTTATCATATTAAGTTTCATTAAGACTGGTGCATTGCACAAATAATTACTCAAATTAAATGAATTAATTCAGTCAAATCCCATTAACCTGCTTTACTCTGACCAACTTATTGACTCATGTGTCTCAGATGACATATCCAAAAGATCATTTTTCACCTCATAGATTCATTATAATTCTGAAATCAAGTTAAATTGCATGAACCAGCTCGCAGATGATAGAATGATGTGGTCGATGATGCACATAATGAGTCTTGTGCCTCCTCAAAGCTCATTCTAAAGTCATATCAGCACCTAACTGATGAGTACATTGTTTTGTCTTGTTTGTTCTGGGGGTTTTATTTTTGTTTGTTTATTTTTTTTCTATGAAAATCAAAACATGCTGTCAGTTCTTTTATTTTCTCAGCAGCATCGGTGATCGCATGAAACCTCTATTCAACAGTGATACATGTAACTCCACCTTATGGCCAGATGGTGGCAGCATAGCTTACTACTCAGTCATGCACCACTGACCTACATGTCCCATATCTGCAAAGCCAACATCTCATTTAACATTATCTTCCCACAGACAGTTTCATTTAAAGCAAAATGAATCTATCAGATTTTAATCTTCTCATCTCCAGCAGGTCAATGAAACTCCTGCACACTATTAAAATGGAAACTCATTTCCTCTGGGATTGAAAATTGTGTCACCTCCTCAGTGATTGACCAAATGCTCTTTCTTTTTCTTCTAATAAAGGGAGCCCCTGGTGAACGTGGACCCTCTGGAGCCAGTGGTCCAAAGGGTGCCAATGGTGACCCTGGGCGTCCTGGAGAGTCTGGACTTCCGGGTGCCAGGGTACGTTTTTTTCTACCCCTACAGAGCCATATCAGATCTGGATGTTGGCAATTTTCAGGAAGATGGAAGTATAATATATAAAGTGTCAAATTTCGTTCCATCTTTTCAGTATTGCATATTGTTGTTAAATATATTCAGGTGTCAGTTTGGGTTTTAATACAAAGTGTTATTTGTACTGATCCTGTCTGTCCTGTGAAACACTGAACTTTTTATGAGGTACAAAGAACAAATCTCAGAACAGACTGATTAGAGATGAGTCACCAGATGTCAAGACTTTATCAGTTATTTCCATCTGAATCCAAGACTGGATCCTATCATTCATCACTTTGCAACCTAAAGCATCTTTTTAGTAAGAAAAGTACTTTTTTATTGTAATCTACACATAATGCTAAAAGCAGCATACAAAAAATACTAGGATGTAAAATTCAAATACTAGTCACATTGAGCATTTTAATTTGACTTCAGATTTCACAATCCAAACTTGGATGGATAAATGAGCCCAAGCATCAAAGTTCAAGGGGCAAGCAATGTTTATGGCATGGAATGAAAGGCCAGTGAAAATCTGCAATCTACTTCACACTGCTTGCCCCAACAGTTTGGCCAGACGTTCAGGTCTGTTGTAGTAACTGATAACATTACCTTGAATTGATAATTGCAGGCAAAGATGAAAAGTTGGTTTGGTTTCATTATCAAACTTGTAGTTTTCAGTCCCAACTGATGCTGAATAAGGTAACATCACCTGAGGCAATTCATGACATCTGGTGCAGCTCCCTCTGTCATGAAAGGTTTTGTTTGACTTTCTGCACAAAAAGATGAAGTTGATAAACTTAAAAATCTCTCCCCAAAGTGTATTCAAAATCACTCAGGACATTTTACACATCTTTTTTCTGTATTTGTGAACTCCCCAAGAGGAATAATCTGTCTTTCATGGATGAAGTTAGTTGGTTCGACCTTCATTCTTTAAATGCATCCTCAAAATTTTCAGTCACACGTTTTACTTTTCATTCAACAGCATTTGTATTTCCTATTGAAGTCACTGAATTTCCAAACAATTTTCCAAGTGATTATTATTTGCGTTCAAAAAGCTTCATGAACGATTAATGTTTTCTCATTGCCTCGTTCAAGTCTCAGTTCTTAGTTATTTAACACAGGGCCAAAAAGCCATGTAAATACAGTTACCTATATTACCCACAGTGCCATAGTTTTTACGTTCCCTCCTTGCTTTTGCACGTGTTAGATGACTCATTCAGACTTCATTTGTGTTTCTTTTCTTCTCTGACAGGGCTTAACTGGTCGGCCTGGTGATGCTGGACCTCAAGGCAAAGTTGGACCCTCTGTAAGTTAACTTTTCATGTCATAGATGCAATGATATATTCGTTGTGTGTTGCTTTTCTTTTCTTGATATCCCTTTTGGAACAACCAGATAGACTTCTGTCATGTAAAGATTTTATGATGTATAAAGTATTCCAATACTACACCTGATACCATTATGATAGGACCATAGTCACAATATTGTTCACATAAACACATTTGATATCGGCAAATATTGGTATCAGCAGATATCCGAAAATCAGATCGGAAGGCCAAAAAAGCGGATCGGTGCATCCCTAGTTTAAACCCCTTATTGTATGCATTTTATATTTGTGAAGTTTGTAGAAAATCCTACTTGCAGAACTGTGTTTAAACCAAAACTCTCTCTTGAAACCCTTGTGAATCAGTGGAGCAGGTTCTCTTGTGGATGGTAATGATTTTAAACATTTAATTCCAGTATTTTGTTCCTTTTTTTCTCGGCCTCCACCCCTCTTTCTCTGTAAACTTGAAACACTTGTTGCACAAGGTTAGCATTTTTTCCTTTTACATTTTCATACTGATTATATGAACATTATATTCTTTTTTATTACATCTCATAGCAGTTTTTTCACTTTTTATGGCTGGAACATGGAGAGACTGAGGGATTATTTGAGCTGTAAAGTTTTTGCTTGTCATAGCCAACAGCTGGTCCTCCCCTGGAAATCATTTTTTATTATAGTTATTTATTTAGGAGCTGGGAGAAAACGGACAATTTTAGCTTGATAAGTTGTAGTTTTATATCCTCAGATGACACTGAACATTTATTTCCTCACTGTCACTCCAGACCCATTTTTGACCAGATCATCTGAGCAGCTACTCATCCCAGTTATCACAGCCCCTCTTAAATGAATCTGTTCACAGATATATCATGTTATTGTTCTTAATGTTAATTTCTTAGATTCTGTAACATTTCATCACGTGTGGTTTGTAATTCTGTTCTTTTTTTTTAACAGGGAGCTGCTGGTGAGGATGGTCGTCCAGGACCCCCCGGCCCTCAGGGAGCCCGCGGACAGCCTGGTGTCATGGGATTCCCTGGACCCAAGGGAGCAACTGTAAGTAATTGAGATTTTGAGTCAAAATCTGTTTAGTAAAAATGTTCTTCTTTTTTACATTTCAATTACAACCCAATGTAATATTTGCAGTCTTATTTGCCAATGCTAAGATTACACTCCTGAATCAACAAGACACAATACACCTGACTCGCACAATCTGGGGTGCAGCTGAGCACCTTTATACCATTTAATGTGCCTCAACACATTCACCCTCTCTTCTCTAAAATTAGTAGCAGCATAAAGTGGAATAGTAGTGGCATTTTGACTGAAATTTACTGAAATTTTACGTCTGTTGTTAGGGTGAACCCGGCAAGGGTGGAGAGAAAGGATTGGCTGGAGCTCCTGGTCTGAGAGTAAGTTAACTTATTTTGCTTTTACACACTTCAATCTTCCAAATGGATTTTGAATGGGCTATAACAATAAATCATGCTTCATCTCATTTATATTTTATGATATATTAAATTTTAGCCATCCTGTGATCGGTTGAGTTTATAATCATTTAAAATTTATTTTAATTTAAAAATATATACATTTATATAAACAGTATTACAACTATGTTATTGAATTGTTGTTTATGAATAATGTTGAAAAGCTCAGATATAGATTTAAGATTTTTATTGTCCTTATAGTATTGCTATTGGCTTTGGTTGAACTCCTGATATTTATCTGTCCTCTCTCTTCAGGGTCTGCCCGGCAAAGATGGAGAAACCGGCCCTGCTGGACCCCCTGGCCCTGCTGTATGTATTTCTAAATCCCATATCTAACTCTATATAGCTTCAACACTGATGTTATCTCTTCCTTCTCCAAGTCTGCACTTAGTAGATGTACCCGTCAATATCTCCATTTCCCAGACTGCCAATATGAAAGCTATTTCTGGGAAAAAGGTCCTTTCCTCTTTGTCTGGTCATTATTAGTTGGCGTAACTGACTCACAGACCCCCACCCGGTTTGGAAGTTTGTATTTCAGTGCACTAAAAAAAAAAGCAAAATCCACTTTATTTTATCAGAGCAGCATAAATGGAATATTTTGCAATATTTTCCCTCTGTATTTTCTGAAATAATAATTGATAACAGAATGTGACAATTAGGAATTGTGGGTTATCTGTTTAGGGTCTTGCTGGAGAGAGAGGAGAACAAGGACAGCCTGGACCCTCAGGCTTCCAGGTGAGTCTGTCTGCTTTCACTTTAACTGGCTTGTTAAAGTTTAAATGAAAAATGAAATAAATGTAGCATTATCTTGGTTGGAAGTCCATCATTTTTCAGCTCTGTGGCCTCAGTGATTTATGTTACTGACTTTCTTTTTCTTTTGTGTAAACAGGGTCTTCCTGGACCTCCTGGCCCTCCTGGTGAAGGAGGCAAACCTGGAGACCAGGTTAGTAGACTTTTCTGATAAGATATAACATGAAAGTGCCAGTTTTCTGTCATGATACTGAGAAGAAAAACTTCAAGGCTTAACTTTGTCCATTATCACACTATAATGATTCAGTTTCCATAGCTCTGTCCAAACTGAGTTACACAATGAGCACACATGAGGACATATTCAGTATTGTGTCAATAATCCATACTACCAAAAAAGAGCTGATAATTATTAACCAATTATCGGGTTAAGTGGTGAAAGTGGTGTAAAGCAAGATCTTTTTACACATCTTGTATTCATCTATGTCTTGCTGCTGATTTTTATTTTATTTTCCCATTTCTGTCAGTCAGTCAAAAACATAACTGACTATCAATAGTGGCAGTTACATATTAGTCATTATATTCAACATGGTATTTTCCTAACCTCTTTGTTTGTCTTTTTAGGGTGTTCCTGGAGAGGGTGGGCCTGCTGGTGGCACTGGACCCAGAGTAAGTTCTCAGCCTTCATTTCATTTCACTGTAATCTGTTCAATTGATTATCAGACATGCTGCTAATTCTTGCTGAACAACTCTCAGGGAGAGCGTGGTTTCCCTGGAGAGAGAGGAGCTGCTGGCCCTCAGGGTCTGCAGGGACCCAGAGGTCTCCCTGGAACTCCTGGAACTGACGGCCCCAAGGTGAGACCAGCAACCAGAGGAAGGTTTTGAAATTATAAAACATTAATCCCAGAAGAGTCCCCATATGCCTGTAAAACGTGTTTCTGGACTACTTGTTCCAGATTTTTTTGTATTCTTATCAACAGCAGAAACAGAGCAGTCTGAGCAGAGGACTGAATTGTTATTACCTCAGGTGTTTTTTAGTTGTGTTATTTAGATTTTGGGTTTTATTGTTGGTCATGACTTCTCTCTTCTCAGTCGTCAGTAGATGACAGTCTAATGGAAGTTTATATTGCATCTGTATTATGAAAAAGCAGCTCAATTTGGTTCTATTGATGTTGAACATCCTATCTTATAAACTGGAATTAACTTAGGGGTGTCTCAGTGGCCCAAGGCATTACTTTCCAATTTAGAGCTTGTGGTCATGAGAGCATTAACAAGAGTGCCATGTAGAAAATGTAGTTCTCATTGAGAAAGTTTTGTTTATTATGGAATAATTTAGATTAGACTTTAAAAAGGATCATAAGTAAACCCTTTTTTCTACAAACTAGAAAAGGTTGTGTAGTGTTCAAGGGTTAATTGCCACCAGCTGCCAGGGTCAAACCTAGGTCATTTCAGTTATCAGACTTTGTTATATGTCTTTTACCGCTTTTTCCTTGAATCTGCATGATCTACAAATGTTTAAGTACATTTAGATTCTATTTCAGTGTTAAAAAAGAATATTGTTTTTTTTTTTTCCTTTCCTACTGGTAGCTTGATGTACTTCCAGTCACGCTAAAGCCTCACTGAGAGTGCATCAGAAAGTTCCAGATATGGCAATTTGTCACTGCTGCTCCGTGAGTAAAAAAAGAGTTCAGAGCAGCTGCAGTTCCCATTTTTGGTTTGCTATCTACTCAGATTTTAATCCCACTGTATAGATTTTCTTCCCATAAGGTCAGACAAGAGCGGATAGAGAGGATGAGGATTATGAAGCTGACATAAATGTGATGGTGTTAGAGGGAGGGGGGTGTTAGCCAATAGTCTGTGGATGCTGCAGAGCAATTTGTTGCTCAAGTCACGCTTTTTCATCAGTCATCTATCTCTTTGATTCAGATTAAACACCAGTTTCAAAGTACATACATCCAAAAAATTGCACTTGTATGAGTCCTGCTGTTCTCTTAATGACTGGAGATTGGAAGGAGATATTTCATTTGTGTGGTTGTTGCTGCAGCAGCATGCACTGCTGATAAGCCTCACAAGTTTTGGCCGGGAGTAGACCTGGTGGAGTTACTTAAAAAAAAATCAAAGACTCCATTTGCTTTCATTTGTTTGGCTTTGATCTGTGAATTAGATTGTCCTGATGAAAGTCCCTTTTCCTTTTTTGATAGAATACACCGACAGTGAAAAGGAGCACATAGGGTTGAAGATGTTTTACATTTCTAGAACCGATCTCATAATTAGTTGCTGTGTTTTTTTAATTCTTCTGTAATAACAACAGCAGAAAAGCTGGGAATTATTTATTTTAATCATTCTCTTTTATTGTTTGATTCATCTGATAACCCTGAATGCAATATTCAATATAAGCTGTTGTGCTTTCACTTTGAGACTATTACCATTTTTGTTTTATGCCATTGTGTTTGTATACTAGCTAAAGCAATCTAAAATGTGACCAAAAAAAACATGGTTACAACCCAGATAGCAGACATGTTTGGACCTAATTTGGGCCACTTTAGGTACTCATAGTCCAGTTATTGTTCACATTTGGGCCAAATATGCTTTGCTATTTGAGGAAAATTCTTATAATAGAACCGTTTCTACCGTGCTTACATACAGAATAACCTGAAATATCTTTCTGTCTCATTCTCAACTCTCTGCAGTCATTGCATTGACGTATGTCTTTTAATCTCTGATCTATAATAGGGTGCCATTGGACCTGCTGGTGCTTCCGGAGCTCAGGGACCCCCAGGCCTACAGGGTATGCCAGGAGAGAGAGGAGGTGCTGGCATTCCTGGACCCAAAGGAGACAGAGTAAGCCAGGAAGCGAACAAATTTCTCAAAAGAATATTTCATTATTGAATGTGATTACTTTCCCCCCCTGTAGGGTGACATTGGAGAGAAAGGTCCTGAGGGTGCTCCAGGAAAAGATGGTGGCAGAGTGAGTGAGAATAGACAGTGCTGATGCTGACATAACTGTTTAAATCTCAAAAAGAAGTTTATTTAAAAATGTATTCTTAATTATAGGATTCTTACTTTTCAGGGATCAAAATAAAGCTAAATATTCATTTTTATCTTGGTTCAAACTTCTTATTTCTGGTTGCAGGGTCTCACTGGTCCCATCGGTCCCTCTGGTCCCTCTGGTCCCAATGGTGAGAAGGTTAGTGTTACTTCGTGGATACACCCATATGGCATGAATCTATCAATAGATTAAGGCACCAAGGCCAAGTATTTCACTGAGTCTACATAAAACAGCTGTTTAGACCATGATGTCTTGCCGATGATGTTTTTGTGTCCTCATGCAGGGTGAATCTGGTCCCGCTGGCCCTTCTGGAGCTGCTGGTGTTCGTGGTGCTCCTGTAAGTTTTCCAGTGTAACTGCTATCATCTCATTATAAGAGATGCCTCTGTCTTAGAAAAATTCACGCTTTGAAGTCCAAAAAGTCCTTATAGATAAGTAATTCACCTTTCCACCTCATTCTTTAACACAGTTCACTTGTCAGTTTTTCTTTAAAGACATTGTTTAAAGCTGTTAGTTTAAAACTATTTAATTATGTGATTTTATGCTTTGATTTTTGTGTCATCTCTTTATTTGTCTTTTAGGGTGACAGAGGAGAGACTGGAGCTCCAGGACCTGCTGGTTTTGCTGGACCTCCTGTAAGTTTGATAGAAACAACACTATGAGCATCTCTTACCACAACAAAAATCTGAAGAACATAACTTCAGAGCCACAGACTGCATGACAGTAAATATAAAGTATCTTTCTCTCTAAACCAGCTTTAAATTACTTTATGGATTTCTCTTTAACCATAAATATTCATAATAACCATTTTAAAAATATTAGGGTGCTGTGTAGCAAATCATGAAATGTTATACTTAATTGAAAGTAGTTCAGGAACAACATATCAAATGATGAAACTACAAAACTTAATTGCAAAAAAAACCTGTTCATTTTAAATTAGGCCTGTCAAAGTTTACGCGTTAATGACGCGTTAACGCAAATTCATTTTTACCACGCTATTTTTTGAAACACGCAAATAACACATGTACTTTCAAGAAATGACGCAGAAGTTATGTGGTTCTGAAGCAGCAATGGACACCGAATGGGTCTTATACATGGACAGTTTAGCTGTAAAGCTTTGCAAGATGGTTCTGTGGACAAGACCAAGATCTTTTTTTTTATCTACTGTTGATGTGAACTGAGTTATTACCATGTTGCGTCTCAAATACTGCCTGCTGTGTAGCACACAGCTGATTCAGAGAGCCCTCCTCCTCCTCTAAAGACAGACCGTGATGGATAGCTTCCAGCAGAGATGTCCTAATAATTCTACAAGCAGCAACCTTTCAACAGCTGATCTGGATAAAATAAAGAAGTTGAAACTGTGCTAGAGCACTGCAGGCAATTTACTCCTGTTTACAGTATGCTTGTTTTTAAATGAAAGTGAGGCTATCAGAAGTGGTATGAGAGAAAGTGTGTGTAAAGTCATTTAACCTCAGGTATAACACGTAAAACTTCAGGTACATTACTGCTTACAGGAGTATTAAAAACATGATAAATATCCTATTATGGTACATTTAGAAACCTTTTTTTTTTTTCAAATCTGTAATTGATATGTGATTATTTGTGAGTTAACTCAGGACACTCGTGATTAATCGTGATTGAATATTTTGAGTGACAGACACCCTATTTTAAACCAACACTCATCTCAAAAACACTTTGCAAGCATATGGAAGGCAGGTTTACAACCTGGACCCTTTTATCATGGCTTCATGAAGAGTTATACTGTTGTAATGCAGAATAATCTTGCGGAAAATAGGCAAGGCCTTGCCTGAAAAAGAAGCTCTTAGGATGGCAACATATGTTACTGCCAAAGCCTCTATATACAGTATCATTTAATATGAATACTGCTTTAACCGATGTACAAGCTATTCATGTTATGTGCATTAATGCACACCTATACTTTAGATACTAACCTTAGAATTGTTTAACAATAACAAGCTGGATGGTCTCCTCTTCAGCATGGAGGACTACTCATCAATAGATCTGATAAAGTAAATAAATCTTTGTTTATTCATATTAATCCAATTCAAATTCAGCTTTATTTGTGAAGCACCAATACACAATACACCAATTTTACAGACACAGTCCAATTCAATACAATTCATTGTAGTCCAATTATAATCCAGTTAAAACAAATCCATTATATTATCCATATTAGTCCAATTTATAGTAACTGAGTTCATATACAAGTCAATTCATAGAAATAATTGCCCGGTGAATTGCGCTGAATCTTCTCTTCAATTTAACTCCCCATCCTGAGCATGCAACAGGCAGTGGGTGACAGTGGAAAGGGAAAAACAACTCTTTTTACGCTTTAATTTCAACAGGAAGGAAAAACCTGGAGCAGAATCAAGCGTGGGCTGTAAAGCTCAAACATCTAAGACAAGTAATATTAACTAAAGCACTTTGATTAAAGCACAGTAGATATACAGTCATATTCATTTACCATTAAAATTACTTTAATTTATACACTATGTTTTAAAGGGATACTTCACCTCGACATGTGTTAAATGATCTCAAAACTAGAATCCAGCTTTTATGTGTTTTATACAGTTCTCCCTTATCAAAAAAAGTCATAAACTGCAATTTTAAAGCCATATCTGACACATTTCCATTTCTATTGCTCCTATCACTTAGACACACTTGGATGTGTAGTTGTCTTTACCTCTTTTCTCCGAGTTGATTATATTCCTCCTCTTCTTATAAAGTGTTGGATCATGAGGAAATGTATTAGTGTGTAAATTGTCAGAAATATTGATATCTTCCATTCATTTGCTTTTTCCAAAATACTCTAGTGACATCAGATAATTGTTTTTCATACACCACATCCTTCAAAGCAGATTTGATCAATACATTTGTGACAACACAATCTTTCTTTATGCTTCTTTCCCCCCAGATTCTATTATGATTAATCATAGATTTTGTGTCAGGGCTAATAACAGTATAAGTAATTTTTGTTCACTGACTACAGACTCTAATATCACAGCTCTTCACAGCACAGACTGAAAACAGACATGGATGTTAATTAAATCATCAGCAGCCAATATTCAATGTTTTGTATTTTTTCCCGGTCTTGCCATCAAAGCTGCCACAGTTCCTGGCAAATTGTCTATCCAGGACAAAAACACTTATCTTCTTCTGGACTCAGGGTTTGTCAGTCTTTAAGTATATTCCCTTGACTGTGTAGTCAAAATCACTTTCTGCCACTTTAAGACAAACTTATTTTATGTTATACCAACCCCTTTGGCTACAAGTAACAATCACAGGGTGATATGGGTGCAGTAACAACACTCAAAGGGAATGATCTGACTTGATAAGAATTTATAGCCCATTAGTCCAGTACAACACATTGAAAATTTATTGCCATAGCAATATCAACATGTTCAAAGTCAATATCACAAAGACATTCTGACTTGAGGAGTCAGAGGCAAAATGCAACCCTCATAAATAAACCTGAGATCCTCACCACATATTGAACTATTTGTTCATTTATCACAAGTCATATCATATTTGCAAGATTCAATAATATCATGCGACCCATTAAAATAAAACTATTTTTCATCATAAAACTGATTAGAAACTGAAGTCATTGTCTGTTGCCCTGATAGATTTTTGCCTAAGATAGTATGGATTATCTGCATCCTCATGTTAAATTACTGGTTCGCTCTTGTATTTATCATTAAAAGAATATTGCCAAGCCGAGTTCCATTGTGTCATGCTCTGAAATGGAAATTATCATACATGCTTTTATTTAATCACGTCTATATTACTGTAATTAGTTTTGCATTTGTCAGGCTAAAATATATTCCGATCGTCTACAAGTTGTACAGAACGCTGCTGCAAGGTCTCCTAACAAAATCAAAAAAGTAATGTCTTGTCACCCCATTGTTAATTCAGCTGCACTTGCTCCTCACCCACCACATAGTAAAGTTAAAAAACTTGGTTTTAATTTATAGTGCATTAAATGGTCAAGCACCAACATATATCTGAGAACTTGTGCAGCCATATTTCCTCAGCAGGTCCCTGAGGTCATGTGACCAGGGTCAGCTGTTTGTGCAGGACTCATAGTTAAAGACTAAAAGTGACGGATAATGTGCAATAGTTGCTCCCAATCTCTGGAACTCCCTTCTTCTGAGGATGAGATCGGTGGACTCTGATCTCTTTTAAAAAGCAACTGAAAATACATCTTTTTAAACTTGATTTTGAATGCTTTTTGTTGTTTTGTTTTATATTTTTTTATATGTTTCTTGTATTTCTTTGTGAAGCACGTTGTGATTTTTATCTTGAAAGTTGCTATAGAGATGAAAATGCACCTACTTAAAAAAGCACTTCTCCAGCACTGCACTGACACAATCAGGGCTGCAGATTTTGATATTCTGACTTCCAGTCTATACTTAAACTCAGTTTCTCTTACAGCTGACCTCAATAAAACCTCTTATTACATGTGTTCCACTAAGTTAAGTTTTAGTGGCCCTATCCATGACAAACAAATCTTCTTATGTCTTTTCTTTTTCTTTCTTTTCTTTCCTCTCTTTTCTTTTCCTTTCTTTTCTTTTCTTTTCTTTTCTTTTCTTTTCTTTTCTTTTCTTTTCTTTTCTTTACTTTTTTTAACCCCTTTCAGGGTGCTGATGGTCAGCCTGGAATCAAGGGAGAGCAGGGAGAATCAGGGCAAAAGGGAGATGCTGGTGCCCCTGGACCCCAAGGGCCATCTGGTGCCCCTGGACCTGCAGTGAGTGTCATCATACATTTCTTTGCTGTATGGCATTGCATTTCATAAACCCAGAGTTATGAGAAGTTGAATCAAAGCACTGCTATTTGCAACTTATTAAGCCACTAAAAGTTATTCTTTTGTTTTTCTCTTTGCTGATTATTCACAGAGTTGACATCAAGTCAGAGTGACAAGTGTTTTTGTCTGATTGTGTCTAACTTGCAAATGAAACAGAAAAGAAATGTCAGACTGTAACACAGAATGTTTTCTGTAACAGGGTCCTACAGGTGTTTCTGGACCTAAAGGTGCTCGTGGTGCTCAGGGTCCTCCTGTAAGTGGTTTGTGTAAAGTTTGTTTATTAGTGATATTAGCATATACAGAGACTGTCATGGTGCATGGCTATTTTTGCCTGAATTATTCTTTCTCTGTTAGGGTGCCACTGGTTTCCCTGGAGCTGCTGGCCGAGTTGGACCTCCTGGTCCCAATGTAAGTTTAGTCTCCTGATAACCTGACCATAAAGCCTGCATTTAGAGTACACATGTGGAAATATACTAATTGAATTGTATGGTGTCAGGCAATATGGGAAAATATGGGGAAAAAAATATGGGAAAAAAAAAACATGGGTATAGGAAAGTACAGCAAAAAAGTTCCAGTAAAGCACTTACTCTTGCTTCTCCAAGACCCATTGATTTCCCGAACAGTTTGCCAGACACAAAAAAATGGTTATTTGGAGTATTTTTACGAAATTGCTCAAAACAGGTGCAACATATAAAAAGTCCAATGATGCAACATTGCTAATGTGCATAATGTGTACAATAAGACGTTACAAGAGTTATTTAAAAAAAAATTACCCCTGTTTATGAGTCCCTTTAAACACAGACATATTTTAAATTAGATGTATGATAATGTAACAGTATTTTCAGACAATTTATTTAATGTGCGTTGTGCCCCCACCCACTTCTTAACTCTTCAGGGTAATCCTGGACCCTCTGGTCCTGCTGGCTCTCCTGGTAAAGATGGACCCAAAGGAGTGAGAGGAGATGGTGGACCGCCAGGCAGGCAGGGTGATGCTGGGCTTCGTGGTCCTGCTGGGGCTCCTGGAGAGAAAGGAGACCCTGGAGAGGATGGTCCTCCTGTGAGTTTTTTTTTTAATTCCTCCACATAACACTCAAGCCTGTGACTTGAGTGTTATGTTGAAATGGATTATTATGCATGAAATACCACTCTGGTTTCTCGAGCACCCTCATGCTGATGCATGTGGGTGCTTTTTTAGCCACTCTGAGAAAGCCACTCGAGACAAAAGAAACTGATTAAATGTGGTTGTTTACCACAGTTCTGGTTTCTTTTATGTATAACTCTGTCAGCCCAGACAGCGAATTTTATCAGTAATGGACACATTCTCCATTAATACTCAGAGATGTCAGTGTCCATCACTTACTGTTATGACTAAGACATATGACAGTACAGGGAAGTCCGGTGACAGCCTCATGATTGGAACCCCAGACTTTTACCCTCTCTATACTCACAGCTGCACACATGCATCCTTTATTTAAAAAAAAGGCAATTCCTGTCAAGATAATGACATCCAGTATAAAAGATGATAACCTACTCAGTCATCTAAATAGGTGCTGTGTCAAGACCCTTCCCTCCTATAGATTACATCCTGTATATATCTTGAACTGTGTATTAGAACGTCAAATCATTGTCTGCTGAAAGGTGTATCTCAGCTGTCACGTGTTGATTGTGAACATGGTTTCAGGGAACTGCTGGACATTGTGACAGAACAGGCTGTGGAGGTGAAGTTGGTATTAACAGAAAGATGATAGAGAGATTGAAATGTGCAACTGCAACTGAGAACAAAATCCCATGTGTAGCGAGTGACAGACAAGATACACCCATAACAACTCAATAACGTGGCACTACTTTTTGTTATTAGAAAAAACAAAGTAATTTAAAAAACAGCTTTCTGAAAAAAAAATTTAATCCACTAATTAATTTTTTCTTCTTAGGGTCCCCTTGGTCCCTCTGGTCCCCAAGGATTGGCTGGTCAGCGCGGTATTGTTGGTCTGCCTGGACAGCGAGGTGAAAGAGGCTTCCCTGGTCTACCTGGACCCTCTGTAAGTAATAATGCTCTCATTCAAGTAATTAAAAATGCAAATGTAAAATCCGGCAATTATTTTTTCAGTTAATTGATAAATTGATTTAGTCTTTATATGACAGAAAACAATATGCTCTTTACTAATTCTGGTAGCCTCAGGTATCATTCTAAATTTGCTTGTTTGTACAAGTGCATAGTATGTTCAATTTCCAATGAAGCAATGAATTATGTCAATTAGCTAGAGCGGGTCAGACTTCTGATAATATGTCAATTTCCTGCGTTTGAGCTTTTTAAAATGTCTTGGTTTGTTGCTTTTTTGTCACAAAAATACACCTGTCAGCCATATCATTATGACAAGTCGCTTATTATTGAGTAGGTCGTGCGCATGCCACCCAAAGAGCTATGACAAGTCAGGGCATTAACCTTTAGTAAAAATTTAGACTTACTTAGAGACCCATCACCCATTCTCGAATCCAAACTCTCAGTTACCCATCCATAAAGTTTGATGACTGTATTTTTTTAATTTATTTTTTCAACACTCGTTTTGTTATTCTGTTGACAGTATCTGTCCACATATACAGTATACTGGCATATTAATATGATTTGCTAATCTTTTCCAAGAAATTTAGACAAACAGCTAATACATGCAAAAAAAATTCAGATAACTGCACGGACCATTAAGTCCCGGTTTCAGTGGAATTAGCATCTTATTATAGTTTTCTCTTACTGAGAAGTGCAGACGTGAAATTATATGTTTCAAATGCAAACATCCAATGGGCACAAAATGAAACTTACTTTAACTTAGACTTAAAAAGAAAGATTGTGCTCATTAATATGTGACATTTTCAGCCAATATTGCATTCAGATGTGTGAAATTTTGCAAATTATAATGTGCTAACAAAAGCACTTCATGTGGGGAGGTAGAAAATCATCTTTAAAAAAAAACTGGTACAGAGGCTTAACATGAACTTGAACATAAACCTAGCACCCATAGGGCAGATCAGACCAGTTATCTACTAACTCAGCCCTTGTTTTGATTTTAACCAGTCACACACAAAGGTTTATGTTTATCAAAATGTTTGAACAAAATCAACCCACAGACATCATTTATACAAAAGTCTCAATATTTTCCGGTGGCTCCTTTAGCAGCGTGTCTCCATGACCACATGACACAGAACCAAACAAGTAGATTCACTAAAGTTAAAATACTCCCAACCCTGCAGTCGTGGCCTGTGATAAATATTCATGAATCTGTGGTATGAGCATAATGCTGACAGTTTTGTCACTCAGTAAAGTGAATGTAGTAAACTGGCAGACAGACTCTGGACTGATATCCTGCTGTGCCCTAATTCAATCAGAGTCAGAACAAATCTCAGATGAACCAGGACTTTTCTCATTGTGATTCCATCTAATGCTCAGTACATCAGTAAGCTTTCCCTACTAACATCTCAAACTACTTAATATGAGACATGAGCTACGTTCCCTACTTACAACATCTCAGTGGGTATGTACTTACCATTAATTATTCATCGGTTTACATGAAGGAGATGCCAAAAAATCTGCAGTGATGCCAAACTCACCAAGGAATATGCTTTTAATATAAGACTGAGCTGCAGATTCAGTTTCTGTCATGACCCTGAAGTTTTATTAGATCTTCTTTGAAGTTTTATAATTGTCCAATATATACAAGAGACCATTTTTTTCCCATTTTATTTACAATATGAAGTATCATATAGAACCTAATCATTTGGTGATTTTATATAATTTTCATATCTGGTTTGATGATTGATGGTTAAACTCTTTAACTGACTGGATGAGCAGATCCTTCCCAGAGCTGTTAATAACTGTTATGTGAAGAAAACAAATCCAGTGCAGCATTTTTCTTCAAATAAATTTGAGGTTAGCAGGTCAAGCAATTAAATAAACAGGGAACAGTGTGTGTGTTTAACGCTAAAAGGTGGTTTTCAAATCTTGATTTTAGACAAAAATTTGATATCTTAAGATTCGGGCAGACTTTGCAATAATAAGGAAGTGTTTTGACATAGAACTTGTCATCTTTAGAAGGGGGAAAAAAACTACCAAAATATTTTAGTTGTTGAATGTTCAAACTGTTCTATGTAGTTTCTGAAAAATAGAGGTTGTCTTTCCTAAAAATCCAACCCATCTCTTTTTCTTCTCAGGGTGAACCAGGAAAGCAGGGTGCTTCTGGTGGTGCTGGAGATCGTGGACCCCCTGGACCTGTTGGACCCCCTGGACTTACTGGACCAGCAGGAGAACCTGGCAGAGAGGTCAGAAAAAGGCTGACCCACAGCACATGTGATCGGATTCATGACCTCCACATTAAGTGGCTCCCAACTGTCCATTAAAATGCACCACAATTTGCATCGCATATAGATTTGCATTGCATTTACACCATGTCCGTAATGGGTTTTGTTGTAGCGGGGCTCATTATGCAGCTAATCTTTATGCATGGTGACATCTGGTTTAGTGGAGGTTGATGCTATTAACACTTGATGCTGTTCCATTGTTTGACAGGGCAACCCTGGATCTGACGGACCTCCTGGTAGAGATGGTGCAACTGGAATCAAGGTGAGAATCACTAAATATACAGGGTACTGTTTTGCGTGTTGCTGCTGTAATTGTAATTTGCCATTTTTACCAATTATGTTACTTCCTTGTAGAGACAGAATGGTGATCCTGTTGTCATGTCTTTCCTTTTATGCTATCCTTGTTGCAGGGTGATCGTGGTAGCACTGGTCCTGCAGGTGCCCCTGGTGCTCCGGGTGGTCCTGGTGCTCCTGGCCCTGTGGGCCCTACTGGCAAGCAGGGAGACAGAGGAGAGCCTGTGAGTCTTAACACCAACACAAGCAAACATCTTATTCACAAAGTGGGGTGTTAAAGGGGAAAAAAAAGCTAATGAGTAAAGTTGTATTCCTCTTATAAGATTTATACAAGGCATATTTTTTCCCACTGAGTATTTGCATGTTGCTTTATATTAAGTGCAGCCAGTTATGTCTCAAGTGCTTCTTCCCTGTCTGACGTACCATCTGAGAGAACAATTAAGATATGTGATTACTCTTCTCATTAGCATAACATTTATTCAGCATATCTTATTGAGGATAGTTGCCTATTAAATGTAATTGAAGATTTAGTTGACCTATTGCTTAACAAACATGCCGTCTTATTTGAAAAAGTCCCAAACACCTACATATCATACATCCAGGTCTTGTAACAAAATCTAACATCAATTAAAAATGTGACAACAGCACAATTAAAAACAGGCTTTCTGTATGTTCTAACCTTATATTATACTGTACACTGACTATATTTAATAACTGTAAATATTGTCAGTTAGAGACAACACTTTTAGTTTCTTAGGCACAACATTCCTTCTTCTCATCGTTTCTTTTGTTTATTTGGTTTTCAGGGTGCACAAGGACCTGCTGGATCTACTGGACCTGCTGGAGCCAGAGGAATGCCTGTATGTACCATAAATTGCCCCTTGGGGAATAAATAAAATCAATTAATTTGAATTGAATGCACAGTTTAGAATGATTTATAGTCTGCATGAATAAAATTGAACACAGAATTGGTTTTAGCCAATGGAAGACATGAAGTCATGAATTTGGATTTTCCACATTCCAGTCTGCAAACAAGGGTTGCCTAAGATGTTTTAACTGTGTTCTCAGGGACCCCAAGGACCCCGTGGTGATAAGGGGGAGGCAGGAGAAGCTGGTGAGAGAGGACAGAAGGGACACAGAGGTTTCACTGGTTTGCAGGGTCTCCCCGGACCCCCGGTAAGCAGCAATATTGACTGTGAATTTATCCGCCTTTTCTGATTCACTGGTTCTGTGATGTTTTTAACTGGCCGATGGTTGATGTGCTTCCTGTGCATTAGGGTCAAGCTGGAGATCAGGGTGCTACCGGACCTGCTGGACCTTCGGGACAAAGAGTGAGTATAAAAATGATCAAAAATCTCAGCTGTAATTAAAAATACAAAATACAAACACATGCAAAAAGTTTTTATGTGCATCATCAAATCAGTTTTTTTGTAAACTCACATTAAACTTTAAAACTTTTTTTTTACTTTATTTTAGTTTTATACTTTTTAGACATATTATTTGTTACTTTTTTTTAACTATTGATATCTTGTTTTTAAATTGTTGGGAGTTGCTTTACCGATCTCATTGTATAATTATAATAAAATGACAATAAAGGCTTTTGACCTGACTTTTTTGTTTCTAATCATGTTTGATTTGTTGTGCTCTCCTGTTTTTAGCTGCTTTTCCCTGTTTTAGGATTTATAAGGATTATCTAATCTCATCCAACATTTCCATCTGTAGGGACCACCTGGACCTACTGGCCCTGGTGGAAAGGACGGTGCAAATGGCATGCCAGGACCTATTGGACCTCCTGGAACTCGTGGTCGCACTGGAGATACAGGCCCATCTGTGAGTGCCTATCATAACTTTGCCCGTTTGTCTTTCTTATCTTCCTCTGATTACTTTAACAGGCTAGAAAAACCTTCAGTCTGAAATGTGCGCTCAAACATATTGGTAAAATAGCGTTTTTTATTTTCATTACAGTTTGACAAAACCACATATTTATTTTACATGCTAATGTCCAATAGTGTTTTCAGGAATTAAAAAAATGCCCAGAATTGTAAAAGATTACGCCTGACCTTGAAACAGTGAAAGTATGACTTTCACGTGTAAGATTCACATAATATAATAACTTTACCAGCAGCAGGTCAGCTGTAGATGATGCTGTTTCATGATGCAAGCAAACTAAATAATTGCATATCACATGGGCTGTTGGTCCTGCCTAAGTCGCCTTTATATACAGTTTTCCTTTCTGTGCCTGAATTAGCATATTCTGTGATATATCATTCATTTCCATTTCCAATATTAGACTGAGAATTAACTTTTCAGTTTAAATTATCATTAGAGCAAAGGGCAGTAAATAAACATCATGAAGAAAAAATGATTTGAAAAAATATATAAGTAAATAATTATAGTATTATCAATCTATTAATCATTTTGCCATTTTATTCTGTGGTATTTAATTGGGTATTAAAGAGGTATCTCAGAGTTCAAGAAACAGATGTACTAAAAGATCTGGTGGAACAGGATGGAATGAATAAGAGAGGAGTTTTTAGGCAGTTTAATAACCTTTTGCAGTATTGAAACTATGAGTTAAATTTTGAACAAGAGCATGAGATGAAAGCCCAGACTGCTGAACATTTCCTTAACCTATTGTAGATGTGCTGGGACTTGTCTAGTCTGAGAGAACAAGAAAAAAACTAGGGATACCAAAGCCCTTTGCACAAAATTAAAAAAAACTAATAAATAAAAAAAAGATTTGAAAGGAAGCTTTTAATCACTCTGTTATCTCTCAGGGTCCTCCTGGAAATCCTGGACCCCCTGGTCTTCCTGGTCCTCCTGGCCCAGGCATTGACATGTCTGCCTTCGCTGGTCTGGGTCAGACTGAGAAATCCCCCGATCCTCTCAGGTATATGAGGGCTGACCAGGCTGCTGGAAATCTCCGTCAGCATGATGCTGAAGTAGACGCCACACTCAAATCTCTCAACAATCAGATTGAGAACATCCGCAGCCCAGAGGGATCCAAGAAAAATCCTGCACGCACCTGCAGAGATCTGAAGCTTTGCCATCCTGACTGGAAGAACGGTGAGTGACACCAGGAGGACTTGGTTAAATTTGGGTCAGATAATGAAGCAGATCGGTGGTAAGGTGGGAGCTCAGGTTTGGCAAAGTAATGATTTGAGTCCAATCTAGTTTGTGCTGGAAGGAAATGTTTTTTGTCGTTGTTGTTTTTTTCTTTTGGTCATAGCACAGTGTGATAAAACAATGTGCAAAACATTTCCAAGATTAGCAGCTTTCTGAGCTGCCAGGGAGGAAGCGTTTGATGTGAACCAGTGATCTGATTTGTTTGTTGTATAACTTTTTTTTCTGTCTGTAGGTGAGTACTGGATTGATCCAAATCAGGGCTGCACTGTAGATGCAATCAAGGTTTTCTGCAACATGGAGACAGGGGAGTCCTGCGTGTACCCCAAGCCTACCAGCATACCACGCAAGAACTGGTGGTCCAGCAAGAGCAAGGACCGCAAACACGTCTGGTTCGGAGAAACAATGAATGGAGGATTCCACGTAAGTAACACTTCCTGTTCTAGATTTCTGCACTACTGTAGTCATTAATCTTGATTTGCCCTTGATGTTTGCATTTATGTGTAAATTCTACAGCTTGTTGTTTTACCTTCTGTGAGAAATTTTCTTCTTATGGTGTGGATCATGACAAAAATGACTTATATAAATGGATGGAGGATTTTTTTAGACTGTGAGATCAGAAAATTAAACTTTTGTGACTCCTGCTTGGAGCACAAAAAGGATACATGGAATTTAATCTAAATGCATTGTGAATGTTATATTTCAAAACCAATTCAAAAGATTATTGTTATTCTGACACTTTATCTATCCAACGCAGTTCAGCTATGGTGACGATAGCCTAGCGCCCAACACTGCTGCCATTCAAATGACTTTCCTGAGACTGTTGTCCACCGAGGCCTCTCAAAACCTCACCTACCACTGTAAGAACAGCGTGGCTTACATGGATGCCTCAACAAGCAACCTGAAGAAGGCCTTGCTGCTCCAGGGCTCCAATGACGTAGAGATCAGAGCCGAGGGTAACAGCCGCTTTACTTACAGCGTCATGGAAGACGGCTGCACGGTAAGGCTGCTTATTTGTACATGTAGCTTTAAAATAAAAAGTTGCTCAACCCTGCCTCTTTAGTCTTTGGCATATGCTCACCAGACTGTCTCATTTTCTGCTGTTTTGGCGAAGTCATGGGTCATTTATCGGCTGTTGTGTTATTTCCCTCGACACAGAAACACACGGGACAGTGGGGCAAGACAGTGATCGAATACAGGTCGCAGAAGACCTCTCGTCTGCCCATCGTGGACATTGCCCCCATGGACATTGGTGGAGTAGACCAGGAGTTTGGAGTTGACGTCGGGCCAGTCTGCTTTTTGTAAAGAACGAGGGATTGCAAAGATAGAGAAGAGGTGGAAATTTAAAAAAAAAAAAATGAAAGAGGAGCACACTTCAGAAGTTGGAGAAGAGAAAAAGAAAAATCAAGACACTTTTTTTTTTAAATGGGACTTTTTTTCTAAGTAAAAAGTGCTTTTCCGAGTCGAACTTTGTAGGATATCTGCACTGAATGGCACCGGCAACTGTCATTTGTGATTCATCCAGCATTGCCTCCAGTCAGCTCTCCCTCTCACCATGCACACCCTCCATTCCTTAAAAATCCCCTTCTTCAATCTTTGTGAATCACAAACCCCCCTATCTACACCATATCTATGAACAAAAAGGAGGAAGTATAAGGAGAGTGCAGGAACATACCAGGGAACGAGAGACAGAAAACAGTGTTTGGGTTTTATTTATTTATTGTTTAGGTTTGGGTCCCAGGTGTGGTAGGACTGGGTTTTGCAAAGTACTAAAAAGCCCAATTACACATATTTAAAAGAAACAAAAAACTCATCCACCATTTTCCTCTTTTACTTCCTCCTCTTTCCTTATTGTCCCATTGCTCCAGTATCATATCCACTAAAGAATACATATCTTTGAAACCAAAAATCTATCTACATACTGTAGAATGCAGGTGTTCCTATTTCTACCACCACAGTGTGTATCAAAAATTACTGTGTATTATAATAAAGTCAATGGTGCTATGTTGTAAAACAGTTTGTATTTTTTAAACAACCAGATACTCACATGTAATGACTTGTATATATGTATATATATGTATATGTGTGTATACATATATATACAGTTTCTTCGAAAGAGCATTTCATCCTGGGATTTTGGATTTCAGGATGATAAATGTCCCCACTTTACCGCCCTCCTGCTTCAAACGCTTAACAAAAACAAATATGGCTCTGATAAAATTTCACAATCAAGGCAATTAAGAATAAATTTGCTTTCTTTTAATTTTCTGAACATTTGTTTTGGTATTTCAAAGCTACCTCACACACACACACACAAAATCTCCACACATCACACGAAAGCATTTCCCTGTGAATCTTTGTGTTAAAAGTCCAGATTTTAGATCAGTATGACCAGTGTTTGGTCATGAAAGCCCAGTCTGCTGCCCCCCTCCCAGTTTGCTGTGACCTTCATCCCCCCCCAGTCCATCCCACAACCCTCCCTCACACAGCGTACACCCTCTGCCTCAGCCTTCAGACACACAGCAGTGTTTTCAGGTGTGTTTGACAGGTGCTTCTGTTCTACAGCCAGCTCAGAGGGTTCATTTGTGTGAGGTTGTGTATATTTTTTATTATTAATAATAGTATTATTATTAATAATAGTAGCATTATTATATTATTATGATCTTGACTTGTTTTTTGTTACGTTTTAATTAATGTAAATTGGAAATAAAAACCAAAACCAAGTAACAGGCTGATGTTGCTTTTTATTTATGTTCCGTTTCGTTTTCCCCCCATGTTGAAATATCTGGGGCAGTGGGTTTTGTTTTTCTAGAAAAAAAAGTGACACTTACACATTTTTCTGTGCCCTGCATCCACTTAACGTTTAACTCAAGATTTCAAGAAAAGGCAGTGGAAACATGGATGAATTGATTGTGCTTTGATGACCTTTATAAAATAAATAAATAATATTGAGTTGAACGTATATTGTGTACCTGCATCTGTAAAATATATTTCCCATCATTTCCGCCAATGTTAATGCATGGTAAAGTAGAAATGGAAACACTGCCAACCATGATCGGATGACTCTGTGAATTGATAATGTCTTCCTGTACTTTTGTTGCTTCTATTCATCTTCTTGCTTTTTTCAACCTACGGTAGCAATAAAACTTAGAAGCATTTCTATGAACGTATTAAAGCAATGTTTCTTTTGTTTTTTACATGTGCTGTTTTGTTTTTGTTTTCTTGAAATTGGTTTTTTGATAGTTTATTATTTAATGTATTGGTTTCCACTTTATGATTTGATCCTTGTTTGAATAATTTTTGATAAACAAATAGGGGAGTAAACAAATCACTGGGACAGAAACACATCAATAAAAACATTTTTTTTTAAAAAGCCCAGAGCGAAAAAAAAGGAAAAAAAAGAAAACAGTGCTCATGCTTTCTTTTTGAGTTTGGTGTTGTCAGCATCATTAAACAAAATGTGACTCCAGATTCCATCAGACAAAGAGATGCATTTTAAAACACACACACAATTCATGATTTGAGACAAACAGAAAAGCCTCAGATAATATTCAGATTGTGAAAATTTACACCAACATTTTATCCATACTGTTTAGTTTTTAAAGTCACAGAAATATACACATTCATCTTCTTTTAGCCTGTGGACTGTAACAATATCAAGTTATTCTAATTCACAGAATGAGAACACAGACAGCAGCCGGTCTCTGTCTGAGGATTACAAAAAAACTCACATCACATTTAGCACATTACAGTACACAAAGGTGACCTATTATAAGCTCTTTTCTAAGCTTTTCACTAATCAATTGTCAGATAAAATGGAGTACAGTTATATTTTGTCATATATCATAAACACACTGGTTTATACACTTTAATCACATGTTAAACACATTGACGCTGTGAATGCAGCTTTGTGATTCTGTGTGAATTCCTGTTTTTGATTTGAAAATGGCATCAGACAATAATAAAAGTGACAGGATTGCCACAGTTATGAAAGTTAATCCAGTGAATCTGAATGTTAGTTCCAAACGTTATGGCAACCACTCATTGGTAACCAAGAAACCAGTAGACGGATCTAATTGTATCCTGGCTTCATCTTATTAAATTGCATTTAAAATATAATTCATTAGCCAAAAAAAGACAATAAACTAACATTTTTATTTTTTTTCCTGCTCATATATATGTGTATATATATATGTGTATGTATATATATA
>JAOXYM010000003.1:19483871-19499608 GCA_028567055.1 Leptatherina wallacei | reverse complement strand
AGCCCAGTGAATGTTAAAAATAAAAGATCAACAGTATAACAGTAAAAAACACAATGTATGGAACACACAGATTATACAAATAAGATCTCACATATTTTTAATTTCCATTCACACCCATCCTTAAAATGATTCATACGTTAGACTCAGAGATATATTTGTTATTCAAAAAGGTAATTATTTACCGGATACGTCTTAAAGACAGAGAGTGGGTGATTAAAGACAGCAGCCTTATCATCACCAGGTTACTGTCTGTTTCATAACGCTGACACAGTGTGGAGCCAAAGCAGTAACACAGTAATAACAGTTTATTGCAAATTCAATTGATTTAAAAAAAATAACTTTATTTAATTACATTTTTGTACAAGATATAATAGTTTAGATTTGAAAAAAGTTTTGTTTATCAGGAAAAAAACAGGTTATGGCTAATGAAGATTTGGCCTGCAGACAAAATTTAGTTGCCAACCCTGGTGTTATGCCCTTTTTTTCAGAGGTTGACACAATTTCTTGAGGGCTTAATGAAATGCCTATGACATGCTTTGATCAAAATGCCACAGATGCACACACCGCAAACTGAGCTCACACTATCACATGTAAACTGTTAAAATACAATCGGCAATTTAATAAATAATGCTTTTCTTTCCCTTGATCTGCAGATGAAGTAGCTTAATGGTCAGTAATAGTCAGACACCCAAATACATGTTCATTATCAATATTTTCCTGGTCATGTTAAAAAAAAGAATACAAAAGTTGCAGCTCACTGCACATCGTATAAATAGTTTTTTCAACTTGAGATGTGTTGATGGAATCTAATGTTATATCTCATTTATGTCTGACTCAATAAAAAGGTGGACAGCTAAGTTTTTATGCCACCTACACAGTATTTGCTCCCGACTCAAATGACCAGCTCTGCATTTTCTGAACAGATGCATGTGTGGACATTTTATGGGCACAAAAATGAGGAAGGTTGTCACATTGACAGATTTTTTTTCAAAAGGGAATAAAGGGAATCAAACTGAGGCAGAATTAAACTGCAGTTGGAACTGTTTTCAAAAATGGTGTTACAAGCAGAATTTCTTCCAACGCTTTCAATTTGATTTTCTGTTAATTTAGTGACAGATGGGGAGGTTTGCACATTTTGATTCTGTAGAAAAAGGTCAAAAAATGACTGCCATTTTCATAACCCATACTTGTTTGTGATAAATGTGGTTTCCAAACTACTCCCTCTTTATATAAGTTTTGATAAAATGCTTAAATCAGATATTTGTGGTGTTTTTGATTAATTATCTTAGCAGTTAAGTTAGACTGTCAATAAAATACGACATCTTAGTTTTGCCTGATGTAAATGATATTTTGCTCAAGATTTTTTTCTTTTTTTAAAATTCCAAATAAGGAAACATGATAACTTTTTTGTATTCACTTCTTATGTTTTTATGCAACTATATACTTCAAATGAGTGTATGAAGTGCAGTACTTGAAACATTGCATAATCTTTTTTGATTTGTGTTTTGACCAACTTGTTTAAATAAGACATGGACAAAAAACACAATAGATAGCAGAATATATTACAAAAAAAGTTACTATAGACAGCATCGTTGCTACCATGTGTTTTATTCTGAGCTAATATTTATAATACTCGATAGCTTGTTCTTCCTAATCAGTCACAATGTTCCACCTTTTCCTGCAACTAACTTGCTCAAGAAAAAACTTAATTTGTGTTGTTATAACGTGACTCTAAACATGTAAATCTACAGTTTGAATTTAAAAATCCTTTATGTCTTCTAACCCAGCTGAGTTTAAATGTGCCATTTACCTTTTTTTTCTCCCCCCACCAGGATTCGAATATATTCAAGTTGAATATGACCTCGGCAAAGCCAATGAATCTTATCGTCAGATCTTCAAAAAAGGCTTTTGCTCTGTGCAACATCAACGAGAGAGTGAAGATTTTTGTGAGTAGCGTCTATGGTTTTCTACATCAGCTTTCATGCAGATAGAACTTAGTAGAAGCACAAAATCTTTCTTGTAGATAGAACTGACATAAGCTCCACAAACAACAATGGTGACGTACGATCCATTTGTCACATGTCATTTTGCATAATTTGTAACCACATTCCTTAACTTCCTATAGTTACAAAGACCCATCAAACAGTTTTTAATTCAAAATGATAGATTATAAGTCTTTGGGGACACCAGTAAAAGCAATTAGTTTTCAGTAATGTAAAATATTCAGATTTTCCTCCAAAACTCCCATCTAGTGCAGGCTGTTTTACATACAGTACTATCAATGTGACACAGCTGTGCAGCTCTTTGGGCCTGTTTGGAGAGAGAGAGAGAGAACCATGTTGATTTTCACTAAATATTCCCCAATGCTTTCCTTGCAAGAGGCACTTTTTGTTTTAGTGTTTTTTACCATCCACACCATAAAAATGGTAAGAGATGCTTCAGAGTGGCCAATAACGAGAGGGGCCGATGGTATCGGCTGTAAAATTAATGTTCCAATGAAACTGGAGATTCTGACTTTTATACACTGTTCATGGCTAATATATGTGAAGTGAACCCAGGAAGGCCATAAAACATTTAATCACCGGTGTTTAGATAGAGGAATAATACTGTTAATAGAACACAGTGTAACGGCTGATCCTTAAAAAATAACTAATTAAAGTTGATGATAAAGAAAGGACCAACAAACAAATAAATTACATTACTTCAACTTGGGTTAGTTTAACATGAAAACACAGTTTCTGCAGATAAGGCCACTTTATCGACTTGACAGTTAAACCAACTCCCATTAAACTAATATTAAAGCATCTCCTGTTCTTTAAGGACATTAAACAGGTATTAAATGTTTGAGAGGAACAATCACAGTGAACTTCTCATCATCTGTTGAGCTGCTTGCAAAACAGTTCAAATTTGACAGTTCCCCCAGTGACTTTGTAATGAGACCTCCTCTGCTCTTTCTCTTTGTGTGTTTAAGACACTGATATGGATGACATTTTTTTTATCTTCAGTACTGTAAATACACGACACAGTAAATAGGCTCAAGCATGAAATAATAAACGAGTGAAATAAAGTCACAGCTGGCCAATCAGCATGATGACATGTTTGCAGGCATGTCAACAATTACTGATACGCTGACAGCAGTGTGGTACCGCATCCTGTATCATGTCCTGTCGAGAGTCTGGACAACATTGCCTGTGACTGCAGGATGTTTTTGTGGGATGAGCTGTATCACTGGGGGATAATAGTGCTTTGCTGCAGATTGCAGTGCAAGAGAATCAACATCTGCTCAGCATCTGAGAAAGTACGTCAGCAGCTTGACAGCTCGGCTTAGTGTCACAGTTCTTATTGGCCTCCCAAGGCTGCTATGAATACACAATGTTGTTAAAAAAGAAAAAGAAAAACATGGGCACAGCAATATTTTTTTACTATAAAGTCTTGCGAGAATATATTTTGTATGTTCTGTGACAGTTTGCTAGTTGCAAATGGAAGTTACTCACCTTTTATACTCCATGGGAATAGTACTTATACTTTTTATATATGCATAAATTTTAAAGTAAACCCTCCCCATTAGGGAATGAGCTATAGAATTTCATGGTGGCTAGAATCTGGAAGCACAGCTGTACAAATACACTAGCTCTTTTTCTCCTAAACTACTGTCCTTCATAATATATCATTTGAACCTGCATCATATTAAGCTTACTGAAGCTTATTAGATACTTATTAGAGTTGATTCTTTCTGTAGTTGATAAAATTATAACAACTGTTGCTTACCTTTTCTTCCTATCCTTCTTTTAAAGCATTCCTTGTATGCATATTTCTCCTATAACTAGGTTTTCTGCTTTTATGTTTGCAGTTCACACTATTTTTGATCCCATGTCAATCAAATATTCATGGGGAAAGACCGATGACTCCCTCAGGCATACTTGGCTTTCACCATTTGTTCTGCTTTGTGATGCAAAGGCATGCACACAAATTCTTATAGATGGGCCAGGAGAGGGATTTTTGCCATTCAGAGAAAGCTAATACTTAATTACTGCAAACAGTTTTATTGACAGACAATACAGGTTTCCTTAGAATAAAAAAAACTTTAGTTTTTTCATCTTATTTTAGCAAAAAGCTACGAGATGGAAATGTGTGTAATTTGTGTTTCCCCCTTTAATGTCCTTGTGTGTGGCAGTGGTAGAGAAATGGTTTGCTACATCAGAAACGCTGAAAAGAAAAAGTAGTCTGAGCAGTTGTTGAGACCAAATGTATTAAGCGCTGCACATCTTAAAGCTTAACAATGAATGACGTAATTAAAAGAAAGCACAGAAACATCTTTTAACAAACGGGAATCTGTTCAGCTTTTTAGTTAACTTGAAATCATTTTTTCTAATGCGTCTGGTTGACAACCTCATTGATTCTTTCCGCAAAATTAGCTGTGAGCATTACGGGGCTCAAGTATTTACCACACGAGGTGGTGTACTTGTAGAAAACTGTATTTTTTTTCCAAAAAGAATAAGAATAAATGAGCCTTGATAAAAAATTGTCAGAGGTCGAGCCAAATAAAACTGGAGATCAGGGTATCTTTCTGTTATTGTTTCTTGTTGTTATACATATGTCCAGAATGCTATTGTAGAGAGTACCCATTCTCTATTCCTTACGCCCTCCCCTGCTTTCTTATTCATGCAAGACTGAATGCAAACTCCATTATTTTTCATTGGCCCAGACGAGGAAACAGCAGTGTCTAGTCGGTGGGATGGATGTATATATTTATACCTTGTATGGAGCCAGATTCCAGCCGACTGCGGTGACGCACAAAGCTAAAAAAGGTCCCATTTCCTGGCCCCACTCAGGAAGCAAAGGAAAGACCTTGGCTCCAACAGGGTTGTGCAACTAAGCTCGTGGATACTTAACCATAATAAACACTTCTTTATAACAGAGCCCTGCTCAGAGAATAGAGGGAGTTGGGTGGAGGGTAAGAAAAATGTAGTAAGGAAAAATGAAAGGGATAAGCAAACATGGTGGGGAGAAGACTAATTAATTAAAACAGATACCAACAAAATGCAAACAAAAAGCAGAGACACTTCTGTGTTGGTATTGTCGTGGGTAACATTCACACTCAGACCTTTTAGGACATGATTTTGACACTGTTGTTTTTTGGAGTTGAGTCAATTAAACTAATTGGTTTGTGCTGTACTTTCCAGATAAACAACTCCTCAATAACTTCTATGGGTATCCCAGATAAAAAAAACATCCATGAGGAAGAGTTACCTACTGAAAATGCGGAGCTGGTCAAGTGGGCAGAACAGAAGTTCGGGGGAGTGACTTCATTCACCACTATTCGAAATGTGGTAGAAATCTTTCCGACAGGAACACAAGGTGAGATATATTTGTAAACCTGGCCTGTATTTCCATAAAATGATTTTTTGTTGGTTGCATTTGGCAGATTGGTTCTAATGAACAGTTAAGATATCACTCAGCTGAAATAAGGAAGCATAGAAGATGTTGCAGCAGCACTGTAAAGGACTATTTTTGCGGCCTAAAAGTGTTTCAAATTTATCAACTTTGACACAATGCTTTTTATCTAGGATTTGCTATCTGCATCTCTGTTTGGTCTGAAACAGTGTGTTTGCTGCTGAAAAGAACAAAGTAATTACGGTCTGCACATCATTCAGCTCCAGCTTACATAACTGAGAGTCTGCAGTATGGTAATCAAGGATGGATGCAGAGCACTCTCGATAACATTCATCACAACTAACCTTCTCTTATCTGAAGTGTGCATAAAAACTCCTTTTGATGAACTCACTGAAAAGCTATTGAACTGGGATTTAGCCATCAGTGCACCAAAAATATTTCTGTTGCTGAATGTAATCACTGCTTTGATTTCCAAAATGCATATGTGGGATGAGGCAGATTAATTTAAAGCTGAAGAGGAAGTAAAGCAAATACATGTATCTTGACTAGTTTGCAAAATTATACATTGTCATTAAAAATCCTGGAGATTCAGCACTATAGTGTTAAAAAAGCTCATCTTCAAATATAGTCTCTTGTCCTCTTAAGCTCTCTTTATTAATATTTTTTTTGGTGTGTAAGTGAGTTGGGAAGTTTTGGATTCTTCTACATATTAAGGGACAAGAATTCTGCTTGGGAAAGTTCAATCTTAACAACGTCTCTCACTGTCCAGAAATCGTGACTCACTCACTCAGAAAAATCGTGATATGAGACGCCTGGGATCGTGCAAATGAATATAGATGTAATAACATGGTAGTAATGTTATCTATGTGACAATCTGTTATTCGAAACTGGTGGAAAAGATGGATTTTTCTAGCATCATTTTAGGTATAAAGTAGCAAAACAAAAATAATTTCCTGAAGAAAGTTAAAAGGAGATTTGGCCATTTGGTCCAGTTGGTCCCTATCTACTTTTCCCCAAAAAAAAAACATCACCAGCCTCCATCTGTGATTGCAGGTGTAGCTGTTCCTACTGGCACCATGGACAAGAAGTCATTTGCAGCTGCACAATCAGCTGCTTGTGTCTTGCTGTCTCAATCAGTTGCAATTTTCTGTGTATTTCAGTTTATACATATGTTTTTGAATAGAATAGAATAGAATAGAATAGAATAAACCTTTATTGTCATTGTACATTGTACAACGAAATTGAAAGTGCAGACCTTTCCAGTGCTATTTAAAATATAAAAATATAAAACTATGAAAAAAATTAATGAAATAAATAAAAAATTAAAATGTAAATAAAATATATATACATACAATTCAACCACACATACATACCACACTTCTAAAGTATGTACATGTCAATGAGCAGTTTGCCAGGGATGATGTTGACAGTGTCAGCTCACAGGAAAACCTGACTGCAGTGAAAAGAAGCAGTTGGCATCATCTGTTTGCTTTGGCCACAATCCTCAGAGGGGAAACTTGAATGAACCGTACATAAATCTGTAAACAGAAGGAGGCAGTGGAAACGTTCTAACAGCCAGCAAGAGGTATCTACTCCTCCAAGTCACAGAGTACTTGGAAATCAATATTTTGTATATTATGTAGCATGAAAAGAAAAGAAAAGAAAAGAAAAGAAAAGAAAAGAAAAGAAAAGAAAAGAAAAGAAAAGAAAATGAACAAAAATCACAAAATACAGGTTCTTGCGAGTATTCCTGATGGAGCAAAAAATTCCAAGATTTAAAAGAATTGCAGTGAGACATTTCTTGTAACTAAGCTGTCAGTCGCTATGTATTGAATCCATTAACAACAAGCCAGGCTGGGGGCAGGTGTTCTCCTGAGGCTCTCTGCAACCTTTTCCACAGCGTGGCTAACTGCTACTTGACAGGTCTGGAGTCGTTTAAAAATGCTTACGACCAAGGACAAACACAAAGATTTGATCTTTTGCTGTCTCATTAGAAACTGCGGCGCACAGATGGAAAAATCCTCCCTGCTGAAAAAAAGTGTTAAAAAAATTTTTGCTTCATAGGTACTGTGGGTGACAGGAAATGACTTTGTGCAGGCTAGTTCTCTCTGCAGCCAACAAGAGCACAGGCTGAAATAAACAAAAATCCTAGAAAGGGTTTTTGAGGACACTCAGGCTTAAGAGAAAAAAAAAGTACCTACTAATTCCTGATCAAGCGCACTTGATCATGATTAAGCTTGAGATGGTGCATGCAAGGGTAAAGTGGTGACTGGAAACTAAAATCGATACGTTTGGCCATAAGTCAGTTTTTCCTCCTTTCAGATTGATGTTTCTCTCAGAGCCTCTACAACTACACCTTCAGGATGAATCTAACTCTGTTCTGTGAAAAAGGGTTATCTTCTGCATCACCACAAACAATACAGTATTAGTAGGCAGCAATTACCATATGGATCATGTGACTACGAAAGGCTGTCACAAAGGAGTATAGATTGGATTGGGACTTTGGCTGTGGTCCAGCACAGGAGAGAGCAGAGTAATAACACTTAAATATGTTTGTGTGTGCTTCTAAGACAAAGGCAGAATAAAAAACACAAGATGTAAGAGGAATGCATCGCCAAAGCGATTAAAAATAACCGGTGTACTCTCCGCTCAAAAGGAAAACAATAATTACTGGGTCTAAAATTGAGACCATAAATAGATTAGATGACTTATCAGCTGTGTTGTTATGAGCATTCATTATCTACAAAATCCTTGACTTAAAGGCGTCTAATATTTGCATTTAAAAGCTGGTTTCAATCAGATAACAAAGAACTTCTTTGTTCAATTAAGAGGGGGAAAAAAACACAAGCAGAAGAATACATTATGACTATATGATTGGAGAATCAACAGCCTGCACCACCAGACACTATGAATGAAGCAAAGTAACATAAATACCTCTACGAAGTGACATATTTTTTTTCCACCAGTGACATTTTCACAATGACAGCAGCATTGATGGAAAAAATATAATCCACTGCAATGAAATTAAAGCAATATGTTACATACAGCAAGAGAGGCAGAAGGTCAACTTCATGGAAATCACAATGAGTGAAGAGTAACAGGAAAGACTTGGGGGAATAAAATAGTAAGTATTAATGAGAAAATTCAAGGCACATCTCCTGACTTTATTACTGGGAAATTGACTGTGCTAGTAACCTTGTCACGACACCGGCTGCCACAAGGAGCACCTCTTTGTGGCGTTTAGAAATTTAATTTCTTTGAAATAATCAGGACTCATTATTGCTGCTTTGATCTTGGAGCCAGCGGAAGTAGCCTCTGTACCTCTTTGTTGTGCAGTGGTTAATGCCAGCAATGCTGGAAATGAAAGAAAAAAACAATGTCCAGGTGTCTATATAATCATTGTTCAACCATTAAAAAGGTAAGGCTGTGGTAGTCACAGACTTTGAAGATGTTTGAGTTGGTACGTCAAATGGCACCTTATTAATTCAACTAAATGAAAACCAAGAAATGCAAGTGAAGTAGGAAAAACATTGAGTTTATTGCTGGATTTAACACTACTGAATTCAAAAGACAAGGACATTGCCAATTTAAACCAAAATAAAAGCACAGTTACAAGGGCTGGTAGAGAGAAAAGGTATACGAGTCAACATTATGATGTGGTGTGAGTCAATGCTCTGGTCTTATTTGGTTGCCATTTTCAAATAAAACAACATCAACCTGGCTGTGACATAATCTTCATGATAACAAATGAACATATTTATTTTTGCTTTTCTCCCTCAATACCAATTGACAGATCAAACAATCTGCTGTCTTCTTAAACCAGTCAGCTGCTTCCGTTTGCCGGGGATTGGGCGGCAGCCTGTAGGGTCCTCCGGGTCATCTCCAGGGCTCCTTCCTGGGTCTTGTTCCCGCCAATAAAGCCTCCGGCATGGACGAAGATGCAGCCCTTAATCCCACTGAGCTCCGACAGTGCCTCATCTCGTACACCGCGCCACTCTTCCGGCAGCGACAGCCTGGGACAGAAGACAGAAGGGTAAGTTGGCTGACAGATGGACACAACAGGGTCAGCAGCTCACTTCCTGTTGACATATTATTTTTGCAAAAAACACACTATGTTTGCAAGGACACAAAGATGGCTCTGAGAAAACAAAGTCTGGAACCAAAAAATCATGTAAATAAAAGGAAAGAAAATTCTAAAATAGGATTTAAAAGCTGCAAGAATAAGTTAATTGATAGAAAACAAGTAGACCATTTTAGCTGATAACTGAACCATTTAGTCACTTTTCAAGCAAAAACACCATTAATCAGCTGGCAGGGGGGTTCAAAGTGGAAATTGTATTTGTTTACTGTTAATGAAATTCAAAAAGAACATTAGTACAAGAAACAAGCAGTGTGATTATGTCACGAAGATCCAGAGAACTATGATACCATAATCAGTTGAGAAATAAATAGAAAATAATAACCTGAAAAATAATAAAGACCATATTTAGTTAATGCATCATAGGCACAAATATGTAAAGACTTTCAAAATGAATTTTTTTATTTGTACACAGCAGAAAACCTTGGATAAGTCTCCTCATCAAATTTTATGACCAGAAAAACATAAGATGAGACACCGTTGTCAAATGCAAGCTGCAGGAGCCATTGTACCGAGCACCGCTACCATCAGCACCAGCAATACAAAGCAATAAAAGTCAGCTTCATTCTTCTTTGGCAATGTGGAAATTTATAAGTTGACAAAGTGGTGGGAGAGCCACGCTGTGGCAGCACAGTCAACAGGCAATCTTGCAAAGATTGTCTTTGTAAGAGTTTATGAGCTGACCTTGACAAAGATTCCCTGAATAAGGTGTGCACAGACTGACAGTTCATAAAAATGTAGAGCAACTCATTTACCACCTACTGCATGCAGCACACACCTCCGTCAACAACAGCATGGCAGATCATTTAAAACACAGTACTTGTTATTTTGAGTGTGCAGGCAAGTGCATGTAATTTTTTTGATGGGGTTATTACCTCGATTATGTTAGTTCAGTACTCGCAGTATTATGTTTAGCAAAGCTTCACTGATATAATTCTGAATCGTCACAAATTGTTCATCTCTTACACTTTTTGACTGCCTCTGAAATAGCCTTAAGTTGCTTTAATGCACCTTGTGGTTCAGTTTTTAAAAAACTAAATGACAATCCATCTAAAATCAGTTTTCCCTTTGTTAAATTATTAGCAAATTATAGAGCTGCATGTTACAACTTGTCATGAAGAAAATGTCACAGCTGTCAGGGTACAGTTTGAAGTGAAAAACTGTCTTGTTCTCAATTTTGAGAGCTCTGCATCTCAGACATTCTGCTTCCTTTTAAAATACAATGGACATGGGGAAGTATTTAGCGCAACTGGTTGAGGGGGTTGCCCCATAAACAGAGCCTACAGCTCCTCTACGCGGCCAGGTTTGAATCCTGGTCTAGGGCCCTTTGCTGCATGTCGTCCCCTGCTCTGTGAACCCCTTTCCTACTTTGTATTAAAGGCCGCTAGAGCCCCACCCCCCCCCAAAAAAAATGTTTTCAAATGCTTGCATGTGCATGTTCACCAAAACATGTGATTACTTTTTATATTATCTCAGGTTTTTGCCTATTAAGACTGTGGTATGACAACCTGGAGTGAGGAGCACAACAAATCTGCTGTATAATCCCTGTTAAAGAATCAACCAATCGATTGCTTCACAGTATGGCTGGAAAACAAGCTCAGAGGAAAGGTCAATAGGGCTGGTAATGAAGGAAGGAGTGGGAGGGGCTGCTGTTGTTATGGAAGATCAGGAGCTTATCATTCTAGATGACCATCCTATAAATGAGACCACAATTAGCTAATTGATGTCTCATGGAAAAAGAGCCCTCTTAGATCATAACAGACAGAGGTAATGGGAAGAAGTGCTAAATAGATTATTATTGTTATATTATTATTATTAATCATTGTGTCACTTTCATGTTAGTTTAATTGAGGACCTTCTGTCTCCAGTGTACTAATTATTATTTGAAAATTGCATGTAATTTGTGAAATACAGAACTTCTGGTCAGCCTATTTCTCTAAAGGTGGTAAAAAATAAAAATACAAAAGGAGAAAACCCTACTTGCATATAAAACAATTAGATCCTTATATTTGGACAGCAATGCATTTTTAGAATTTCTTATATTTATTTGAACATACTGTAGTTATAGTCATAAAATGAGATTTAAAAAATTACATAGATTACAGCTCTTTTGTGTGTAGGACCCTACTTTTAGGGACTTAAACATAATTTAACATGTGTGTGCTGTTTTTCCAAAATGAAAAGGCCTGGACTTCCACAGAAGTTAACAATGATGAATGATTACTTAACCCTTTCAGTGATTAACAAAAACCCCTTCACAACATCTGGCCAAGTGAAAAACACTCCAGTTAAGTGTTTATCTTCCTTCTTAATTTATTATAATGACAAGATTTCACAACAGAGAGGGTTCTCAACAAAATACCAATGATTCAAAGCTTCTAAATAAAGAATTAGACTTTAAGCATGTTTAAAGCCAGAGCAGTTCTGGGGCAGCATTGTTTGAATAGATAAAACAAAGATTAACCTGTACTACTATGACGGGAGGGAAAAAAGCCCAGAAAAGGCTTAAATCTGTAGCATACAGCCTCATTTACTAAAAACCCAGAGGCAATGTGATGGCATAAGCATGCATGCTGTACCTTCAAATAGCCCTGTGTCACTGGTCTTCATTACCTCTGCAAAGGTGCAGGGGTTATGTTTTCGCCGGCGTATGTTTGTTTGCTTGTCCGTCTGTCTGTTAGCAACATAACTCAAAAACGTAATGGACGGATTTTGATTGACATTTTCAGGAAATATCAGCTGGATGTCAGCTGATACCGATTCATTGTATCACACGTGGAGGGCTCAATAATGAAAGCACAGCGGATCATTCTGGCATCGATGCAGCTCTGGTCGACAAGGACACATGCATTCAGTGCAGCCATGTCCGAAACATTATCAAAACACCACAACAGACCATCTTCTAGTTACAGCTTCAGAATACTGCCTTTTCAAATTATGTTTTTGGTGGTGTAGTTTATCTGTCTGTTAGCAACATAACTCAAAGATAGAATAAAGGAACAAGCGCTTACATTTAGGGGTGATCTAGATTGTCACTGTCTGGATCCAGGAATTTTCTTAAGGATTCTTTACTTAGGTAATGAGGATAATTTTGTCATTACAGCTGCCAACTCAACAGATAATGCCCAGAATCATTTACAAAAAAAAAAAAGAAGAAAGAAATTACAAGATGACATCATGGTAGATATGGTGATACAGAAGTTTCAAAACATAGGGGGTACTAGGTGGGCTGTTTGGCCTTTTGGAGTTTTTCTCAGATGACTGACCCTATGCACTCAAGAGGTCTGCCCTCTTGAGTGCTTCTAGTATCATAATGCAGTCATCATAAAGACTAGGTTTTATATTACAATACCCTTCTATGGAGAGTTGCAGCACTCAGGTTTTGGAGTAAAACAGTATAATCTCAGCTGGTATCTTGATGGATCATCAGAATACAGAAGTCTATAATTAGACGTCTACATTCTAACGTCTATATATCAATTTAATCATTTCCTCACAACAATTTAAAAAATTTGTCGTCTATCCAAGCTTGAAAAAAAGAAATAAAAAAAAAATTCTTCTTTTTATCTCAGATTTTATTTTAATTCTAAAATCATTAGATTTGCAAAAAGGTTTTTGTTTTTTTAGTTTTAGAAAACTGAACAGTTGGCTTTTTGGACTATCCTGGCCGTGAGAAAAATGTATCCAGTGACAGGCAACTGACAGATATCAGGCACTGATAATATCTGGTATTCATTTGCCAGGCCATCACGAAAATAGTCAGAGGAAAATGAGAGAAAAAAATACAATGAAAATATTCAGAAGACCAACATCAGTTTCAGCACCTAAATATGGCCACTAAAAATAACTGTCAGCAGCCGTTGTTTCCCCAGAGATAAGGTCATATATTTATGGTTCAGGTCCTGCTGCTTTAAGCCAATGGTATTATTCTACAAATAAGGAATGCTTTCACTCCCTTCTTCCTTCTACCAGCTCACATTTCCTTAGCAATATGATGCAGATAAAAATAGACCTCTTTCCCCCCCCAGGTGCAGTAGCAGGGACACGGGCGATAACAACACACCTTTTGCAGAGTTGGCAGAAGCCTACTGGGAGGATGCAGGCCACCCAGAGAAAGAGCCATCTGGAGATTCTTTATTTGTATTTTTTTAAATATCCATCACAAGCCATTATTCTTATGTAGCTCCACATTAACCAGAATGCTTGCTTTAAATGAGATCTTTGAGGTACTCTGTGACCATAAACAGATGCCTGCGTTTATAGTTGAAACGTGCTGCCGCCTGATGAGATTCTGCATCGTGTGGAAAAAAGTCTAGCAGAGGGATGAGACGAGGAAAGGGTGGAAGGTGAGATAGGGCAGGGGGCAGATGAGGAAGAGGATGAAGAAGAGTTTAAGAATGAGAGAAACTAGGACCACTGGGAAGACCGATATAGATGGGGATAAGTAATGAAATAAGGTCAGAAGCAGAAATGTAAGGCATAGAAGGCAAAGAAAAAAAAAACACTTATTGGAACGTTAGAGAAAGGAGCTCATGGAAAGAGGTGAAAATAGAAGGTAGCCAACATAGCACCCACAAGTCAATTAATTATAGAACTATTCCACTTTCTTCCCGTGTTTGCAGGCACACTTTACATTTAAACTCTGTTTTTATGCTTTTGATGAGTGTCAGTTTATTCAGCAGCAACTATTCAATGTACACCTTGTAAACTTTCCAATCTCAGTTATCAGCCTTATCTTTAAATGCTACGGTATCAATTACCAATGCAAAGCCCACATCCCCAGAACTACTAGACCTCAACACACCTTGAATTGGCAAAAGAAAGCTTATATTTTTGCAATATGATAAAGAATGATTATTTTAAACAAATAAACAGATAGAAAACATTCATAAAATAGTCGTCATCAAATCAAAACTACTGCTCTTTACAGGTCCTTATTGTAACCAAGCTAAAGAAGCCTCTGACACCTCTATGTTGGGTATACAGCATTGCCCATGTTGAGCAGCTAGTGCAACATGTACAGTATATACTAATTTTTCTATGTATCTCTGCTCCAACACACCTGACTCAAATTAATGAGTCATTGTGCAGAGCTTCATAGGCTGTTGTATCCTTTTAATTTGAGTCAGGTGTGTTGAAGAAGGAAACATTGAAATCCTGCAGGACAGCGGCCCTCGAGGACCAGGCTTTGACAGCTGTGACTTAAACAGCACATCTTATGATGTAGGATGATTCTTGATGAATGAAATCCAGTTGAAAATCTTTATCCATTACACTGTGGAATGTGTTGGGAACAAAATAACATGCTGGAAGGATAATCAATGGAAATCTAAATCATTAACCCTTAGACAGTCTGTGGTGGGATGTGGCAGCTGTGGATGGAACTAGACATGATGTCCCAGAGGTGCTGGATTAGAGTCAGGTCTTGTGAACGGGCAGGCCAGTCCATAACATCAATGCCCTCGTTACGCAGGAACTGCTGTGACACTCCAGTGACAAGAAGCCAAGCATTGTCATGTAACAGAAGGAACCCAGGTCCCACTGAAGCAGCATATGGTCTGATAATGGGTCTGAGGATTTCTGGCTAGCACATGGATGTCTCTGCAGCCCTCCAAGGATATGCCTCCCAAGACCATCACTGACCCACTGTCACACTGGTTATGCTAGAGGATGTTGCAGGTATCAGAACCTTCACTTCAGTCTCTCTAATATATGTCACATGTGCTCAATATGAACTTGCTCTCCATCAAGAGCAAAAAGCACCAATGGCAAATTACCAATCTGGGTGTTCTCTGGTAAATGTTAATCATGCTGCACAGTGTTGGGCTGTGAGGACATCGCCCATTTGTGGACGGCGGGCCCTCATGCCACCCTCATAGAGTCTGTTTCTGACAGTTTAAGCAGAAAATGCACATTAGTGACCTGCTGGAAGTCATGTTGTAAGGCTCTGGCAGTGCTCCTCCTGTTTCTCCTTGCACAAAATGAGCAGATAGTAGTCCTGCTGCTGGGATGTTGTCCTCCTACGGCCCCCTCCACATCTCCTGGTATACTGGCCTGTCTCCTGGTATCTCCTACATGCTCTCCACACTAGGGCTGGGTATCATCACTAATTCCCTGAATCAATTCGCTTCACAATAGTCTATTTCGATTCGATTTCGATTTTTTTCGATTCGATTTCGATTCATTTACAGCTAATTGTTTAACA
>JAOXYM010000003.1:19449328-19478332 GCA_028567055.1 Leptatherina wallacei | reverse complement strand
GAAAAATCAATATTGCCTTTCAAATAATGATTTCTACAAATACCTTCAGATAAGACATGTTTATAAGAAAGCTAACTGGAGTTTACAGAAGAATCTCACCTTCTGATTCATGGAGAGCACAAACACTTTATATCATAGTTCTACTCGGATATATAGTTTAAGCCTGAATAAATTTGCATGGTAAAGAAAATCTTGGTGTACTTTGCTCAAATGTGTAACACCAAATGATGTTTGGGTTAAATTGTTGCTGCTACCTTCCAGAATATGCAATAGATCTAAAGAGTTACAATATGATATTCTGCCTAATATTTACATTTCACCTTTTATTTATAGTAAATATAAAGCAGGAATTTCACCAAACTGTCCTAAATGTAAAATCTAAATTGGTACAAAGCTCCATTGTTTGAGGGAATGTAACATCACTCAGACTTTCTGGAAAGCAGTATGTGCAAACATAAGTAAATGAATAGGTAAACATGCTAATATGTTTGCTTGGAAAAGTTCCTGAGTCTTTGACACAACATGAAGAAGTTACTCAAACTCTTTTTTATGTTGGCAAAAACAACTATTTTGTTAAAGTGGGTTGAAGACGAACCTCCCTCTATTTCCATATGGAAATTATTCATTTAAGAAGTTTTGAATGCAATAAAGCTAGGATATTATGTGGATTAAAGGACTGATGTTTTTCTGCTGAAATGGACGAAACGGTTGGAAGTTCTGGGACTGAACTGTAACTTGTCTTAATGGACATTATGTAGCTGACTGAATAAGTGTCTGGGCCCATGTGAGAAAGAACTGTCTTCATCTTGAATATTCTTGTTTTGTGCTGCCATACAAAGTTTTGTGTGTGACCAGTCCTGTGTTACTTTGTGTAGTTTTTCAACAAACAAAGAAAAGGAAATCTAAAAAAATAAATAAATAAATAAATAAATAAATAAATAAATAAATAAAGAAAAAACCCACCTGTTCTGAAAGGTGTTGAGCCCAGCAGGGACACACTGGACCCGCCATTGTCCATTCTGGTCTGGGTAAAGGACAAACTTGATGGGAGTCTCCACCTGGAGTTCTTTCTCCAAAGCAAACAAATGCTCCTTCCAGGGACAACCACCTTGAGAGAACAACACCACCTCCCCACTGGGATCAACCTGGAAACACAAAGAATAGACAATAGACAATGTCGAGGGGAAACTTTCAACCGCGCAAGCACAGCAAAAACAACATTTCTATGTAATTTTATTTCATTTTTGTTATGGTGATTGAAAAGTATTTTTCATTATTTTAATATACAGCTACTTTAATTTCAGTCAACTATTTAAATGCACATGTGCTGTTGATCCTTAATAAAAGTGTTTTTAGCATTCAAGGCAGTAAATTAGAACTGTCTCCTTGGTTACTTGACCAAAATAAATGATAGCGATACAGTCGTAAACAAAATTATTCATACCCTTCCATTAAAGAAGGAAAAAAATCAGCTGTCACTGAAATAAATTGAAACTGACTAAAGTAATAATATATAAAAATTTGATGAAAATCATGACATTGTTATTGAATTGTGGTTCAATAGAAATATTTTTAACGACCAAAAAATATGAGAAATTAATATACGTTACATCACTCATTCAGCTAATATTTTTTTTCTGTAACTCTCAATCAGACTTTTACACCTGTCAACAGGTATTTTGGCCCACTGCTCATCAGCAAAGTGCTCTCATAGGTCCAGGACCGTATTGTTTGTTCGTTTTATTATTTTTTCAGCTCAATTAAATTAAAAAACAATGTCTTATTTCACTAAATTATAATTTTGCAAATTTATACCTATTATTATTTTTATCAGTCTCCAGTTATTTGAATTACTATTAAGAATTTTGTATTTTCTTTAATGGAAGGGTATGAATAGATTTGTTTACGACTGTATATAAGGTATATCGTGATACAGGTAAAAATGATCGAGATATGAAATTTGCTTCATATCACCCAGTCCTACGTGGTAGCATACTTCTCACTTTAAAAATGGCCTAAATATGAAATAGGTACAGCTACATCAGCAGAAAGGCATACAAACTGGCTTCTAACCAGCTGTTTAGAGAAATTAACAGAATACATTACTGAATAAAAAAAAATACAAAGCTGTCTAAACTTTTTTCCCCCATTGTTTCCCCTAAAATAATAGGTTGTAGCACAATGCTGTTTTTCAGTATGTGAGCCAAATGCATGAGAGAAAACTAAACTTAAATGGCAGCAAGTAGACTTTTGTTGGATTGCTTTTAACTGTTCTTATTCACCACCATTTAGTTTAACATGATGCAGTGTAGTTTTTAGCTTAGTATGAATTCTTATCGTAATACAACATGCTACTTAAATATAACTTTAAAGTTTTGTGTTGCTTCCTGTCTCACAAACAGTAAGAAATAAACAATGGCTTCTGTTTTTTTAAAGAGCATTTACATCAGAAACCAACTGCTGCTGATAAACTGTAAAAACAGTAAAACCAAAACTGCACATAGTCCTGTCACCTGATGTCTCTGCTTGACCGCTTCCTCCACAACCGCACGCGCTGGCAGCCAGGAGGACTTGTAGTAATCCAGACGCTCCAGAAACTCCTCCCCAACCATCTTCAAAGCCTTACTGAAACCCTTCTGGTAACAACATGCAAGCATATACATGCATTTATAGTCATACAGCGAAAGAATGCACATCATAAAATATGTCATATTCTGAATTTAAAAAAAAATAAAAAATTTGACAGATGATTGGACATCAGATGTCACTGGGGGACAAGAAAAAAAAACACCTCAATGAACTTTACTAACCCGTGTGCAGCTGAAAATACTTTTGATCGTTTATATGTTTTGTCACTACTGAAGAGTGTCTAAATTCCACTAAATTGATGTGCAGTGAGACTGGGTACCAGACAAAAATGGGGTGAAAAATGTCTTGTCTAACCACCTCCCCACTGATCCTCAAAGGCCTGCTTCATCAACTAACTGTCATATTTTGCACAAAGCCTGGCCTCACTTCAGTTTCTATTGGCATCATGAGCAGAAAGACAAAGAGAGCAAGACAAAGAAAGCTTGAGATGTAGAAAGAAAAAAAAAGGCACAAACACATCCACACATAATACATTATGCAGAAGTCTAATCTGTATGCACCTGAATGAGGAGGCTGCAGTGGCCCTGGGTTTTAACAGTCATGGGTGGAGGAGATGAAAATCCATTCGATTTTTCAATTATTACAAAAAGCCACTGTTGAGAGTCCAACAGGTCAGCCTACCATAAATCAGTCTCAGTTTCTATAGCTCATAGATGGCTTGCCTGAAGCATTAGCTGGGGTGGAAATTGGAGGAACATGGCAGGACATGAATAACAATCACATAAGCTGAGATGTGGGGGGAAAAATAATATTCATAAAGAAAATAACAACAAAAAAAAATAGCCCAGCCCAGGAGATCTCCAACAATGGAAAAAAGGTTTTTTTGCATAGTTAACAAATACGGACATCTGCTATATGTGGTAGGCTGCAGGGCTCTCATGAAAGTGCCCAAACCATGTGCTATTTCCCTAAAGACATTCCCAATCTACAATACTGAGACATAAAGGCACATTATCGTTTATGAACTACTATTTTTTCTACAAACCTCCAACATCTGACACTGATCGCACTGCACCTGTTTTGCTAGGCACAACCCTCCCCACCCTCTTTACTTCCATACAGCTTGCTCATTGGGTGTGATGATAATTAGATGAGATTTCTTTTATACACCCAAAACCTGATTTAGCAGCAAATGATTTAGAATTAAGGTCAGAAGTATGCTCAGTTTAGCTGTTATCTTTTGGACTCAATATGCCATGCAGTGGCAGCAAATGAGCTTTGGGTGGTGTAATAATAACTGAGAATGCATAAATCCCTAATATTAATTGAAAAAAAAAAAAAAGACATTTGGATGTTGTATATAAGCTTGGAGTTTCCATCCTGGGAACAGAAAAGAAAGAATATTTGATTCAATGCTGGGACTTAAGCTTGTCTAACTGGCACTAACTTGGTGCTTCATACTCTCATCCTAATCTACTAATTACATTTACAGCATACGGTTAATGACGTACTGCATCATTTAGACTGTTCATTAGTCACACTGTAGAAATCCAAACACTGATAACTAACAACTATAAATGAAATAAAACAAATAAATAAAAAGAATGAATGAATAAATAAATAAATATATAAAATTAGTAATCTTATACAACAGATTTTAACACATCAGGAGCAATCTGTATGCTTCAGTATGCTTTGGTTAATAGTACATAAAGACTCACATGCACTCACCTCAGTATCATGACTCTCGCTGTTCCAGCGAGGATTGAGGTGTGAGACACGTGCGCTCAGCGTGGAGGAGACGGCATATCGAGCCTCCCCTTCATACTGTGAGATGCCATTGTCTACAGCATCCACTTCTTCCACAAAGTTCTCATACAGCTGCAAGCAATTGAAAAAGTTTTTAGTGGTAATTAAAAACCTGTAATGACTCAGGGAGTTGACTGTTCACACTCATTTCTAACATAGTCGGTGACTTAGAGACAGATAAACTATAAGGAAAGATAGGTATATTGAGATTAAAGTATGATTAAAAACAAGAATAATGAGAAACATAAAAAGCAAATGCATATTTAATGCTGAAGGGGTCAAGTTCTCAGTAAATGGGAAGATCATCACCAAAGAGCTAACATTTTTCAAGCTTGCAAGTGGAACTAAGCTTTGGGGCAAAAATAGAGCTTCAGTTTGTCTGATCTCGCTGAGGACAAAACATGCTAAACCTGACATAAAAAAAGCCCCAGCTGTGAGTAAAAGGATTACTCGGGGCTTTAAACAAACTGACACATCAAACAGCCAAAGATGATATGAGTTAACAGCGCTAATTTGTACCTTGACTTAAGGTTTGACTGGCTTAAAAATCATGCCAAGGCTTCCTGTTGGCTGAGCGGTCCTTAAAAATATCAATCAGTTTCATTCATTACACTACTGCCAACAGTCTGATGCAAACAAACCACAAGAAATTAAATTGTAAATTAAAAATATTCTGCATCTCATATACATTTCCTGTTTGTTTGTTTTTTGTTTCTTTTTAATGATAGTTTCTTTGTCAAAGCATTTGCACACGAGACCTAAGTGTACTTTAATTCTATAATTGTAATCGTATCAGTAACTTAACTGATGAGCATTCCCAAAACTTTTTTTTATTTTTTCCCCATTTGCCCATAAACAAATAGACACTGTTGAGGTTCTGTTAATTTGCTGTGACAAAGTTTTCCTTATGCAAATGGAAATATAACCAATGGAGTGTTTGTTTTGTTAATAAAACACAATCAGTGGTGATCCAACGGCAGCAATTACTCCATCTTATGACTTCATTCACCTTGTCATAAAGTACTTCCAGGTGCCTGTCACCTTCCTTCAGCTCCGTCAGCTGAGCCAACAGTTGACGACCAAAGTGTAAGTAGACCAGACCGGCAGAACTGAGCTTAGTCACCCACGGTTTCTCTGGACACAGGCTGTTAAAACTCTCTGCAAAAGACCTGGTGAGGAGGAAGACAACCTTGTTAGATGAATGCAATAAATCCATAAATAGCTTTTCATGACTTTGACAGCAAGACAGAAAGAGATCATTTGAAGCAGATGACATTCCTCATCCACATGAGCGATGCATCAGTATTACATGTTAAATTTATTTGAGTTATTATTACTATTTTCATGATCAGTTAATTGAATATTTAATTTTCTTTTAAATGACAATATGTGGCACATATTGTCAAAAAGATGAAAAGTCCAAGGAGGCAACTTCAAAAGTCTTCTTCTGTATGACCAACAGCCTAAAATGTGAAGACTTTATGTTTAGAGAACAGCAGTAAATCAGATCATTACAGAGGCTGTAATCTGCCAGGTCTTACATCTTGACAGAGCTATAACATTTAGTCATATTAATGTTTAACTCCTCTGCTAATTAATCACTTAATCACTTTTTGACCAAAACAGACGAAATTCTTGCATTTTAGTTTTTTTATATATATATATATATATATATATATATATATATAGCTTTTTTTCCACCTGTGACAGCTTTTTTTTTACTCAGAGCTGAAAACACTACATGATCTTCTGTAGGATAAGAATATTCAAGAGTCACTCCTAAAGCCAGGGTTGGGACAATAAAACATCAGCAATTTGCTCTTTAAGCGCTCCATTCATTTTTTCCCCCTAATAACCTACCCCAACAATAAAAAGCTACATTTAATTATATCTTGAACATAAATTGGTGTGTTTGAAATATCAATACTGAAGCACTCGCTAATATTCCTTTTCTCAGGCATGTCTGCAAGCATGAGCACACAGCAAGTAACGTTCTCTCCTCAGACATGTGATGAGTTGAGTGGGCTCCAGAACTGATCCACCGCTGGTCATTTAACTCAGTCGTAATTAGGATGCTTCGGCTACAGCACAGCAGATACAGACCGTTAAATGAATGAGTGACAAGCCAGGGAAGTGGGGGGTAGACATAGCCATTAAAGGACTAATTGGCTAAGCTTTGGCATTTATATGCTGATCATCAGGATATGGGGGTGAAAGAGAGAAAATCTCTGACTGAAATGGGGAATGTTGAGCATATTTCCTTTGGCCAAAGATAAAATATTAGATCTATTTGTGTAAAATCGAAGGTAGTTACATTTCCCAGCAATTATAACACAAAATCAGAAGTGAGATGGATAAGGCAAAAGGTTGGGAATATTTTGGCAGGAAAGGAACGAGAAAAAAGTGGAATCATTTAATGCTGATCACTATAATTACAAGAGGAAATGGCCCAAATGAATACTGTTAGCTGTTACTGTGCAGAATGATGCTTCATGAATCCACCCAAATACTTGCATAACAAAATACATCATGCTTCTAGCCCCTGGGAATGACGAGAAATTAGGCTTGTAGAAAGAGATGGCATACTGAAACATATTTAGCTTTATTTAGATTCTAAATGTAACAATATCCAACTAATGTGACAAAGAGGAAAAACTTCACTGTTACTGTTAAAATAAAGTTTTTGTGTTCATTGTTTCTAGAAGCAATTTAATCATTATCAGTATCATCAGCAAGAATCAGCCACAAAATTAAAACCAGCTGTATTATATTTTCCAGAAACTACTTTGTGCTGCCAGCACAGCTTTGATCTGTTATGATATCCTCCTCACAGCTGACTGCATGCCATTGACAGTTCAAGACTTTAGGTTCTGTGGATTGTTGGTGGGGCCTCTGTGGATTGGGTTTGTTCAGGCAGATCTTGCAGATGGTCACTGGGGAAGTCAGTGGCAGGGTCAAGGTTTTGTTGCAATCTCTGAGGCAAATTAGACTATTTTTTGTTTGCTTTTGCAGGGGAAAGCATCGCTGTTGGGCTATTACCACAATGTATTTTGTATTCAACAATATTTGACTGAGAGGTATACATCAAAGTAACATGCATGTGAGTGCCATGACCCAAAGTCTCTCAGCAAAAGCTTGCATTTTAACAAGATAACTGCTTTATACATTTTACCTGTTGACAACTGAATTTAATACAATTGTGGCCATATTGCAATACATTAAGTAGCTTATCTGTGATAACAGGGCAAGAAGAATCCTGCGGTGTCCTTTTTTTTTTTTTGCTTAGTTTTTTGTTTGTTTTATGCAGGAGTGCTAAAGAGTGAAAAACGTCTAAACTACAGCATTACAATAATAAATTCATATAGTTAGTTCCTCCAATTTAGTTGAAAAAAATGTTGAAAAAGATTCTTATGTTGTTTTATTCCTCAGCCGAGTGGGAGCAGGTAGTGTATTCTCACTGTGGGTTGAATCTAATCTAGTGTTCTGGGTTTGTTTTTTTTATTGATAATTATTTCCTTCAATCAGTGTTTGTAGAAAATTTTTACTGCTTTAACTAGATGCAGTCATTTTTCTTCTCTGCTTAAAAAAAGATTCAAGTTTTCTATATCTTTAAATGTTTCTCAGATTAGAAGTTGTTTTATGCCAGAAATGTCTTTTTTTTCCCCTTACTGCAATTTGCATAAAAATAACTGCAAGTAGTAACAAGATCCAGCTCAAGGAAAATTTGCCTGACATGTTTACTTCACTAAGACCGAAGGCACTCCTTTAAAAAAAGTGTATAAAAACCTCAGTAGTGTTGAAAACAACTTCCTAAATCATGACTGGTTTCTGAAAAGGGACATACATGCTTATGATGGATCTGGTATCAGTGGGTAAAATAAACAGTTCATCATTCAGGAAAAACACTTGTTTGCTCTCTTGCAGAGATAAGTCAGACTTAGAATGCTTACTTACAGTATCTCTTAAAAGCAGAAGGCAGCATTTCTCTTTGCTTTGCACAGCAATAATAACTACAAACAAGGGAACCAGCAGTAACCAAAAGTGCAAAGATAACAAGATGATCTGAGATGGGTTTCAATCCTCCTGTCAAACTCTTAAAAACAAGATTGTGTATTTCCTAAAATGATAAAAAAAAAAATTAAAAATGGTTAATTTCATGCTCTTCCTACATTCATTTTGCCTCCGTGCAGCTGTCAACTTCATCTGTGGAATTGCTCTTGCCAGCTCCTTCTCCAACTTCCTCCAGCATCCAACCCACTTGCAACCACTTTTTTCAAACACAAGTATCAGCACATGTGAGTGACAGCAACATACTCCTGTGGCCCCTGATGGTGCCGTGGCAGCCTCTGTGCCTCGTGAACCAACAGCAGGGGGGCATCCAATTGAAGAAGCGCTAATTATCCCTAACCGCCTGCCAGGAGGCGAGCCCTGACATATCTTTATCAACGTGGTCATGAAAGCCATTTCTGATTATCATCAGGACATTAAGTTGGAATAGGCTGATAACACAACGCGATGAGACGTTTCCAAAGCAACCATTTTGAAAAACGTTCTTTAAGCAGAGAAGAGAATAAAGAAAAAAATCATGAAAAAAAAATCATAAAAAGAGCACGTGGAGCATGTTCATTTAGGATTTATGTTGTCAGGATGTCAGAACAAAAGCCACCAAGAAAGTTACTCTCATTCCTGGACACTAGATAATGAAAATATCTTTGATGATAGTTTCTCAAGATAAAAAACGTCAACGATTTCAATATCATAATTATGTTACTGCAAAAAATATCCAGGTTTAATAGCGGAGATTAATTACAGTGTCTGGCTCAAAGACGTGGCATACTGGCACATCTTAATGGAATGAGCCTGTTAGTAATATTAAGTTCCACCTGTTTCTGGATGTTATATGTTAAAATGTCTCACCTGAGAGTGGCCAATGTTTAATTTTGCAATGTTTCAAACATACTCCGTCAACTATGCAAAACACCAGCTGGATCTCACATAGGTTAGTTTAAACAAGACAGTAACATGACTGGATAACAGTGTTTGAATTTGGTTCAGGAGTGTTTGAGTAGAGAACAATCTAAATGTGTGCAGATACTTCAATAATAATAATAATAATAATAATAATAATAATAATAATAACACAAAATTGAGAATCACATTTTCACAGCAAACCTTTTACATTTATATATCATAATATCTAAAGATTTAGAGAATATGGAAAATCTCAATATACCGTCTAAAACTAAAAGGTAACCCTGAATGCGTGTTTCAAACTGTGGCCGAATTTTTTTTCAAAAAAGAAAAAGCCTACACGGACTAAAGAAAAACAAAACATCGTCAGTGACAAAGTTCATTGTTACAACCACATATGCAAGTTTAATACTTTATATGGAACATGAAAATAAAAAATATTTCCTGAAGAGATGCTGCCTTCTTTGGGCCTGAGCTTATTTATCACAAACTGGGGTAAACTGGAAAACTGTTCTGTGGTCTGATAGATAAAACCTGAAGTTGTACATGACATGGGTACAACTTTGACAGACCTACTGATGTTTAGACATGTGTATGGGTTTTTCAGAAATATGTTGCCATCCAAGGGACACATGTATCAGGGAAGGTCTCGCTTACTGTCACCCAGTGAAAGCATTTGGCCATTATTAACTGAAAAATACAAAAAAGGAAGCCCTAAACTGCTGTGCAGCTAAAATCCCACATCAAGCTAAAATGCTCAATAATTTTGTTTGCAAAAGTAGATGATTTTAGTTGCTGACATCAAATTCAAAAGGCTTGAGATATTGTTTTTCCAAAACAATAAAATTACTCAGTTTCAAAATTTGAAATGTTGACACAGTAAAGTTTTCAATAAAATTTTTTGAGTTAAATAATCTTACATTTGTGACAACTTCCAGTTTATATGAAGTTCTGCCAACACTCTGAAACACGTGATTACTGCAAGACAATTATGAGCCGTCACTTTCAGCAGGCAATGTTTAGCATTATTCAAGAACTGTGAGAAATCATCAATTGCTTTTAGGCGGAGAATATCTATCTATCCAACTATCCATTCATCCTTATACCTGCTTTATTTTGTTCATAGTTGCAGATGGCTGAAGTCTGTCCCAGATGACATTGAGCAGGAGGTATAGAACATTCTGGACAGGATTCCAGTCCATCACAGAGACAGATAATCTTTTGTGCCAACACTTACGCCCACAGCCAAAAGGTGAAAAATGGGAGGAACTGGAGCACTCCAAAGCATCTCCATAAGCACATGGATAACATGCAGCTGCCTCTATTACTTAGTAATTTAAAAATTCTTAAAAGAAAAGGTACCAAAACAGGTACCACAGCAGCTTAGGAACAACAGAAGATGACATTATTTAAAAAATCTTTTAACATAAAAATAAAATAAAAAAAATACAATAACACTCATACTTTCTTCTGGACAGATCACTGCCAAGACTAGTACCTCTGATGATGATCATAGCGATGCTTCTTTGGGTTAAACTCCCCTCCAACATCCACAACTACATCACATTCTGCCAAGAGTGCTGGGTCCCTCGTCCGAACAATCTCAGCGTCCTACAGAAGGAACAGGAAGTATCATCAATATTTTACCGGGAAAGGATTTAAAGAAGTGTCATGTAAACCCATGATCAAAATGTTTAATGTGCATCAAATACTTTTTGGTTTGATAAACATATGATTGTCCCCATTATTATACTGGAGAAGGTCTAATCTTAATAAAAGCCCATGTTGTCATTTCATAATAACAAAGGCTGCACATGCCACATACAACATGCAAACTCATATTCTGGGATTATGAATTTGACAGCTTCTCTTTCCGATTATAAACAAAAGGTAGACCTATCTGGTAAGCCACTAATGCTACTAATACAGACAATACAGGTAGAGATTTTACAGGATCACATAACAGCCTAGTTATTACTAAGTGGTTTAAGTTTTGACTATCATATGAAAGAAATTTTCCAGTAGTCGCACTGTTTATTCACTGAGTTTAATCTGGCCACTGTGGGCAATGCTTAGAACACTGAGCCATTATTGTTGTAATGTTTTGATATTTCTATATAGTTTTTGCCTGATGTGATAGATTTTTTTGTGTTGCTTAGTTTGGTCATAAGACTACCGATTGTCATAATAATAAAAATGTCAGATTGCCTTTCTTAATCCAGTTCTTATTTTTTTCTTTTTTTTTTTAACAGGAAAAAAATCCCATTGTGATTAAGAACCTCTTTTACAAGGAAGTTCTGGTCCAAGATGGACAGCAACAAGTACAAAAACACAGTTACATAAGTTACCCAGTTAAAACACACAAAAGACAAGTAATAAGAGGAAAAATAACATTTATAAGCAAATTATGAAAAACAAGTACATGTTGTGGAGTCGGTCTTAAGAATTCTTAGTTTGGATTGAAAAACGCTCCATGCAATTAACTCAGTTTCAGTCCTTCTGCAACATATTCCAAGCAAAAGGTGCAGAGTGAACAAAAGCCCTCTTACCCAATTCATAAAAACTATTGGCTTCATCAACACAAAGGAGGTTTAAGTGCCAATTGACTTAGACAATCGACTATTTTAAAGGTTATATAGCTCTGAAACGGCACATGGCAACAGTTAAGTAATAATTAAGGCGAACTGAGTGATGATGATATTTAACTTTAAAACACACAATACTAGTTTCACCTCTTTGGGAGATGTATTTACCTGTACACCAGCACCTCCACTTGGTGTCTAATAGCATGACATAGGAGTCATTGTCGAAGAACAATTTAATTATCTTATTTTTTTAAAGCGCAGAATGAAGGCATACAATTTATTTGAGGTGTCATTGTGTAACCTGCAGCAGCCCTCACAGTGTTACCACAAATCTGTGTAATGTGTAATAAACCTCACCATCTCCCACTCACCCATTGTCACCTGTATTAATACTCACCGTATACTCTGGTAGCTGACGGAGGAAGAAACAAGCCAGGACCTCGTCGCAATGAAAGGTGCCGTTGTGTGTCCCAATCTTTTTAGCAGTCATGTTTTCAGTGCGGACTCTCTTGGCTTGACTTGACATGTATCGGGGTTTTGTGCGAGTAAAGTCCACAGAAAGTAGAGAATAGAAGTTAGTGTGTGAATGTAACTGACGTGAGATACTTACAGGTTTGCTAGTAGCAACTGAAGAAGACACTTTTGTTAAGCTAAGCACAACAATTCGTGCACGCCACATTCAATCAGTTAACCACGAGAATAGCAAAAGTGGAGGAAAGATTTGGCAGTCGGACCGGATATGGTGCGCATGTTATGTGAACCGGGTCAGTCAAAGATGTGTAAAGCCTTATATTTTGCTTCTAACGCAAACTTGCTTTAAGTCGCAGTGCTTGTGACAGCAAAACATAGTTAACTCCAATAAAATAAAATAGGATCATTTAACATAGTTTTGCAACCATGCATTTTATGTTATTTGCAATAGTGTGACAGCAGAGGGTGCTGCAGACCCTAGAATAAACACTAAACATGTTATACAGTAGGACTATATTAGTCTATTCATCTGAGCACAAAATTAAGAACATTCTAAGATATATTAATGCCCCGCATAAATATTTTATCTTGTCCGAATAAATCAAAGGATTTATTAGGCTTTTGGAGTCATATAATAAGTACAAATGTAATATTTGTGTAATCAACTAATGTGTTTGACAAGAAAACAGAAGAGAAACCTTAGTTAAAGAAGTCTTCAAGCAGTTTGTACTTTAGAGACTTTAGGCTTTAAGTCATCTGCCACCTTGAAATATTTTTATCATTGTTCTGTTGTGTTGAAATCTGGGTTTTAACTGTGCAGTATCTCTTGGTCACCTGGGAGTTGGTGTTCAATTAAATAGTTGTATTTGAGTGGTTTTGGGGTATGGCCCAATTTTTTTCAGAACATTGAATAATGCATAAAAAGTTAATAAACAATGCAATAAAATCGTAAATAATTTGAATTCTATATTTTTCATTGTCAGTACTGTAAAGAGAACACAGCCCAAAGTGATACTTTATTTTTAAAAACTACAGCCATGTTTCCTCTCAGCTGCCAAACATTTATAGATAAATATAGATATAGTTAGAGGAAGGTGTAATGGAACATGCAGCACTGTAAACGGTTAAAGCAAATTGGTCTCCAAATTTCAAAGTTAACACATATTTTTGCAAAACACTGTAAATTGCTAATTACAACAGCTTTAAGATATTGGCAAATTATTGCATTTGTGTTTTGTTATATTTTATGCTTTTTAAAAAAAAAAAAGTTCAGTCATAATCCAGAGCTCTGAATTAACTTATGTTTCTGTCAGCCTCTTAAATACTGTTTATTTTTTTACATATCTTTTTTTTTTCATTTTGTAAGATTTCGTGTAGTCAAAAATTGGGTTAGTATGCTAAACTCTTGAGCCAATCAACAGAAATACAGTAGTTTTACATGCAACACCACAGACAATTAATGCTCTTCTTTTGCTTGAATAGTAAGTATTTTTCTCCTGGCAATCAGGAGATTCAGGACTTTAAAAAACACAAGATGGTCTCTTGCTAAACTAGCCAATTGATTCACAATTTGTCCCAAATAAACTCAAATGAAGCTCAAGGCACATCCCATTGGTTGTTAAAACAAAAAGAAAACATTTGATCACAAAAAAAAACTAAAAAAAAAACAAATTTGGTAATAAGTAACTATGAAAGTAAGTATGAAATCTGATTCAGTGATTTAATTAAATAAAATCTACACCTAAATGTATGTGTCTGATGTAGATATTATGCAATAACTTACTAAATAATGTAAGTTGGTTAATGTTTAGTTTGAAATTGTTTGGTTTTGAAATATGCATCTTATATTTTCATATTCATTTTTTATATTTATTTATTCTTTCTTGTAAATAAACGAAATTGTAAACAATTATAGATTACAGATTATACATAGAAGAATAAAATAAAGTGTCTAGTTTAGTTTTCATCCCAAATCTCGTTCTCGCGACATCACCCTCAAGGTTTATTGACGATGTAATTAACCAGATGGGACCCCTGTAGTAGGCAGACTGGGTTGAGGTGGTTTTCTGGGTCTTCTCGTGTGTGTAACAAACACCTTCCGTTATTACCGACCATCCAGTGGAAATTAACTCACTGCGCTCTGTTTTCCAACAACAACGAGGCTTTAAAAAGGTAGGTTTTTCTTCGCCAATTAAGGTTGCATTATATATTTTTTCTGCAGCGTATGGCTCGTCCTTTTATTATTTAAATATCATGTCATGTGTTCACGGACATCATTTTGCATATTTACAAGAAAACGTCCACGTTGTGTATTGTTGATGAAATGTAGGTTGTGTCTTCATTTCGGAACAATGTAGAGGTATTCATTGCTAAAACAGTTCAGTAAGTCGGATAAGACGGAATATTGGTTTAGTTTTCAACAGCAGGTGGCGCTGCGGGTCAGACATGCAGCTTACTCGACTGCAAATCACCGGTCCACCAGGCACATTGACAACTCTTTATTTTAGCTTAATGAAATCGATAATTATTGATTTGGGTAGGGGTTGTCCATTTTCCTGAAAGGTATGGTTGAATCCTAAAAAGGACTGAAGTCGATTCTTATATGGACAAAAAAATTGTGTATTCCCCTCCCAAAAAAAAGAAGAAGTCATCATTGATTAGATAAAAGTTGATCTTCTGTCTTTATGTCTGTTTCTGCATCAGGGCTCATATGAATTGAATGATAAAAGTAAGTGAAAAAAAATAAGCTTGAAATCTCCTTGAAGTTACAGCTTCCCGGAAAAAAGAAAAGAAAACAACTACAAAATCATTATTTAATTCACAAAGGAACACGGCTACTATGATTAATGTACGTAGGTTAAAAAAGAAAAGAAAGGAAAAGAAAATCCTGTTTTTCTAATAATTTCAGCTTTGTATTGTGTCACTGCATCATATACATTGAATAACTAATAAATCTGGTATATTTGTCAGTTTCCATTAGGACCTTGTAGTACATGATCAGCACCATGGACAGCGCACTGCAATGACTATGGTAGATACAGTATATGTAGGACAGGAAAGTCTGAATTTATGGAATGAAAGTCTGAATTTATGGATTGACAGTCTGAATATATTGAATGAAAGTCTGAATATATTGTTTATACATCAAGTCTGCTGATTAAGATATGCAGTCACTCTCATCGCCGACGACCAACTACACGGCCCTACTACCTGGCCCTGAATAACTGCCCGCCCCACACCCACTTCCTGGACTGCAGTAAAAGCCCTGCCTGTAGTAACTGCCCGGTTCGCATTAACTGCCCGGCCCACACTGACTCCCCGTCCACAGTAAGTTCCTGGGCCGCACTAACTGCCTGGCCCGCAGTGACGTCCATTCATTATATCCAGACTTTCATTCAATAAATTCAGACTTTCAATCAACATATTTAGACTTTTATTCAATATATTCAGACTTTCATTCCATAGTTGAAAAAGAATTAAAATGTAAATTCAATATTTGGATAGGTTTAATACATTCATGTAAAGAAAACACATTTTTTAACCAATGAATTCAATTCAATTCAGCTTTATTTGTATAGCGCCAATTTATGACAATGTCATATCAGGGCACTTCACAGACAATCAGTTTGAGCCAATCTGATTGTCATACATTGATTCATACAAGCCAATTCATAACAAATTTGCCTAGCTAAGGAAACCAACAGACTGCATCGAATCTAGTCTTCGATCCAATCCCCATCCTGAGCATGCTTGAGGTGACGGTGGAAAGGAAAAACAATAAAGCAAATGAAAAGATGATAAATAGATAAACAACAACAAAACAACTATTATCATGGGGCATCAACAGCTTTCTTCACGGCCTGGAAAGAAAAGTAATTCACACCCATGAACTTTCCCTGACCAACACCTGAATCCATAAACATTTTGAACAGTGTTATTCTAATTAAACTTTATTTGACTGAAGATGTCAAACAAAAATATTGTGTTGAACAGTAATTTTTATACAGTACTTCTATTTCTACAGCTTGAAAGGAATTGGACAAAACTGGAAAAGATATAAGGATTATTTCTGATGCTTGGATGGAAAAACCTCTGCAGTCACTTACTACCTGAAGTCAGGATATCATATGCTTTTTAACTGTGCTTCCTCCCCTGAGGTACTTTCCAAGCCATTACTGTAGCTGCTACAAACTGCTGTCTGTTTGTGGGTCTTTCTGGCTTCTAACTTTTACCTTCAGTCAATTAAATTCATTCTCATTTGGGTTGACTTTGGCATTTAAACACATTCCATTTCTTATCTCCTGAGTTTTTTCCCCAGTTTAGATACATTATCCATTTGTACAGTAGAGGGCTATCCTATCAGATTTTGCAGTATTGGCCTGATTTTATCAGAAATGCAACTCATTGCACTTCAGAATTCAGAAATCTCTCTCTTATCTGTTATCAATAAACAATGATTTGTTTCACTTCTAGCCGTACATGCTCGTTTGTTAACAATGTCTGAACTTAGCTGGTTTATTCCTGATTTTTAAGAATGTACCAAAGTGTTAGCTAATCTGATTAGTCTGTTCTGTTTGTTCACCCTCTCTATCACCTGCATCTCTTCTAACAACCTACCATATGGACAGTTCACCTAAGATGTTTGCAGATGCAAATTAAACACTTGGAGCAGTTTTATCCTCAATGTTTTGTTAAATTAAGAGGATATAGGTCAACTAGGCCATGAAAAAGAGTTATTTGAGACTATGACACTGAAAGGAGTTCAGGAAAAAAGTCTTTAATTAGTAAATAAAATGTTTTTATTACACTGAAATTGAAATTCACATTATCATTGTTTAATTTCAAATCTACCTGAGTAGGACATAGGTGAAATAACTATTTTTTTCACTGTCTGACTATTAATAGACTGTATGTTGCTTTCCAGCACCATTAATCTATGATAATATTGTAGAATAAAATATATATATTGTTGTATGGACAGTAACAACATACTGATATAGATCAACCTAGAAACATAACAAGTATCTGCCACTTCCATCAACATGAACATATTTTAGATATTCTTAAACTGGCGTCTGTGTCTCCCATTATTTATGTCCTGATAATATCACTGGAGCATCAGTTCCATCACAGTATCATAACAAATAATTATTGTCTCTCAGCTGAATTAATGACTCTTAATACTGCTAATATGTGATCCAGTGAAGTAGGCAATTAGCATAACTTTGTATAATTGGAGACTGGTATACCTCCAGAATACAAATTTTGAAAACAATGCTATGCAGAATATTTTAGGCAAATGTGGTCTTCTCATGTTTTATGTCTGGGCAGAACAGGGAAACCACAAAAGAAGAACATTTAAAAAGATAATTATTTCAAGATAAGCTACAGAAATGTGATGGGTAACAAGATGAAAACAATCACATTAAAAGGCAAAAAAGAAAAAAAATCGATTGAGATTTATAGGCTTATGAAAATAGTCACATGGTACTGGGTAGAACAATAGTACCTGCTGGGAGAAAAGTAATCTATCACTTTTAATCAATAAAAGTCATACTTTACATTTAATATTTGTCTCATCTGTTTGAGGGAAAATTAAATCAAATTTTGCTGCATATTTTAAATAATCCTTTGTCCAGTTGGTTCCTGCTGTTTACAAAATGTATGGAAATGATCTTAAATATGGAAGGGGAAAAAAGAAACAATGACTCCTCTCTCGTGCTATATTAAGCACATTATTATGGCTAAGGAATCATAAGAAGATACTTATAGTGAGTATTTTCTGCATTTTTGGCCGGAGTTACAAGCAAAATATTAACACATAAACCTGAAAAAAAATATGAGAGAAAGTCTGAAACAAAAGAGTCATGGAAATTCCAGTTTTTGGTTTAACAGCAGGGCGGTATGGCAGCTATCTCCTCTTCCCAAAAATGAAATGAGTCATGATCACGATGAGTAAAATAAAATACACAAACTGAAGATAATGTCGACCCACAGCACCAGCCTCTTGCACTGCTGACCAGCCAGGACTGTGTTAGACTGCCATCCTATTCCCTATTGGTTCCCCTCAAACCGCGAGATACAGTTGTGGGTGTTGACCGAGGACACGTCACAGAGCCTGAGATTTTTTTTCTGTTCTGCTTCCAGTTTTACACACAGCAATGATGGGAAATGAACCTGCACTGACTTTCCTTAAAAGGAGGAGAAAAACACACCGTTCAATCAAAAGACAATTATGTGCTATAGGGTCAGTGAACATCACTTCCCCCTGTATTATAATACAGCAGTGGCTGATGTGAAAAGCAGAAAGTGTACCATGGTTACATAAAGTAAAGGACTCATTGGACAACATATCTATTGTATAATTCTTTGATTGTCCCATATCTGACTTATTATGTTGAAATTTAGGGAAATACATGTAAAACTTACATTAATCCAGTTTTCATTTTACAAAAAGGAGCAATATGAATCATTAGTAGAAGCAGATATAGAGATACATCCAGTCCACTATTTTACAGTTACTAAATTTGAATGATCTCGTTGAATACAGTGTTTTGAAGCTAATGTACAAAGTTCAAATGCTTTCAAATAAATATCCCAAAAAGATTTGAAAAAGACAAAGCACTTCTAATTTAAAAGGATGTGAGGTATTTTATGAAACCCAGATTGTTGCAGCGATATGTTTCAGTGGACGGACTCAGTTTATGTAACAATCTGGATAAAGAAACTGAAGAAGCAAAATCAATGTATTTAAATAAATATCAAAGTTATGATAAGAAATTGTAATGAAGGGAGTTAATTTGTTTTGTTCTGTTTTGCTCTGTGGTGTTGTGTACATGGTAAATGAAGAGTAAAATATGAAGTATCTGTTGGGAATGAGTTGGCCTGCAGTTGTTTTTAATTACATTTTATTATGTGTTTTTTGTTAATAATTATTTGTGTGAGGGGAGCAGATTATATAATATATACAGTGTATATGTATATATATAAAATGTGTGTGTGTCTGCGTGTGTAAACAGGATTGAGACATATACACACACACACACACACATATATATTTATGCATCAAATGAGACACAAACCAAATTTCCCTGAAGCCAAAAAAAAGAAGACACAGCATAAAAATGGTCAACATAATTATTAACTCCTCCTTTGGACCAGCTGGTGATCTGCTGCACTCAAGGGTATTTGGGAAGTGTAGTTAATCCAATGATAATCTTGAGCATGGTTTACACATATTATCGCTTTAATTGCTACGTGTACTGTGCAATTATACTGTCACCAATTACATGGCTGTAGTTTACTTGCTTGTCTAAGCATTTGGTTCCCTATAATTGATGCTTTTTATCAACACAAGCCAGTAAAGCCACCAAAACTTGCGTTAATGGATTTTCCATTGACCTAATGAATTAATTATATGCTCACAAGTAGAGTAGTGCATGATTACGCTAATCATTAATGCTATATAGTTATTGGTGAAGAGAAACAGGGAATTCTAAGATGTGAAGGGATGGAGGATTGAAGTTGATATCGCTGATAAAAGTGTTTGCCTGTGTGTGTGTGTGTGTCCACATCCATTAAAATGCAGAGTATGTTCTCCAGCATGAGTCACCCTTGCTCCCCCATCCCTCCCATCCACCCACCTACCTCACAGCACCGCAGCATCTAAGTGTAGTCACCGCCTAATATTACGCCTCTGACTTCACACCGGCCAATTTAGGATTCTGTTTCTACGGCAACATCCTCCAGACTCCTCCTCCTTTCTTCTCCAGCACCACCCCCACCCTTCCCGGCACAGACCATGTGACTTTCAGGAAGGCTTCTCCAACCTCCCCTTTATTGTTATTAACCCTCTCCTGACTGGGTCACTGCCAGAGGCTGTCAACAGCAGGCTACCCTGGCTGCCTCCCTGTTTCCGTGGGCTTTCAAAGGAAAATCAGACTCTGTCTCTAATCTCCTTGAAAGATCAAAGCAATGATTGATCTGGGTGTTGGATTTGCATATTTTAGAGCATGACGGAATGAGTCGATATGTTTCTTGTGTGGTGCTCTTGTGGCTATGAACATTAGAATGGTCTATAAAGTTTAAAACTCCTTAAATCTATAGTGTGTGTGTATACTGTATAAACAATGGATTACCAAATTTACTTAGTTGTAATTTCTCTGACATTCTCCTGAACTCTACAGATTTTAAGTTTCAACTCCATTCAATTTTACTTCAGTTTTGCTTTATTGTCACTGTTCCTATCAGGATCATTTTCAGACACAACAAGCAGCGGTTTTCAGTTTTTGAACCTTCTTAAATGCTGAGTATACAGCATAAAATGATTGACATTTAAAGTTAGCAACTAGCTGGATAGTATAAGCTGATTAAGAGACAGATATTTCAAACAGTTTGAGCACACAGATGTGTGTATGGCCAGCCAAGTATTTCATAAAAATGTGCTAATGTGTGACTACCCTGTGGGGGTGTTGAATTCTAACGAGATTCATGCCATCATGATCTTGAGAAAAATTCATCTTGCCAAATTCTGCCCTATGTAATTTGGTTGCAGCCAGTTTTTGCTAATCATTCCACAACCTTCCGGCTGATTTTACAGTTGGTGTGACAACCAACTCCCCCTTAAATAAAGAGTGAGCGCAAGTGCCTAAGTAATGTAAGAGCTGACAAGTTATTCACTAAAATAAATAACCACGTGTTTTTCGCTTTTAATCCATGTTTGTTGATGTTCCAAATTGTTTTAATTGGGTTTTTTTTTTTTTTTTAAAGTATCTTAGCTTTTCTAAACTATTTCTATGATGGTTTTATATAACAAACCATATGTTATGACAGTCAAAATCTTTTGAGTGCTCATTGCTCTGCTGGGACTCATTATGGTGTTATTATTGTGCCTCATTCTTGAGCGAGCAGAGAGCCTTTCTGAGCACAGACAAATACGTTTTACAGGCACATCAATTATATTTCGAGCAGAATTTTTCTTCAGCTGAAAGAAAAAATTAATATGAGTGAACAAAAATTATTTTTGTGCACATAAAATGTTTTTCTGCTTGCTCCTATCTGTGGAGACACACACTGATAAAAAGATTCCTCTGTTTCTTTCATCTGCTCCCTCGGTCTGCGCACTGGCACAAGCAACACACAGGATATGTGCTCAGTTCTGTCAACACGCTCGCTCAACTTCATTTAGTGTTATAAATGTGCCAAAATTCCAACCAATCACAAATCTCAGATAGAATCATCCTGATTGGATTCTTCGCAGCCTCCCGACAACACTGTAAAAGGTGGTATCTGGTGCTGATTGCGGTAGAAGTTAGTCGTCTTCTTACTTATTTTGGTAGGTTTTATATTTTTATATCATTTTATGGAATATACTTTTATCTCCGTCATACGAAGGGCTTCTCACAGAAAGTATAAAAATGATATAGAAATATAAAACCTTCCAAACACATAAGAAGTCGACTAACTTCTCCCACCATCGACACTGGATACCATTGTTTACAGTGTTGTCAGGGGGCTTGGAAGCACCCAATCGGGATGACACTATCCGAGGCTTGTGATTGGTTGAAATTGTGGCAAATTTATAGCACTACATGGAGTTTAGCAAGCGTGTTGACAGAACTGAGCACATATCCTGCACTGCGAGCATGTGCGCTGCTCGTGTCAGTGCACAGGCCGAGGGAGCAGATGGATAAAACATGGATTATCAGTGTGACAGCTCGAAATGTAATTGATGTGCCTGCAAAACGTATTTGTCTGCGCTCAGAATGGCTCTCTGCTCGTTCAAGAATGAGGCACAATAATAACACCGTAACTCATCACCCCAGCAAAGTCAGAGAATTGAAAATGCAGTATTTTAACCTATTGAATGAATTCTTCCTAAAGCTAGCTAAATGGTTGTGGTACTTGATTAGAAGAAAAACAGTATCTATAAGCAAAGTTTAACATGTTTAAAACAACAGTAAATTTTATAAATATGGATTTTATGAAATTTATTAAATGAACTCTAAAAATATTCCATAACCCAAAAGGTATTGGTAATATAGATTTGTCAATAAAAAGAAAGAAAATTATGGCTAGCCTATTGCTGTAAATATGAAACTGAAGCTCCTTTTATATTAATGGAAGAGTTTAATCAACACTCAGTTCTTTGCCAAATGACTGCAGTAGTTGCCGGTTTTTGTCAGCTTCACTTCTGTTCGGCAGTGATGGTAACAAGGGCTTTAAATTAACACCGGCCACTCCACCAAATGCAATTTTAACTTGACTTTGAAGAAGAAGGTGTTTACAAGGCAAGAAAGTAGGCAGTGATCACACAGACCAGAGTCCATATGTACACTCAAACACCGAGCCAAGGTAACAGGGAATATTGAGAGTGGCACAGATTGAGAGGGGGGCCATGAAGATCATAGTTATGATGAGACCTCTGAAGACATTTGATTAAATGTCAATTAAATGAGGATTAAAAGATGGACTATTTAGCTAATACAATAGATAATTGTTGGGTTTTTTTTATTTCTATTATGATAAATTTTTGACTTCAGTTAAAATATTCCAAAATGTTAGACAACCAAAATTCTTCTTATTTTTAGTAATGCTGTAAAAAGCTTCTACTAAGTTAAGGTTTAATGTCGATTATTTCATTATGTGTTAAGAGCAGAAGTTACTTTGTTCCTTCCTGGAAAAGAGAATGCTTAGAGAATGCTATTGTATGGCATTTTCATGAAAAAATAAATAAATGAAATTTGAAGAAACAGGTATGGTTAAATGCATTTGCTTGAACTCATAGTCTGGTTTATTCAGTGTTGTATGAAATGTAATACAAACTCAAACACAATCATTTTCAACACAAATTTATTTAAGTCAGGCCAGAAAATGATTTGCATAAATAGATAAATAAATAAAAGATAACATAAAAGTAGCAAAAATGTAATCTATGAGCAATGGTGCTGCTGTGGACGCTAGTTCTTGAAAAAAGGACTTGCATTCACATTTCCTGTTCCACATCCAGGGGTTATTGCTTTATTGTGGAAAGCTGTGAGAGAATCAGGGGGCTTCACAAAGGGAGCAGAGGGAGCCCAAATAAGCAACTACACTTAAGAAAATAAGCCCAAAAACCTGCAACCTGCGACTGACAATATTTACAAGCGACTTCACAGAAAAACAAGCCCAAGTGGACTTGGCGACACAGCCCACAATGCATTAGAGTATTAGTTACTGACAAAAGTAACGGGGTTACCACCCAACACTACTCATATGCACGTGCTTATTCTCAGTGAGGGTGTTGTGCTCAAGACTGGTTAGTTTAAAATTAAACTAACCTAAGCAGCTCAGAAAGTTGTGATTATCAGAAACTGTGGTCCAACAATAGCTTTAGGATACAGTGTAATGCCATACCGTCCTTATGTCATATTTACAGGCTTTCTCTTTTGGAGGTTGTGGTTGTTACTGGACCGATTTTGAATAGACCTTAGTGCTCAGGCACTGGTGGTAAAGATTCTAATACTGGCAATGTGAAAGGATTTCATCTGCATGTTTTAGTGGCTGTTACTGCTTTTGGTGTCAAAACACACAAGTCTAAAACAATGACCATATTAGATGACACGAATTACACCACATCTGTCCTTTCATAATCCATTGCAGCTGGGATTTGTGAGATTGTTTTTTTTTTTTTGTTGTTGTTTGTTTTTCTGTTTTTTCAATTGGCATAGTCATTTGACTGTTTCGTGGTGTGAATGCAGGCCAATAGGAAATAGTCCAACTAATGTGTTTCACCTGTTACCTGTTTTGTTGTGAGTGAGTGAGTTGGCACAGCTAAAAATATTGTTGGCTGGTTTTAGGTTGAAGGGTGTGAATAATGCAATGGTGTGTTATTCATATAGCATCCAATGGAAAACAATATAGCATTCATTTCTTGAATCTAGATAAACTGGACATGATTGGTAAAATAGGTGCCATGAAAAAGCAACATTTTCTGCACTCATGAATTGCAGATTTGAGAGCATGGCCTAATCCAAGAAATTATACTTGACTCTTTTTTTCTTTTTCTTTTTCTTTTTTCTTCAGCTGACCCAAGGCGACATCGGATGGTATCACATCTTTGCTTTGGTTTCATGGCTGCTCCTTTGCCGTTCTGGTTAATACATTTTTGGCTGCTGCAGGCAGCTGTTTTAACTGAGAAAGATGTCATAACCCACTAAATACTATGGGGTTAGCATCAAACAACATACATATACATTTAGTGACCACTGGTGATTTAAATGGGTATTTTAAAAATCACCTATTTTCCCAAATTTGTTCTTAGAAAACAAAAGGAGAGGAGAGTATATATTTGGTTTCTGTTCACCATATCTCCTGGATGTGTAAATATCAGTTTGCTATAATGTCTTTGTTCTATATTTGAGTGTTTTGATTTTTTTTACCTTTATGCATGCAAGGACAAATGTTGTAAGGCACCAAACGCTCATCCTTTATAGAGTTTTGACAAGGGCAGAGGAAGCTTGGCATCCGGTAGTGATCTCACCTGAATATTGCCTCACTGGCACAACTGTCTCCTCAGCATCACTTTGGAAAATGTGTTTGGTGTGTGTTTGTGTGCACACATCTAAGCACGCGCATGTGTGAATGGATGAAGTTCATGAATGAAAATTCTTCTTTCTGAGCTGCAGACAGGAGGTGAGATCATCCTCTTGAAATGGAGAATCCCCCACCCACAACACCCTCCTCTGCCCACCCACCAATGCCGGTTGGCGCCAGACTTAATGAATCCCACCACTGGATGATACAGATGAACCACATAGTAGTGGAAGCCTGATTGATGATGTTTTTTTTGGCCAGTAAAAACCTTCCCCAGCAGACTGAAGCGGTTTACTCAGTTCATATTAACACATGAACACATAAGTGGCCAAAAACAAACATGATGACATTTTTTCTTTCATCATAAATCTGAAAGACTGTCTGCTGTTCGTTTCCAATTAATATTTTGGTAACGTAGAACTCCAATCATCTATGGGTTCTTTGTTTACACTCCTTTTAGGAATTGAATTGAGTGGATTTGATGATTAGCCACCTATTCATCTGTGTATGAGTGAAAGTGACAATGAGTAACACAAGGGGCTCTCGATGAGAATCCATAAATAGACTCTCCAAAGAGTCAGAACCTGCCCTCCCCCTCATTCTGTAGTCCAAATCCAACCGTACAAATGTGCACACACACCTCTCCCCTGCCACCTCTCCCCTCAATCGGGCTGGGACAATCTGTGTCCTCTTGGCACTGGGCCTCACACAACATACTGTACACTGAGAGTCAGAGGTATGGACACACACACATGACATTCCTCTTGACATTCTCCACTGCAGGCTTCTGTTAATTCCCTCCTACAGATAATGATGCATGTTGCCAAGCAATGCAGCATTTTACATCAGCTATTTGGATGGATGCCACACTGTGTTTGTTGGGCTGCCATTCTTATGGTAGTCTGATTTTCAGTTTTTTTTTCTTTACATGTAGAATCTCTGCTGGGTTTGTACTGTAATGTGAACATACCTTTCAAAATCTCAGGTGCAGCAATACCCTGCAGCTTTCATTCTGTGCTTTTTTCTGGTGGAGTAACCGCAACATAAACAGATGCTGTGTTTGGTGGACATCAGAACACTTTTGATCCTCAGAGGCTTGAACACCACTGAAAAGGAGCTGTCTTGCAAATGCAAGCTCCAATAAATAAATCATGAAGAAAGAAATAAGGAAATGAAATAGAAGCATGTGTATCTCTTCAGACTGCCTTAAGACAGAGTAAGCAGTGGAATTACAGATCGGGATGGCATGAAATAGCAACAATGATTAAAGCTGCTTCTTTTTTCTTTCTTTTTTTTACTTATCATTTATGTGATATTAAAAACCGGCATGAAACATTCATAAACAGTATTTTTGGTTATGGCGCTTTGCATATTCATTTGGGAACTTATGTGAAACTGCTAGATTAAAATATAAGTCAAAGCGGCTATCTAAAGTAATGCAATAAATTATTCAGAGATACTGCTATGATACCATACTCCTTTACATTGTCTATCCTGCTTAATAGAAAGTAGAAATGTAAAAAATGTGGGTACATATTCAATTACTTGGATAAAAATAGGTTCGCTAATAATTTTTAGCCCTTCCATGTTTCCCAAGGTGGGATAAAACAGACTGCATCTTTATTACAAACAGCACCCAAAAAAGGAAAGATTTCTTATTTTCCATTGCTTGATAACAAAAAGAGTGACTCAAAATATTTTTTTCTGTTCTCGTACCAAACCAAGTAATGTGTTTTCATCTTGATTTTATGATCATAAGCAAAACAAAGAGTACAGGAATGCTTTCACTGCTCCTATTTGTGCAGGTCTGTTACTCTTTGTACACTAGTTAGGATTTCCCCTGCTGTCTAAAAGCAGCATGATGAGGTCATCGTTACGGGTTTAAGCCCAACATGGGCTTAATCTGAGAGATAAGAACTGGATTTGGATTTAGCACTCAAAAAGGGTCATGTAGCTACAATCATTTAGACTTGGTGTAAATACAAAGACACGACAGGATATCCAGCTTTTTCCACAAACTTACATACAGTAGCCTTTATCTGTGTCAGCCAGATAGTTACATAAGTGTTTGTACTAATTTCATGATCTCAAATTCAGGCTGCAGAGTTCATCTGACAAAAGCAGGATTTCCCTGACTTGTGATACAAACTCTGAAATCTTAATGAATTGTGCTGCTAATTGAGATGTAAAGCCATGTTTATAGTTAGCCACCTTTGCCAAAATGCCCAAAGAAATAAAGCAAGGTGTATTTTGTTCATATTTTGTAACATTTATACATGGCATATTTGATTACAACTTTGTTGAAAACACAAAGATGTGAAAATTGATTGTGACTTCCTCATATTTTGGAGTTTTTGTGCACTAACAAAAATGCTGAATGAATATATTTGGCATTTTGTATTTATTTCATGACTTGTTGGTGTTGTAGGTTCATGACACAATGGCTATTCAATTCCAAGCAATACAAACACACTGAAACGCTTTGCTTTGAAGATTAGACTATTATATTGTTGCTCCTGTTTGGATTCCCTGTAACAAAATTAGATTTAAGTTGGAAGATGACAGTTGTTTAAATTAGTGTGATATTTTATTTCATTCAGGTTAATTAAAGTCGCTCAGGGAAACAAATCGAGCCTGGGGAAAGTCCCATTTAGGTCCTCTATGCGAGCTGCGAGCTGTCCCACTCTGCCTGTCTCAGAGAAATGGGTCAGTAGAGATTGGATTGGATATGATAATAATTTAAAAACCTGCCGTCCTTCCTTCATGTCCAAACTGTGGCAGACGGAGTCTGCAGATTATGTACCAATTACAGGGCCATCCATACACAGAGCGTTAATAGGGTTTGAAGGGATTTAAATGCTGCTGTCCAGTCAAATGCTACATGCTTTGAGAATGACATCATTTCGATCACCTCACATACCGGCTGACCCCCCCCCCCAAAAAAAAAAGTGTTGCCGCACTCACACACATGCCCATGTACCTGCACTTGTCCCGTGTCTCACTGGGCCCCGCTCGTCACAGCGCATTTCTCATCTGATAGGAGGACACCTACTCTGCCTCTCTCCCTCCCATCCTTCCTCTCTCTCCCTCTCCTCATCGGTGGTGTGTAGCTACTATATGAGACGTTCGTATAAATTCCTGAGTGTGCGCAGATCGTGTCCTCAGAGAGGAAAGGGATAAAAAGGAGGAGGTATAGGGAGCAAGAAAACAAGCGAATCAAGGGAGCGTATAGCTGTAGCTGTGTTTACCGTCCACTGGATTTAACGCAGAAGACACGCAGACCTCCACACAGCCTGCAGTGGAAGCTAGCTGGATGAGGAAGAGGACGAAGCGCGGATGCTAATCACACAGACAAACCAATAAAGACAGAATTATTAGGGTGTTATTCGACTAGAATATCAAACTGAAGTGGAATAAGCGCCCGGATTTTGCAGCGATGGAGTCCAGCTGTTGGCACTGAGGTAGGAATAATTAGATTGGCAGTAGGCTTTTCATCAGCAGTGATTGAAGAGGAGCGGGCAGCTATTGGCAGTGAAATTACACATCCTCTCTGATGTTATTCTAATGTAAACAGTCGCCTTGTGTTTGTGAGTTTAATGTTGTCAGTAAAGCTTCAGTGATGCACCGGAGGTGGGAGGAGAGTCGATGGTGCGCCTCCAAAACATCCACGATGCAGTGGCCTGTATCAGAGCGTAGCCCACTCCCACAGCTGATGCCTTGAAATAAATAAAGTGAGGTAAATAAAGCGGGGCTATTAGGAGACAGGATCAGTCGGATGTGAATGATGTGGTATCCCAGATGTGTCTCAGTAGTGGGATCATCTTGGTGCAGAAAATTATAATGATCTTTTTTTTTCCTTTTTTCTTTTTTTCAGATTTTGAGGTTTATGGTTAAGTCTCCGTTAATGAATCCCCCAGACTGTTTCTGATTCATTTGTGTGTGTGTGTGTGTGTGTGTGTGTGTGTGTGTGTGTGTGTGTGTGTGTGTGTGTGTGTGTGTGTGTGTG
>JAOXYM010000003.1:19432161-19443409 GCA_028567055.1 Leptatherina wallacei | reverse complement strand
AAAGAAAGAAAGAAAGAAAGAAAGAAAGAAAGAAAGAAAGAAAGAAAGAAAGAAAGAAAGAAAGAAAGAAAGAGATGTACAAATAAACAATAAAATTATAAAAAAAGAGAAATAGTTTTTATATTTTCCCCATTAACCTACAAAGATAGAGATTCATCTTATTAAGGGGCAAATTTGAGGCAGCAGTGCCCCAGGTAGTAGAGCAGGTCGTCCAATAACTGGAAGATTGGCAGTTTGAATCCTGCTTCCCCCAGTCAACTGTCATTTTGCCCTTGGGTAAAACACTTCACCCTCCTTGCCTCCAGTGTCGGCACCACTGGTGTATGAATGTTCGGTGGTGGTCAGTTGGTGTACATTGGCAGCCACGTTTCTGTCAGTCTGTGGCTACATATGTAGCTTACCACCACCAAGTGTGAATGAATAATTGGATTCACTGTAAAGCGTCTTTGAGTCTCCTGAAAAGCGCTATATAAATCTAATCTGTTATTGTAGCCATCAAAAGCCCTCACAGTCACACCACTAATCATATTTGACAAAAAAAAATGGCGAAAATCATTTATCATGTGACATAACACAATAAAATCCCTGATTGTGATTGCTTGATTTAGTTGAGTTGAATTTTTGGAAATCAATATGGTATAAATATTTCAAAATATGAATGTGTCATTCCAGTATACTGATCACATACGATGATGCTGTGAAGATCTCTGATTTTGGCACGTCCAAGGAGCTCAGTGACAAGAGCACCAAGATGTCTTTTGCTGGGACTGTGGCCTGGATGGCTCCTGAGGTCATCCGCAATGAACCCGTCTCAGAGAAGGTGGATATTTGGTAAGTTCCATAACCCCCCTACACTGTCCTATTGCACTGGTGAACTCTGAAAATTTTCCCTTGTGATTTCTCTTATCAGCCACCAAATCAACATAGAATCTCATTAGTTGCAGTCTACTACAGTGCAGAGTGAGGGATCCTATTCCCAGAAAATCTATTCAGTATGATGTATAATATCTCATTACATGAAATTCTATAAGGTCTCTGCCATATCAGATGGGTTGCCCAATCCCGAGCCACAATCCCCCCTGCATTCTCTGCCTCACTCGTTTTTCTATACTGCATCCCTCCATCAGTCTTCCTCTCCATCCTGAAAGGAACGCTGGCTAATTTAATAATTGATCTGCCAGATGCTGCAGTGCTCAGAAGAGGCTGGAGTAACCTTCGGATGGTTTGGCCCTGAGCCAGCAGTGCATTAGCCGGGAAGTGAAAATAGGATTAAAAAGCTTTTGATGTAAAAAGAAAGCAAAGCCTGGGTGTGTAGTGTACATTTTTGTTTAAATTTATGTAAATCACTTGACAATGGTTCATACTACAACAAGAAACCCAGAAAAGGAAGAGGCTGTGGTTAAGTACTGCCATATGTTGTACACGTTTTGTTTTGTACTGAAATACAGTGGCAGCTGGTACAAACCCTGTTGGTTTGTGTGTAAGCTTTACAAAAAAAGAAAACAACTAACAGAGAATGCAGACTTTAGCAGAAACAGACTGAATTTGATACACTAAAAATGAGCAACTTATAGTATTGGAAAACTTTTATTCAATTTTATACAATTTTATTTACAGTAAATGCCTGTAAAGCCATCCCCATCACCGATTTGCCACCCAGCTCTGCAAATATGGACACATGCAATGAATAAATTTAGATTCATTAATCAGTTATGAAGTTTTTAAGTTTGTAGAGATTTTTAAGGACGTTTAGAAACAGACTTAAATCTCAGACAGCAGAGATTAAATATTGTGTCCTTTAACAGGGTAAGACTCAGTGCTGCCTCAAACTTGTCACTCAGGATATTTTACTTGGACAAACAAAAAAATGACTGACAGTGTCCCCACAGCTGCGTATCTCCAAGATGGCACAGCAGAATATAAAAACTCTGCATTATAATTCCTGTTTTGTGTCTTTTTTTTTTTTTCTTGCTGGTCAGTAAATGTCAGTCATTGTCACTATGGAAATAAGGTTCACTGGAATGGTTAGCCATAGTGAGACAAGATTTTTTAGAATGAATTAATTCAGTTTAGGCAAATGAAAGAGGTGCAGTATTTCCTACTTTGGTAGATTAGCCAGGTTAATTTAGTGTTGAGCCTCAGATCTTTCACTGTGTATCAGTGACTTATGTATTGTTCTTATAAGTTAATAATTTACTTCTCCTGCTGATATAAATTTGTACATTGCTACGTCGCTGTGTAATATTACAGTAATTAAAAATGAGAGCTAGTTTATTGATGAAAAGCTGTTTATCTGTTTATTTGCTCTTCGTGCGCATCCAGAGGCCTTCAGTGATATAGTTTCAGTTAAGTGCTTTTCAGCTGGCCACAACTGGAGAAACCTCCCTGGGTTAGATGACTTCAGTATAATATTACACTACAGTACTAAAAAATTTTGAGCCGTCCCTTATTTCTTTATATTTTGCTTCCAAGAAGCCACACTTGAGCACTTGTTCTCCTTGCTTTCTGAAGGTTTTTCTAAGTTTACTCACAGCTTGTCACAAAGGCTCATATTTTGTTCCCATTCCTTTGGATACATCTATAGAACAGTGTCAAAGAAAAACACAGATTGACAGGAATAAAATAGTATTTTGGCATCAACAAGGTGATTCACAGTGAGCTAGATGAAAATTTGGTATATGATGTGTATTGTGTCCTTAAAACAGAATACTTTATATCTGCAACAGATTAACATTGTCTATAAATGATGTCTTTAAAAAAAACATAAAAAATAATCCAGCAAAGACCTGACAATGGACCTGAGAAATGCATCTGACTTTTGCCAAAGCCTCATCACAAATGGTGTTCATCATTAAACAGTATCCTGTATAAAGCACTGAGTCGCAGCTCAAGAATTCATCACCATACTGTGTGTGATGTGAAATAAGTAACAAATCAGAAATTATTTTTCTTTCATTTCAACTCAGTGTTTTCCCCCATATATGGGTGAAAAATACATTCAGCATCTCAAAAATGAAGTCTCCTCTTCTTGTGCATTATTGTTATGAAACAGATTGAAATGGAGAGCATCTAAAAATAGACATGTAGACACTACTGTATATCACACCCTCAGCAGTCCTATATGCAATGCCAATGGATACTGTACATGGTCACCATGGTAACCTAGTGAGTCAGTAGCAACAGACTTTCCATAGCTACATTTCCCATGGGCCTGGCGTCGTGTTCTTATACCAAACAAAGGTAAAGCCTACGAATGCAACACTGAACTCTCAAAACCAAAAAATCCTGTTCATATCATATTGTATTTTCAGGAGTTCAGGAAAATTAATGTATACAGTTGCAACTGGAAGTAAATGTGTGTTATTTTGACTTGTATAAATGATAGAAAAACAGTTGGCATAGACTGAACTTTGTCATGTAAAACTTAAAAGGAAACAAAATATTTCTAAACAAGTTAAAAGTGTGACATTCGTGTTGTTTTTCATCTGCTGCTTCACATCATTTTCACTTTATCTGAAAGAAGATATGTCACGTCTTTCTGCAGGTCTTTCGGCGTCGTGCTGTGGGAGATGTTGACAGGGGAGGTGCCATACAAGGACGTGGACTCCTCTGCTATCATCTGGGGAGTGGGCAACAACAGTCTACAGCTGCCTGTACCTGACAGCTGTCCAGACAGCTTCAAACTGCTTCTGAGGCAATGCTGGTGAGGAGAGAGGAGATGAGGGGAGGAAATTAAAATAAATCTTTAAGAGAATATTATAAAGTTAGAAGCTTTAAAAGAGGTGGGGACAGTAATGTCATCCAGCAAATTGGGAAAATATATAAAGTAACATAAAAAGAGATTTTAAAAAGGAGGGAGCTTATAAAACGTGTTTAAACTGTTTTCAGGAACTGCAAGCCAAGAAACAGACCTTCATTTCGACAGATCCTCCTTCATCTAGACATCGCCTCTGCTGATATACTGTCTACTCCACAAGAAACTTACTTTCAGTCTCAGGTAAGCCTCCTATATGTGTTTGTCTCCTCTCTATACTGGTAGAAAAAACTCCACATTAACTCAAATTCATTTTCCTGTAATCAAAGCATTTCTTGAAAAGAAAGAAGCAATAACCCCCCACAGTATTTATTTGACGTATGACATGTCAAGATTATTGCAAAATAGCCCCCAGGGATTACCCTTTTGTTTCTTTTATTATTCTCCTTTCATTTATAGTTTACAAATGACAGAGAAGCCAGACAAAAAGCCAGAACGAAGTCATGCAGTTTTTATTTTGCATGTTCAGACATTTTATATGTTCAGTGGTAAGACATTCAATCATCACACAGATAAATAAATGGACATTACGTGAAGTACACATTAGCTGTGTATGTCTCTCCTGTCAACGACTGCTACTATTACTGACTCCTGCTGTCAAGCTGCTGCCATTTGTTTCCAGTCTGCTGCAGTAACTACATGCAGGGCAGAGAGCTCAGCTGCGGCAGGGCCTCAGGCCTCTCGGGAGTCCCCTAATAATACCTGTCCTCTCAATCACAACATATTATTGTTGGTTCCTTAGCTTCTTTTTTTCCCCGTCACATATGAGTGCTGATTTGGGGTCTTTTATATTCAGTCCATGGGTCAAAGGAGGAACCTCTTTCTCTCCCCCATCATGTCAAACCGTGATAGGGAAGGAGAGAGTGTGTCTTCCTGTGACTGGGTGGGGGGTGAAAGCTCAATACTGATGTGTTAGACCACTGCAAACCCAAGCAAATGAAGGACAGGCGATTTAGAAAAGTATAATTGCGTGGAAAATATGTCTTTGCTCAGCCATGCAGGGGCCACAGATCCATTTATAACTCGAGCATGTATAATCCTAAGACACATGTGGACACGAGCACTTAAAATAAATAACATTGTTTGTGTAGCTTCTCCATCTGGTTAAATCTCATGATGCAAAACATAAACCTCTTTCACTCTCCATTTATCCATGATCCTTTATTTCTCCCTTTCCCCCATCAGAACCCTCCCCCATTTTTTCCTCTCTGTCCCATAATGGATTTTTCCTGTGACATTAGAAAGAAGTATTTGCTGCTGGAGTGTATTGATTGGTTTAATGGTAGAGAGCAAAGAGAGAAGAGAAAGAGGGGACTGGAGACAGAAGAGTGTACACAGAGTCCATTAGCTTAATAAGAAGAGCCTCTCTCATGCACGGATAGATACACACACCCACAAGTCAAATACAAATGCATGCACATGTGCACACTCATAAATCTGACTTCCTTTGTCCTTTGATATGACGGGTATCAGATAACAGCTGTCATGCTCCACTGTGCTCAAGAAAATGCCCATGCTGCATTTTTATTTATTTTTTTAGGATTCATGTCTTGTCAGTTCATATTCAGTTTTGCTCCTCCTGTATTGATTGCCATTTGACAGCTTAATGAGTTTGTTTTAGTAACACAAAAGAACCATAACTGTTTTGCAAATGAGGAGCTGTTTCACTATATCAATTAAGTTTTCTCAGTGTTGATATAATTTGATGTTAATATTAGACAAATGATCTTGAGTCATACTGTGTTATGTCAGTGTCAAACTGGAAGGTGGTAGGGCTTTTCAAGTATTGATCTGATAATAATTTATTTACATTATGTTCCAGTAGCTCCATACCCACACATGTGTTCATGTTAACTTCAAGGTAGTTGCAGTGAATTTCAAAGCATTAAGCCTAAAGGTACTGATCAATAGTGGTTGAGTGAATATTTCAAGATGAACACCGTTGATTCACTGATTTTATTTTAATTGAATTTTTTGTGTGTGTGTGTGTCCCACCAGGTGGAGTGGAGGGACGAGGTAAGACATCACTTTGAGAAGATCAAGTCTGAGGGGACATGCCTTCACAGGCTGGATGAGGAGCTGATTAAACGACGAAGAGAAGAACTTAGGTTAGATACAAACACACACGCCAAAAAAAAACAAAAAACAGACTTGAATGCTAAAAAAAAACACATTAATTTTATTTGCTCATATTGATGAGCATATCTTGTTTGAGGTCAATACAAGTTAATAAAAAAGTATATATTTAACAATGCGCTCCATCTTTTGGAAATCCTCTTTAAAACCATCTTGATCTTAAGGATTCAGTCTCACAAAATAGATTTAGGGACATTTGAAACTACATGCAGGCAGGCTTGTCCATGTCCAGATGTTTAATGATTGAATATTCTGCTATTTTAACCTGTTAGGCCATTCATGTATATACTTGCTTTGTTTACATTCTGTGTTTCGTTCTATAATCACTACTGATACAGTCACTCTTTTGTTCCCCTAAAATGTTCAGCAAAGAAAAACTGAAAACACATTTTCAAATATACTTCAAATAAAACATAGCATATGTTTAATTCTGTTTTATAATAATGATCATGAAAGTCACTGTTGAAGATAAATGCCTGAACCTGCATCATTATGACATTTCCTCTATTTTCCTCTGCATGCAGACATGCGCTGGACATCCGGGAGCACTATGAGCGGAAACTGGAGAGAGCCAATAATCTCTACATGGAACTCAACGCTATCATGCTACAGCTGGAGATCAAAGAGAAAGAGCTGCACAAGTATGAAATTTGCATTGCTCTTACCTTCTGTAAAATGTAACAGATGATAAATGTTTACATCAAGGAAACCTTCATGTAGAACACAATATTAGCCCCACTGTAAAATTAGGATTTAAATGGCGTTGGTAATGTAGATGCTTTGTGGCAGCAGCTTCTTTCTCCATCAGTCCTGGTTGACCAGGGTATTTATAATGAAAAAACATGGAGAAGGTGATTTGAAATGTTATGTGAATATCCATTACACCATGTCACAAAAGGCCTTTGCTTGTAACAAAGTGCTCTCCTGTGCCTCACTCAGTATCCATTGGCATTGGATGGATATGGGTGTGACAGTGTCCTATGTTTAACAGGGAAATGTCTTTATGTTTAAATTCCAGGAGGGAGCAGTCATTGGACAAGAAGTACCCAGGCTGCTTTAAACACCACAGTTCCAGGCAGTCCGCTTCCTCCAACTCGATGGAAAAGCTCATGAAGAAGCGCAACGTACCTCAGAAACTGCCCTCACACAGCAAGAGGTGGGACAGCAAATGAGAAAGTTACTTACAGCTACAGCTGTCCTACAGATGTTTGATCAAGCCACAAATGATTATTATATTCAGCCTTACTGTATATTAAAACATTTTTGTACAAAAACTGATAAGCCAAATTCTTTCATTAGGTGACATTCACCTTAACAAATGAGGGTATTCCTCTTGTCTGAGTCATTTTTTGTTTGAGGAAAAACTTTAGTTTATTGCCTCTTAATGAAGTTACCTTTCTTTCCTTTCTAGGCCAGACTTACTGAAGTCAGAGGTAATCCTCCCAAAATTGGACTCGTCTATGACCCAGGTCACCATCCCCAACAAAGGCTCTACGTCCCCAGGCCGCTCCCGCCGAGGCAAACCCCGCTACAGGAAAACTGGCAAAGGCAGCAGTGGAGATTTGGCTCAGCTAAAAGCCACTTTGTCCTCATCTTTAGCAATGATCAATGCCACCTCATCTGTTCCCTGTAGCAAGCACCGCCTAGATCCCAGTGCAGCCCTGAGAGGCCTACAGCACGACCTGCTGCTCAAAAAGATGTCCTCCTCAAGCCCCGATCTCATTTCCACCACCCTTGAGGCTGAGGGCCGGAGGAAGGGGCAATTGAGGCCAGGGCTGGACAGAGCAGGCAGTCAGAGTGCCTCAGCTGGGCTGGAAGAGAGCAGAGGGACTGATGAGCCAGAGGATGGGCCTGATGTGGGTGTGGGGACTGATGACCTAGCAGAAACACCTCCACGCAGTGACACCCCCAGCGAAGATGCAGCGTCTATTCCGTTCTCCAGCAGCCCTGACTCACCATGTGGAAGAGGGGCAGCTGCAGGCAGGTCTACTGTACTCGGGAATGCTCGTGTCCCCCATGAGGGAGAGGACAAGGAGGATGGGACAGTGATCACACGCTCACCCAGAAGTCAACGCCTCACACCTGCTGCACTGCTCTACAGGGCAGCTGTCACAAGAAGTCAGGTGAGACTTTAATAGCAATGAAATAAGACACTTGTACAAAATTATTTTGATTCCTGGATTAAAAGATTAATTTAAAATTATTATTAGACTGATTAGCAGGGAAATGCTATACGGTTGTCAAACTTTTCACCGCTAGAGTATGTAAAAATCAATGTTAGTCCAGATGTATAGTCAAGTGTTGTATGATTTATTTGTTCTACTGGAAAAATGAGCACCGATGAAGTCTGGTAGACAAAATCTTTTGGCCTGTATAATCTGCCAAGAGATATTTACTCTTACAGATGCAAATAGTACAACTAAGGATCATAGACAAAACTGTAAACTGCAGTGGAGAGTCCATGTACAAATGTTTTAATTCTGAATTATTTGTGTCCAAAGGATCTGTCAGTAGGGAAGACTACAGCCTCAATTACCTATTTTTTTATTGTGGGATTACATGCATTCATTTGATGGCATTAGGAGGATTAGGAGTGACAATGACGTGTTGGTAGCAAAAAAATTTGAACTTAGTTTTTTTTTATGAGATGGTTTAGATATCTTGGCTGCAATACGTCTGACTTGTGTACACGGAAATATGGTTGTTCATCAATTTCTCCTCAGAGACGTGGAGTGTCGTCAGAGGAAGAGGAGGGAGAAGTAGACAGTGAAGTAGAACTGCCGAGGAGACGGTAAGGATAGTTAAAAACATTAAACATGATAACTGAAGACTTCACAGTAGTTTGTATGCTGAACCTTGAATTACTTTTTAACTTGCTTGTGTGGATTTATTCATCCAAAGGCGTAAACATTTGTCCTGTAAAGACTTCTGGGTTGTTTTGGGGTGCATAAACAAACCTTTCACTCTCAGATCTTCTAATCTTTCAATAATAAGAAAAGAGGGATTACGTAATCTAATGAAAAAATAATTATCCATGCTCAACCCACATTATTTGAAAAATAATTTTACATTGCTGTTGCAGTTACATTTCCAAAAAGGTCTTGTTAATATTTTGCAACATCTTCAAAATGTAGCAACACAGGATCCTTGTAAATGTTTAAAAATCGGCATGTGTATGTCATTTTTTTGGTTTCGAAGTAAATTGCCTGTTTCCTTTTCAACTCTGTCAATGTACAACATTTTTTCATTTCTATAGTTACTACAGCTCCTAAATGTTTTATTTGTGCATTCTTAAAATTTTTGGTGCCTTAGTGTCTGTTAACCAATTAAAGGATAAATCTTTTTTTAATGTGAATGCACCTTTGTTTAGTCATTTGTTCAGTGTAAATACATCTCGTATTATAAACATCCTTGGTGTTAGGATTTAGCATGAAACTGAAACATTGTTGTACTGGATTATAAAAGTGAAAACTACAGTTTTGCAAGTTCTTGTACTAAAATGTGCCGTGAACTGGAACATGAAAACACAATTCATACACGTGTTTTCCCATTTACTGTGCTGTACTCAGAAATGTTCATAAATAAATGTGCTGTTCCACTGTAAACCCACACAGGCGGCCTGTGAGCATCACCAAATGCCAGTCCCTGTCAACCTTCAGCTCTGAGAACTTGTCGGTCTCAGACGGAGAGGAAGGAAACACCACTGACCACTCCCACAGCGGCACACCCGATGTGGTCAGTACCAACACAGATGAGCGCCTGGATGACAAAAGTGACGACTTGCTGTCTCAGGGCTCTGAGATTCCCGCCGATCCGTCTGATCCAACTCAACTGGGCTCCGATGGGTTGTCCGAAAAGGAAGCTATCCTACGACAAGTTAAGACGCAGCTTGCTTCAAATGAACATAATTATGAGGTAAGCAAATTATGCAGATATGCAGGTGTTGATAACAGATACTAAAACACTGTCCTGTATGACTGTCATTGTTCTAACTCAGAATTTGTGCCGTTACTCCCAACCAGGGCTTGTATGATGACTCGGACTGCGACAGCGCAGAGCTGGACAATTCCTGCAGTGCAGAACCCAGCCAACCTCCAACCAACTGGTGAAAATCAGACCACCCACTCAAACACCCACAGATCCGACCTCTGAACACCTCTTTCACCATCAGACAGAACGCAGATGATCAGAGGCATTGAATGGAGGAAGGGCATGACGGCCTGCCCTCTCAAAAACCTGATATACACTGTCTGGCCAAAAAAATATTGCCATCAAGAAAAAAAAAAAAGTTACACACTAATATTTTGTTGGACCCCCTTTAGTTGTGATTATGGCACGCATTTGCTGTGGCATTGTTTCAATAAGCTTCTGCAATGTCACATGATTTATTTCCATCTTGTGTTGCAATCATTTTTACATTTTGCTCCCTGAACCACTCTTAGAATTTGCGCCTGATGAATCCCTGGTATTGTCATCTTGGAATATGCCTGTACCATCAGGGATAAAAAAAAAAAATCCATTGATGGAATAAGCTGGTCATTCAGTATGTTCAGCTAGTCGGCTGACCTCATTCTTTGGGCACATAATGTTGCTGAACCTAGACCTGACCAACTGCAGCAACCTCAGATCATAGACTGCCCCCACAGGCTTGTACAGTAGGCACTAGGCATGATGGGTGCATCAGTTCACCTGCCTCTCTTCTTACCCGGATGCGCCCATCACTCTGGAACAGGGTAGATCTGGACTCATCAGACCGCATGACCTTCTTCCATTGCTCCAGTCTTTTTGCTCCATGGCAAATTGAAGCCTTTTTCTCCTGTTAATCTCACTGATTAGTGGTTTTCTTATGGCTACACAGCTGTTCAGTCCCAATCCCTTGAGTTCCCTTGGAATTGTGCATGTGAAAATGCTCTTACCTTCACTATTAAACATAGCCCTGAGTTCTACTGGTGGTTTTCTTTGGACAGTTTTTAACCCAGTTTTAGTAGTTTCTCTAATCTCCTTAGATGTTTTCTCTGCCTGATGCATGCCAATTATTTGACCCTTCGACATTAAGGTCTTTTCCATGACCACAGGATGTGTCTTTCGATACGGTTGTTTAAGACAGTGGTTCTCAAACTTTTTGAGCCATGACCCCCAAGATAACGTATGTTGGTTTTCGCGACCCCCCCCCCCTCCCGCGACGACAGTGAATAATTGTATGATATATCAGATGGGTCATCCTAAAGCAGGGATCCTCAATCCTGGTCCTCGAGGGCCGGTGTCCTGCAGGTTTTTGTTGTGTCCCTGCTGCAACAC
>JAOXYM010000003.1:19410007-19432061 GCA_028567055.1 Leptatherina wallacei | reverse complement strand
TCAGGTGTGTTGCAGCAGGGACACTTCAAAAACGTGCATACACACCGGCCCTCGAGGAACAGGATTGAGGATCCCTGTCCTAAAGCCTTCAGAATATCATGACTAAGGAGGATAAGGTGGTTTTTAGTGGATTTGGTTCACCGCTGTGGCAGGGCACCTACATGCCCAAACTCAGCTTCTCTCACCAAAATAATGTCAAATTCAGATTTTTAATATGGCATGTGTACTAACTTTGTTGTTTATGCATTAACGTGTTAAAAAATTAAGGTGCTAATTTTAGATTTATCTCTGCATTAATGGTTTAATTTTGACAGCCCTGATGATCAAATTTATTTGATAAATATGTTTATTATATATATTTTGATATTGATAAAAATATAATAAAAAAATATTTATTTTTTATAATTATCTGGTGACCCCCTGAAATGATCTCACGACCCCCAGTTTGAGAACCACTGGTTTAAGAAATTAGAAGCTACTCATTGCATCAGTTGGGGGTTAAATAACTTGTTGCCAGCTGAAAGATAATCGCCCATGCAGTAATTATCCAATAGGAGGCTCATACCTATTTGCTTTGTTAAATCCAGGTGGAAACTTCTTTTTGGCCAGGCAGTGTATAACAAAAAAAATAAAAAATTCAGAGACTTAACACATCACAGGGATATGAGACTTCTCTGGAGCACGGGCTGAGCCAACAGAACAACCACCCCCCAGTGTTCTCTCCATAGCAACAGGCCGGAGATCAGCTTTGCAAAAACGCATCAAATTACACCTCAGCAAGAGAGGTCTCGGTCACAGAGGCCAATAACACAACCGTCTGTTAATGTCTGTCATTTTCAATGTTGATTTCCATTTTGTATCTTCCCCATGAAAACTGTGTCATCTGTCTTTTCTTTTTTACATTGTGTCATATGAAAATACGATCATGAGATTTTTTCAGGGCATCTGTAACATTTTACAGTAAGAATTGTCAACATTTCTGGTCCAGCCTCTGATGTTGATCCTTGCACTTAATTTTAAGGAAAAAAAATCACTGTCATAATGCATTTCCTCTTAAAACATTATGCACTAATTTATTTCTTTTACAGGGAAAAGGGTGAAAAGACCATGTTTACATCTCATTTGTGTTGTTTACAATTATTTATATTTGTGTCATGGTTTAAGTTTTCATTTTCTACTTCTGGGTTTTAATATTGGTGTAAATATGAAATGTTGTAAAATGAACAAATTTTTTAAATGTGAGATTGTATAATTTAAGGTGCTGATGTTTCTTAGTTGGTGGCACTATTATATTTGAACCTCAAAAGCTTCTGGTAGTAGAATGTAACTGTAGCTGCTGTTCATGTCTGAGCATCAAAAAAGAGGCACATGTGATCAAAGAAAAAGCAATACGTTTGCTCCAGTACCACAGTTGGGCTCAATTGTTGCAGTTTTCATCCCCACTTAGTATTACACTTTCTACAACTAAATTTCAGTTTGAAAATCCCTTCTTGGGGTCATTTGGGTTGTATATGACACCATTAAGGTATGCATGTGGGGTGGGGGGGGGAGTATGCCTATTTAAACTTGGATATTTTTTTAAATAATTTTTTTGTGACCAATCAAAAGGAAATATTAAAGCCATCCACAGGGGAACAAATGCATCATCAGAAAGATTGCAGTTAACTGATGGATAAATAGATATGCTTTTACCTAAACATTACATAGCTGTCTATCTCGCAAGTGGCCAAAGGTTTACAGTGTGCCAGTGTAAGATAAATATCACCTTTAGAACCTTTGCTGTTTGTTTTTTTTTTTAGTAAATTTTTTTTTTTAATTTCCCACCAATTAAACCACAGAGGGGTTAGTGGATCATTTTTGGCAAAGTTATATTAAAGTTGACTTATTAAATCCTGGTTAAATATTCTGAAAATTATGGAGACAACTTTGTTTTTGTTTTGCTTTATTTCCCGGAGGGCTTAAAAATATTTTGTCAGCATTAAACATAAACTAAGATAATGAAACTTTACAAACTCACCGGCACTGCCCTCATTAGTTGGTATGTCAGCTTGCAATCATTTTCTACTTGTGTGTAAGAGCACCATCATGACAAACAGAAAGACAAGTAGAACTGGTGCTTATGCATTTGTGCCCATTGACATTAGTGTCTGCTTAAGCATATTTCATCCAGTTGCCATCAGATCACTCAATAAGCTAGAAAAAATAAAATGCAGCTTTTGTTTCTTTTTGTCAAGTCAGGTGTTTATATTTTTAAATTGACAATAGTCAAGTATATTAAGGTTATTTGTGCCCCAAGATTTGAAACTAAAATATCCTCCATCAGGGTAAAATGTTGCCAAAAAGCATAACTACTGCCCTCTAGTGTCTTGATTGTGGAGGTACATGTTTGTAATGATGCTTGTTGAAACAACTCCCTTCTGAACTGAAATGTTGCATTTTATACTGCATTATTCAACTGTACAATAAATATATTTAAGAAACAGTTAAAAAATAAAATTCAAACTTGCAAACTCTTAATGTGTTTTAATATACTTACATTTGACAACAAAATTCTCAAGAGTATTTGTGGTTTGAGCATTTCACATCTTTATTTCTGCATTTTTATTAAACAATGTTGTGGCACCCAGGTCTACAGTCTCCAAAAACGTGCACAAAAGTTTTTTCTCATTTCCTGCAAATAAAAAATAAAATAAGTTCTGACTTTAGCAAAGCAAAGAGCAGAAATCTAGTATTAACTCACAACCCTTTCTTTGCCTAGTTCCAGAGCATCCGTGGTCTCACTTCTCAGTCTCATCACATTTATGAGACAAATCAGTGACCGGGAGTTAATCCCCCTTTGGTAGTTTTTTGTAAAAATTATAATAATTCCTCCATTTTAAAACAAATATTCCAACTTTTTTTGTGTGTGTTTTTAGTATATATATCAGTCTTTACAAAAAAACCGAGGACAACCCTCTGTTTCCGATCCCTTGAGCCAAGCCCCAAACCCCAAAATCTCCCATCCCAGCAAAATATCAACACATGATCTCAGGACCGGAAGGGGGAGGACCAGAATGACATGTAGAGGAAAGGGAAAAGTGACATGCCTTGTAATACACATTTCAATTTATCTAAATAAATTCATTTGAGTGTTAGAACATTTGTCATCATAACCAATATATTCAGTGACGGTGCATGTACAGCTACTTATTCTTGTCAGTGACACTGGTGTAATCAAGGTTACAAGCACTTCATTGAAAAGGTGGCACGGGGAGAGGATGCAGTTTGCTCAAAGTAAGTTTGCACATGAAAAGGACAGACTGGCTTTTGGAACCGGGAGAAGAAAAAAAAAAAGTTTACAAACAGAACAAAACAGTCACTCTATTCTTATTTTTTATATATATTTTTTATTTTTCCTTTTTTTCCTTTTCCTTTTTAAAGAAAAAAACTTTACTGTACAGAACTAAATCTATTTGCCTAATCTGAGTTTTCCAACTCTATTCCTCTGTCATGGCAAAGAAATAAAAAAAAAGGGAAAAGAGTGAGAGATCCATCCAAAAAAAAAATCTAATAAATCATTAAAACCTCCAACTTGACTCAAAAAGGGAATTAAAAACCTAACCGTTTTCTTTTTTTGACTAAAACCAAAACAAAAGAAAATAAATAATGACCTCTGCAGATCAAATTAGTGGCAGATGAAATGAGGAAGAGGCAACATGATATATAAACTCTGAAGTTGGATAGTTGCATTGACTGCTCTATGTCGATGATATAAAAGTGTGATTTAGTGCAGATGCAGTGTCTTTTCAGTTGGCTGCCAATCCTGTAGCCTCGGAGGAAAGCCTGGAGAAACAGACAGAGACACCCAGAGACCAGGGGAAAAAGAGAAAGGAAGGCATGCAATCAGACAGAAAAGATAAATGTCAATAGCAATTACTGTACATTACATATTCATAATATATTTCTACACAAGATAATCTGAATCTATTAACCAGGAAAATTATGTTGTGATAAAAAACAGAAATCTCATTTGGGGACTTCTACAACAAATGAGAAATTCTTAAAAACCAAAAAGTCAAAGCTGTTATTTACTGAATTTCGGTGTGGGGTTGTGTTAAATGGCCACACACAGGGTTAGAGGAGGCATACTACTCATTTTCAAAAGGCAATTATGAAGCTCGGCTATGATTAAACACTGTAATCTGGAGCAAACAGCAGATCTGGCTCTTTTTAAAGTAGGACTGCAACAAATAAACCATTTTTTAATTTGCCATCTTATTTTAATTAATCTATCTTATACTTCTTGATCAACTGTTTTAAGTATATAAAATTATAATAACTACTCAGACATGCCATAAATTTTCACATTTGAAACAGATGGAGCAGTGATCACTTGACTTTCTTGTTAACTCAAACAGTAATAAACCCACCAAGCCCACAGCCAGTAGATGGGTTTGCATTTTCTTGTCATGTAATATAGGCCAAATAAAAAAAGTAGCTTCCTGCAGTCTCTGCTGTTTGCCTGGGAACTTAGTAGGGATGGGAATTGATAAAATCTTGAACCAATGTCATCATGGAGGTTTCTCATGGATCCAGATCTTTATGAATTCCCTTATCTATTCTTCATTTAACTTTTTAAGAAGAAACAAGGACACTATGCTGGTTTTTAATTATGTCAACTCCACACAAAATTTCAAAAAAGTAGGTTAGCAAGTAGCTTTACAATTCCAAATTATGTTGAGCTACAAGACTCGTTCCCATTGTTTCTCAGATCTGGTATATTTTGTGAAAAGTGGCCCATTAAGACTATATATTAACTCGCGGTCACTAAGAGAAAATTCCTAGACAGCTTTTCAGCTCTGATAAAAACACAACTGCATCAACCAAAACATTTTGCAATGATTTCAGTTATATTTACATACACTACTCACAAAAAGTTAGGGATATTTGCCTTTTTGTATGTCTGAATGCACCAAAAACGCCCTGTAACCTTTATTTGTAAACTTCCTTTTACGGTCCTCATGCTTTTGAATGCACACACATACAACTGTTCAATGTTTAAGTACTTATTGCACAACATGCTGGTCTCAACAAGGTGAATCCCAAAAGGTGCCTGAACCATGAAACGTTCACTAAATGTTCTAGTTCAATGGCAACTTGTTATTAACAGTCCTCTTTATCTCACCGTTAACATTCACACATCATCAGACCAAGATGACATGTAACACATGACGAGTTATTGAGATGTCATTTTCTATTTTGTGCTTCACCCAGCTGTTGTCAGCTTTACTTTCTATGGATTGTATGAAATGGAGGAATTCCTACTGCAATATTTTAGTTACGTGTCCTACATTCATGATATAATATCAGAGTAGCGTTAACATCTAATGTGTTCTGTACATTTCACCCGAAAGTTTAATATCCCTAACTTTTTGTGAGTAGTGTATATTAGTATATCTCAGACAGAAAGTTAGAAATGACAGGATGTAGTCAACACTACTACCACTACTACTACCACCACCACTACTACTACCACTACTACTACTACTACATAGCATCTCCTTCATTAATCCCGATTGGGAAATTAGGCTCTGCCTTTTATCCTGCTCTAGATTTACTAGAGGCACCCACAGGGCATTTGGGGGGATTAAGGGCCTTGCTTAGACGTCCAGAGTGGTTCACCTCTGTTGGCACACCGAGGACTTGAACCAATGTTGAAAATCAACTTGAAACAGACCCATAGGCACAGCTAGCTTTCACCGAGTAGCAGGGCAGAGCAGAAAGGGCTAATTCTGCTACAGAAAAGAAATGTCGCTCTGGCAGGAATATAAATCACCAAATCGGCAAGAATGGTGATGTTTGACTCCTGTGCAACTTTTTATGGGGTTTTTTTTTTCAATGTGTGAAAACATGGAATTTGTGATGCACCAGTGATTAAAAGCATGATTTCTGAATCTTACATTCAATACATGCTTGAGACCTGTGTATGACATTTTTTATTTACAAGTACAAATTTTTCTGCACCCACTAGCACTGATAGAAGATCCGATAAACAGAGGTGTACGATGCTGTTGCTTTGGAAACTTTGGAACGGATCCTAAATTCCCATCCCTACAAGTGATGTGCAGGATATTTTTTGGTTTTGTAATCTTTAAATCAGTGCCAGCTAACTATTTAACACTAGTTTCCAGTTTTTATGGTGAGTTAAGCAGAAGTTTAATAATCAGAGACTTAACATTATTTTTTTCATGCATGTTTCAAGAATATGATCACGTACGATAATTAAAACACAAATTACTCAATTATTTAACCGTTTCTTAATGGAGTTGTGCTATGCTGAAGCCAATAGGTGTTCTTGTATTTTTAACATTAACATGACCCAGAGAATGATTTGGTGGTTTGGATACCTGAGGGCAGATAAACCTTGAATTAAAGTTTTACGTTTCTTACATAAGCTCAAAAAAGAAAAGTTATTATTACACTCCACTATGTCAGCCAACAACAGTCACTTAAAATTAGCTACAAGGAAACTAATTAAATACAAAGTGACATCTTAAAGAGAGCCGCTACCTGAGCAGAACTTACACAAACTGAAAAACACTTCAATAAATTAGTGAAATTATTCCCTGTCCATGCCAAGTTCAAGTCATTTAAAAATATAATGCACTCAACATGTCATTTCTTTTAGACTTAGGTAAAATCAAGCTACATTTTATAAATATGGCATCAACCATCTCTCTGGTTTTGAAACGAGGGGCTGCTTTCGGTCGTAAGCGAGGCATGGCACAGCCTGATACAAAAGCAAGTGCAGGTACAGACAACAAAGAGCATCGTCCGCACTTTAGTAGTAGATGACTTATGCTTCCTTCGTTAGTAAGGGGAGAGCCTTCGTCTTTTAGACTTGGAGCCCAGCTCGGGGGCGACTTTGGGCTCAGTGGGGATTGAGTGAGGGGTGTTACTGGCCCCGCTGACAACATGGAGGGCCAGGAGAGGCAGGGGCTTGAGACTGAGGAGACTCGACACACAGGCAGGAGAGCTGGGGAGCAGGGAATCAGTGGAGGAGGAAGAAGAGGAGGAGGAAGAAGAGGGAGGAGGCGGCCCTGGAGCCAACAAGGACAGAGGAATGGAGGCTGTGGGGGGCACCACACAGGAGGAAGAGGAAGTAGAGGAGGAGGGGAAGGAGGAGGTAGCAGCAGAGGAGGTGGTGGTAGTAGTAGTAGTAGTGGTAGTAGTAGTAGTAGTAGTAGAGGTGGAGGGAGGGCACAAGCTGGTCTGTTCAGGGTTCAAGGAGGAGGAGGAGGAGGAGGGAGGAGGTTTAGAGGACTCTACACTGTAGAAAGAGAGACAAGGAGAGAGGGACAACACAGTCGGGATGGGTCACAGGGCAGGCTGGTGAGCAATGGGTGGGGGTAGGTTAGGGGTAGGAGGAGGGATGGGGTCAGGTGTGGGGGATAAAAATCACTCAGGGATGTGACCAAAAGGCAGTAAGTTTCATTAAAAATTAATGTATGAATAAAAATTGAAAGAAAAAGAATTAATCCTATCTGTAGTGATGGATCAATGTGGGAGCAAAGGGCAGAAAAAGTGAATTAAAACAAATACAGAGTTAGCAAACATCTCGGAGATGATTAGCAGAAGTTTTCTTTCTTTTTTTAAAAAAAAAAAAGCTGTTAATGAAAACGTCTGCATCTGTAAATGAATCAGAACTACAGAGGCAGGAGCAGCTTGGAGAGAAGTTATCGGTTTGCCCCGGATAAAATACAGAAAATGTTTCATTTTACTGCCGTCTTGTGATATTATGAGAAATTTGATCCAGCACAACAGCATCAGACAGCAGTGTTAACGTCGAGAATTTGTGTTTTCTTTTCAAATTTAGAGAAACATTGAAAGCTACCCTCTGATTTTCTTGCACCTATGACTGTGCTCTTTTTGATTATCTCACCTGGCATTGATGAGGTACTCCGCCAGACTGATGCTAGCAGGTGAGCCTGTGATGGTAACCTGGCGGTCGGTTGATCCGTCCACTGGGTTTGCAATCTTGATCTGGGCACCAGACATTTGTCTGATCTCATTGATCTTGGCTCCCTGGCGGCCAATGATGCATCCAATAAGCTACAGTGAAGAAGAGCAGGAAAGTTAAACAAAATAAAAAACAAAACAACAAAAATGAAAAAATGTACTTCCCATAAATGGTTGTGCATTGTCATGGGGTTAGTGCACACCCTCTTAAGACATTGTTATGATTTCCACTGAAAAGCCATGGGCTTTAAGTTCTCACAAGAAACTACCTTTGGTTAAAATGCCTAGAATGTCATTTGTGAACACAAACCACATCATGGTAGAGTTACCTCAATATCAACTATTGCAGCCTCACATAAAACTGAGTCACAAATCAGCCAACACTTCAAATGTCCTCACTTCAGGAAATTAGACTTTATAAAGCTTATTCTAGAGATTTATAGTGGACTTGAAGAAAAGTCAAGGCTTGTCATTTGTTGCAACAGGAGCTCTATCTTATTATACTTGTACCTGCAACTATGATAACCTGATCACCTTTTGTTTTGCTGTCAACAGTTGGTGAGAATGATGAAATCCAATCAACAACAGAAACAAAAATATGTGAAAGAAGAAACTGAAAAAGGACCTTACTTAGAGAAACCAGGTGACATTACCAAGAAACAACAGAAACAATACAGATCCTAACACAGACTGGATTACTGACCCTGGTGGGATCATATTGTTAAACATTGTAAACTACGATGTATGTAGTGGATGTATGTGCACAAGTTCAACTGTTAGAAATCCAAGCAATCTCAGGAACACTTTTGCTAGCTTGAGAGATTGCAGAACAATGATACCCTGCACAATTCAACCTCTTATATGATTAAATGATGATATACAATTTTGGGTAACTACTCTGAGTGACACTTGGTCAGCAACATCTCAGACCAAAAATAGCCCAAACCTGAGGTGCAGCCTCAAAGAAGACAGTTAAAAGCACTAACTGAATGTAACTGTAGAGGGTCTACTAGTATCATTTAAAAAGGCAAGAATCACTCTACAGAATAGACTAAAATGACAGAAAGTTAGAACATTCAACCACAATGTAAAGCAAGAAGTCCCTTGTGAAATGTGACCCATATGCAGCTAACTGGAAATGACATGGATGCATCAACCAATTAATAAACATGCTATAACTTAGTTAAAACCAGTTTCATGTAACACTTACATCATTTGGAATGGTCATCTCATGAGAACTGGTTTGAGCAGAAGCATCAATCCCTAACAGAGAAAATTAAAAAGATACATTCAATTAACAGTAAAAATAATAACTTTGTAGTAAGACAACATAAATAAGTTACAGTAAATAGCATCAAATATCAACAGGAAGGTGGCGCGCGGGGGATTTTTATGTCATAGAAATAATTTAGCGATTGACTGATCAGATAAAAATTCCACTAGATGTTTTTAATACAGTACACACAGACTATCGGTGTTTTCAGACTTGCTTTGAACAAAAAATAAAACACAGAAAAAGGTCAATTGTATAATACAAAGCTTTTCTGATTGGTCCTATTCAAGTGATGAAAACGTACAAAATGGGAACTACTGAAAACGGGAACATCTGTGCATCTTCCAGTGCGCAGCTGAATCAGGTTCCATTCAGCTACCCAAGAATAAAGGTGGGTTTAAACCCACAAATTCTTTCTGCAGCTTTTGATTGTGCAACAAAACTACTGATCAGTGTGAAACATTAAGTCTGTTTGTTCCATTACAAGTATCTGAATTCAGTCTATGAATTGTCAAAGACTAAAAAACATGACAAAAAAGAAAAAACAAACTATTTTAGGAAGAGCGTAATTTGTGGGGCGAGTGTCAGCTGGATCCATGTTCATCTGTCAGTCGTTGACACCTCGCGTTCTGCAAGTTGCAAAACTGCACGTTCACAAGTACTCTGAATGAATAAGCAAGGTTGTGCGTGTAGTCGGGTGATTTTAAAACTCTGAGCCTGACCGGTTTAAATGTTGTAGTGAGAGCCCATTGGCCTTGTTGTGCTGCCTACCAGTGAATCCCTGGTTGCTTGGTGCAATGGGGAAAGGGCTCTGCTGCATAGCCAGCTGGTGAAGCTTGGTGAGCTGTGGAGAAATAGCAGCAGAGGAAGACTGTGAGAGTAAGAGGAGGAGGCAGGGAGAGAAATGAAGGAAATGGAAAACACAGGAAGAGGGAAAAAACAAATAAAATTTACGGTCAGTACAGACGGCGACACAAAGAAGTTCCAAAAACCAGAGCATTTTGACACAGTGTTGTGGTGTGCATCACTAATCGTCACACAAAGATCAACATGGATACTGGTGTCTGATGGTCAGTGTGTTTTATGGCTTGTCTATGTGGGGTACCCAATAGATATTCCTCAAGTGCAGGCTGCTTCTCACTACGGAGAAAATTTCCCAACCAACAACAATACAAAACCTGAGCATGAACTGAAACAGTTAAAACTTTGCATCACAACTACAGGAGATTGCATGATTATATCTTTCTCTTATAAAAAGGAATTTCTGGTTTAATACACAAAACTGTTGCAAATGAATTACATAAATGTTATCACACAGCTTCAGAGCCTTAAAAGAATATAAACACCATTACTGTTGCATTACGTATCTGACTGGAAGTCCCCTGCTCTGATACCAGCAGTCAGTGTCAGGTAAAGCCTGTTACATACTCCATAAGAAGCGAGAACTTTGTTCTTTTGGAGGGCGCAAGAGCAAGAAAAAAAAGTTTGTTTTAGTCTGGTCAATTCATTCTCCACAAGATTACTACAGGGGGATGTCTGTGTTTTTATGTGCAATGAACAACTGACCTGGTGATTCACAATTAATGAGGGCGGGATGTGCACGCAGCAGTGTCCATTTCTTTATATACCACGTGTTGTATTCATTTTCGTACTTGTTCACCACCTGGATCAGCTCTTAATTAAAACTATCCATTCAACCACGCATTGGTGGAAACGGCAACTTTCTGCCTCACGCATTTCCACGTTAACCACACCCACCTCAAACGTCCGACCAATCACACAATACTTCACGGAGCCCCACGAGAAAAAAGTTTTGCACAACTGATGTGTTGAGAACAAGCCGCACGATGTCCCCAACCGCGTCTGTGAGATCAAAATGATGTCATTTTGTTCTTGTGGTCTCAAGAACAAGTAAAAGGTTCTCGCTTCTCGCAGAATATGTAACAAACTTAAGACTAATCATATACGGTGTATCACATCCAATGCTCCTGATGGAGCTCGTTTTTTTTTTTTTAAAGGGGGAAGAAAAAATTATTTTTAATTAAGCAACAAGTGGCCAAGGCACAAAATAATAAAGGGAAAAAGAGAACAATGTGTTTATCTAGGACAGACTAATGAATGAGAAGTGAAACAAGGCTGCACAAAGGGGGAGGGAAAAAACAAAAAAAAAGAGGGCGAGAGAGAGCAGCAGGGACAGATTATTATTCATGGTACAGTGGAGAGTCTGGACAAACACAAACAACAAATGTCAATTAGATTAACAACTGACTGCCGCTCAACGACAAACTGCATAAATATGAAATAAAGTGAAAATGATCTCTAAATGGTTAAAACAAAAAACTTTACAATTGTAGCTAAGGTGTGTGTGTGTGTGGGGGGGGGAGAGGGGGGGGCAAGTTCAGCAACAGTTGTAGGCTGCAAAACTTGATGTGAGTGGTTGAACATTTTGGAGAGAACAGTTTTTATTAAGGGTGGGAGAGATAGTAATGGTTGAGAGGGTCGTGTAAAAAAGTCTACTGCACTTACATCTGGCTGTGGAATCGCGTGCTGTCCTTGTACAGCATATGCCTGAAACATATGAAAACAAAGCTTTCAAAAGGCCTCACATCTGATTTTGTTGGGTAACTCCAACTATATCACTCTTGATATTCAAATATCTCTTTAAGACTCCAGCACATCAGAGCTTTAACGGAATTAATATTATCAAAAGACAATCAACACGGATGTCTTGTCCAAAATCTCCACATTTCTATGAACAGAGAAATCCTTAGTGACATAAAGGCAGAATCAAGGGAAAACCAAAAAGGAAGAGTTTTTTTTTCTCCCCAAGAATAAAAGTATTTAATAAGATAAAAGATATTGTGATGTTGAGAAAACAAGCACTAACAAGAATTTAGGTTCATTCCAACAGAGGAAAATAGGCCACTTTATTTCTGAAACTTAAAGTTTAATGCCATGAAACAACCTCTTGAGGGAAAAAAAAAAAACTTTGCAACTAAAAAAGCCCCCTGAGGAAACATCTTTTACGTTAACGGTCCTGGAGTTGCTGGTGCTTCAGTCAATTAGTAACCATTTTCTGAGCTTAAATACTTGTATGCATTCTAGGTAAGTCATGATGTTTTGCGCTCAGCCTTTACTATATAGCATATTATCAAATACGGATATCACAGATATAGAAAACAAACTGACAAATAACTGAGGGAATGGTTTCATCCCAAGAGAAATCTTGTGTCCATCTGATTTGTCATTTATACCTGTCCGCCTGCAAAGATGACAGGTGATCCAGAAGGCTTGGGCCGGTAGGGGATAGTGACCCCCTTAGGGGGAGACTGTACAGGAGACAAAGTCTGTATTAATACATTAATATCTATGATAACTTAAAGATGCATATTCTGGCAAATAATTAAGTCTCATCCCCAGTCTTATCAAATCTCCTTTAAATATATTCTATCTACATCACCACACAGCAGCTGAAGGCCCAGAGAAAACATCATCTTAAAATACATCATTCCCATACACGGTAACAGCTGCAATTTCATTTACTTCACTGCTTCCAGAGTCCACTTACCTCAAGCATGACCACACAGATCTGCTTAACACACTCAATTATGGACTGGGGAGTGCCAGCAATGGTGATGGCACGCTCTGTAGAGTTTGGGAGCATATCTCCTGCCACTTGTACCTGAGCACCAGTTGACTGCAACACACAAATGGAGAAAGATTAGATAAATCTTCTAGACTTGCTATATATCATCATCTGGGCTCAGTTATAGACTAAAAAGATAACAGCTAAAGCTGAGGAGAACTTTTTTTCTTTTTAGGATTTGTGCTGCATATTGTTAAATAAACACACCTCTCGAATTTCCTTGATCTTGCAGCCACCTTTCCCGATGAGGGAGCCACACTGGCTGGCAGGCACCACAATGCGCAGAGTCACTGGGGGCTTGCTGGTAGCTGTGCTGTTTGACATTGAGCTGCTTATATCCTGGCAAAAATATATAGTTAAGTTACATTAATTTGTTGTTGGGCTGGTCAGTGCTGACCTGCAAACTCAACACCTACCTCTTCCAACTTCTCAATGATCATGGAAAATGCCTTAAAGATGGCAGTTGTTGGACCTGCCAAAGTAATAATCCTCTCAGGACAATTGCCCTCAGAGATGTTGATGCGAGCCCCACTCTGCAGACAAGAAAAAAAGCAACAAATTTAAAGAGGTCCATATGTCAAGGGGTTTAAACCCTTCTGGCAAAAAAGGGGGTCTAAAATCTGAATTGGCAGCCTAATAAAATCAATTACATGGCTTGCTTTTGGAATGTACCATAATTACAGCAATACAGTAGAGATCAAAGACCTCACCTCTTCTCTCATCTTCTTCACAGATTCACCTTTCTATTAGCAGAGAATCAAAAAGTCAAATTAAGTATCACTTGAAAACAGAAAAATGTTCAGGTAATGAAACACGTTTTTTTAAAATCATAGTTTACCTTCCCAATAATGCTTCCAACTTCCTAAAATAGAAGACAAAAAAAGCTTGATTAGCTACAAACACTCAACAACAGATGCTATAAGATTTTACCACACTATGATATAAAGCTATTCACAAGTGCATCTTCTTCAGAAGCTATGTCTTCCTATGGTCACTATTTGGATTTAATAATAAGTACTTCTTGGGCTCTCAGCTGATGAAAGGCTACCGTGGAACCCACAATGTGTGAAGCGCATGGTGATGCTGCTCTTCTGAGTACCAGATTGACCAATGACAAATGCCATGCAATGCCTCCTGGTTGTTCATTTTCAAGTGTGTGACAGAGATGAAATATAAAATTTTATCTTTTAAGCTGCTGTCATTATTTAAAGATATTAGGGAAGAATTATCATGGAGGGAAGAGTTCCCAAAGTGTCAGACCATTACAATCATAAGAGTATCCATTTTGTTTATTGCACACCTGCTCTTCACAGATATAAAAGCAGAGAACGACACTGAAAAGATGCTTTTTTGCTTTTCTCTCAGGTGGCCTTGACAAAAGTGAATCTTACTAACTTACTAAACTCCATTGATCTGATGGTTAAAGTCTTGCCTGTGTTATACTGTGATAGACAGATGGTTAATCCAATCACAAGCAATTTTTTTTAAGTGTCTGCCCTTTCTCAACCAGTTTCAACCGAGAACTTCCCAGATGGTGCCATGTAACAAACCAGCTGGCGTGTGAAGAGAAAGAAGGGAGAAATTTCCATAACTATGAAGTTACGATGGATATTACTGCTGATTTAACAGAATTTACATGTTCTTTGCAAATACTGACTTTTAGACACAGCACATCAACCACTGATTAACACTTAGACAAGAAATAATTAGTCCTGTTGGTAGAAGAGCCAATAAAGTCACATGAGCAAACAATATCCCATTAACTAGCCATTACCTTTACTCATCCCATATAAGCTCTTGTACTTAATAAACACCAGGTAAAAGCATAATTACTTTTCTTCTTTAAAAAAAAAAAAAACTATTTCACAATTAAAATTTCCACATAAGTAGTGACCTCACCTTCCCATGCATGAGCAACCTAATGGTTAGGGTGACATTGAGCCCGCCTTCAATCACACCGGAGTCCATAACTGCAACTGTAACCTTCAGTACAGAACTGTGATCTTTGGTCACTGAGATGGATCTAAGAGATAAAGACAAAAATATACATCATTATACCCTGGGAAGATGGAAAGAAACACTGTGTTTCAGTTAGTGAGAGATACACTATGTAAAATGGCCTTTTGACACCATCTTAACACAATGCAAATAAGCTAAATACTACAAATCTCCATAACTCTGGCAAGCATTTACTGTCTACATCCGGCAGACATAATTCTATGACTATTTAAGAATTCTCAGAACCTTGTATCCTCTATACTATAGTCTTGCTGAATACAGACATAACAGTTACAAGGTCACATAATTAAAATGTCAACAATACACAAAGCATACCATTTAAGAGCCTCTGAATATCATGTATCCACTTAGTCATCTTACTACATCACCCTGACATTATAGTTCAGTAAACAAATAACTATAATTCGGGTAAACTAGTACAGATACAACGGACGTACTTGATTTTTCAAATATTAGCCACAGCAGTAAACATTATTTAATTTGGGACATGCTTTAACGTTTGTGATTATGTATAGGCTACTGGTGTGTATTTAGACTATCATTTGGTTGGTTGGGGGGGCGGCACGGGCTTATCTGTTTCAAGCATGCATCAGTTTTTTTCCAGAAGCCAAATCATCTGTCCCCACGAAACTGATTTACCACCATTTCCATCTAAAAGCAAGTTGTAAAACATATGGGCATATGCTTACGACGCTCTCATCGTTAGCTTAGAAACAAGTTTATAGTACGCTGAATTGTCAAATCGCCACTTATCGGGCCGACTGAACAGTTTATGTAAAATACATTCAAATGAATAAAGTGTAAAGAGAAATTGTTTAATAGCTTGTTCAGGTAGTACTGATCAATGGACTAATTGCTCTACAATTAGACCATTTAATCGTTAAAGCTAGTAGTGAGTCTGTTAGCCAGTTGTAGCATTATGGTTGCTCGCTGAGTCGGGAAAATGAATGGAGCATGCGTGTGCTTCTTAGCACAGCTAACTCGCTACTGAGCTTAATTTATATAGAAAAAAATACTAATTGTTTATCAAATATTGGTAGCCTTTGTGAAATTTTATTATGGTACCCTCATAAGGAAATATACAAAATATACAGAAGACATGAATTCTAAACGATACATGAAATTACTACGTCGTAGCAACTAAGCTAAGCTAACCAAATCGGTCTAAACGGAGACTGCGTGCTCATCACCATGCGGCCTGTTAGCACGCTGCATAAACAGTAGCTAGCTACTGCGCGCGATTTCTTTCCGCTACTTCTGGTCGTAAAAACAAAAATTAAAAAAACTTGGCATCAAATTAAAACTCACCTGATTTGTGCGCTGTTAAGTGATTGGGGGGAGGGTTGGGGTTGTAAGGGTAGAAGGGGAGAGGTTCGGGAGGGTAGAAACCCGGGGGAGAGTTTAGAAAGGACTCGGGGAAGAGGGAAGAGTGATGTGAGATCGAGCTCCACTCCTTTACACAAAGACAACAAAATTATAACCTCTGAACTTTCCCCCTTCACCCATCACAAACCCCCGCCCTGAAGCTGACCCGGAGATGCCCTAAATGCGCGATTTTTCATAAGAGTTATTTTCTGGTGCAACATGGCAGGTTACATAAAAAGATATCATAAATAAAAATAATAGTATTATGTACAAAACAAACGCGTTCCACTAGTCTAAAACGCCGAAACAGAAAAGGTCTGCTGTTGGAAATGACCGACAGACAACGTATTTCTTAAAGTTTATTGTAAAATAAATTCACGACTTTTCACTGTTGGTGTATTTGTTCAAAATAATAAAATTAAATTAAATTTTAGATTAAAGAACCACTAGTGGGCGTGATGCTTACTACAACTCAGTGAATACATTTTTAATATCCTGGGAGTGACCACTGCAGGGGAAAAATGCTGGACAGTTTCTTAGGATCTATTTATTGAGCAAGTTTAACTGAACATATAACTTTCAAATAACTTACATACGATTCGATTAAATTCTGCATCAAAAAACTTTTTTTTCTGTGGCCAAATACAGTAATGAATAAGACATTTTAACAAATAAAAATCTAATTTTCCTACTGATTTTACTAATTCATAAAGTATTTTTCCTTTCAACTATGGATAAAAGAGTTCAACATTTAGACAGTAGTGTATGTATTAGTATTAAGATAAAATCTCAAAAGCCAAAAACTGCAGAACACTTAGAAACCTTAACAACAAAATTCAGATAAAGTTGAATTGTTCTATTGATGTGATATTCCCAGCAATAGCCTGTCCATGTATTTTTAGTGTCATAAATAGAAAATGCAAGATATTATAAAACATGGCAATTCTGATGAAATACAGTTAAGAGTTATAACAGTCACTTTTGTGTGTTCATAGTTAATGATTGGGTTGCACTTTTGGAAATCAGCATTTCTGGGTGGGCTTGATATTGAGCTGGAAGCCTCAGTCCGAGTCGCTGCTGCTGCTGCTGCTACTGCTACTGGAGGACTGTGAACAAAGGAACAAAGGAACAAAGATCACACAAGTTGTTTAGGCATTAAAATCTTTAGTTTTGAACAAAAATCTGTAATTTAATTCATGATGCATTTGATAAATGCTAAATTTGCAATGCGAATCTGACAATGTGAAAAGATGACAGTAACCTCCCCTTATTCAGACAGCAGATGGGGTCATGTGATCAAAAAGCTGTATCAAAACTAACAATTGCCAAATACAAAATATGTACAGAATTTGGGTTCTGTAGGTATAGAATTTAGGGGCACCAAACATTTCCTTATCAACAATAATAATCATATTGATCCCTAACTGTAATGTATGTCTTTCTCTGTGTGCAATGTATGTCTTTCTCTGTGTTTCTCTGTACTTCATCACAGCTATTTAGTGACAACGCGTGTCTCCGGGACTGACATAAAGTTTTGGAGATTCGGAATTAACATTTTTAGCATCAGGATGGGTCATTCTCACACTATTTTACATTCTTACTTTAAACCGAACCTCACCTTGCCATGTTTGTGGTGCCCAAGCTTGTGCCCCTTATGTGCTTTCTTCATCTTTTTCTTCATCTTCTTATTCGCTTTGTGCCCAACCAGCCCCATTCCCATTCCAGCCAATCCACCGGTTAATGCTCCAGTCATGGGATTAAACCCTCCTGGATGACCTTTGTGGTGACCTTTGTGGTGACCTTTATGGTGACCTCCTTTTGGAGAGTGTGGATATTGACCTGGGTAAACACCTGCAGGAGGGACAGCTGGATATCCACCTGGAGCCATTGGATAAGGATGAGGTCCAGGAGCTCCATAAGGCATCACCCCTGGAGGAACACTCGGTCCCATTGCTGGGTTCATCACTGCTGGGTACTGACCAGCTGGGTATGCTGGGTATGCTGGGTGTTGAGGCTGGGGGAAAACACCGGGTGGAGGAACAGGGGGACATGCAGGGTTGTACCCAGGAGGGAAGGCAGGGTTTGGTGGACCAACAGGGGGAGGAGGACCTGATACAGACAGGCACAAATAGACAATGCTTAAGAATTCCTTTATCAGAAAATATATATAAAACTAGTTTTATCATATTAAGCTCATGTGTGAAATCCTACCTTGATTTGGCCACATGGTTTTGTGAATTAACTTGATAGGATTAAAACTTCACACAAAATCCTGTGGAATTAAGCAGATGGTAAATGCAGTTTAAGCATCTGGTTAAATGCTAAATATGAGTATTAAAAAAAAACAGAATAGTGTGACTTTATTTAGTCTTAGCCCATTTAAATTGCATATGTTTGTTTAATTGTATCAACCTAATTACTCATCATTAAAAAACAAGTAAATAAAATAAGATCAAACTTAAATAGTTTTAACATGTCACAATATCCTCATTATTGCTAAAAAACTAACAAGCAAACAGCTTGTTCAACCAAGATTTAAATGATTTAAGCCAGTTTAAAAGAGTTTCCATAATTCCAATTTACTGGACAATATTCTCCAGTTACTTTTCCATTTACTCTTAGAAACCAGAACTTATTTGTTCAAGGACTGGTTCAATCTTAGAGATATTAATTTTTACAATGACACAAAAGAGAGAAAAAGCAAAACATGCCAAAATTTTAGAAAACTTTGCAGAGAACCTTGCAGTGATAGAATTTCAATTTAAGATTTTAAGCCATTGGCAAGAATGGATGCTTCTGATTAGAAATGAAACACAGAGGCAATACTGGATCACTGATGTGTTTACTTAATTGCACAGTTAGATTAGGTAAAGGTATTGATTATCATTTTTAAAAAATACAGGTATAAACATACTTCCCAGGACACTGGGAACACACACAGCCAGTGAAGTCTCATATATCCTTTGAATCCTTTATGCATGTTATCAAGTCCAAATCATTATATTCTGTAAAGCACATTAATATTGAAAACAGACTCAGTACAAGTTGACAGCAACTCACATTTAAGCCTTGATAGTTAAACACCACTGGACATCTTCTCCATACAGGTAAGATTCTTGTCTTGAAATAGATGTGAACTAGTATTATGGTGTAGCTGTTTGCAGTATGTTTGTTATCTTCTTACAACTATAAAACACTCGAAACCCATTAAGTCAGAAAACTACGACGTGACATGTCTGCGAAATGACTGTATACATTGGTCTACGCTGATATCTTTGACAACAGTTTGCAATTTCGTACCACTTTCTCCATTTAACTTTCGCCAGCTCAACAGAAATCAACAAAACGTTTATTTGACCAAAATAATTGTTGTCAGTCCAAATTATTTTGTCTCTCACAAACACATGCCTGTCGTTATAGCCGTAAGATAACTTTGATTTACCTGATAAACTCGCCTCTACAGAACTCGTTAAGCTTGTCAGAACTTCAGAGCTTCGTGTTTGTCTTCCGCATTGAGCTGCACGGAAGTTACAAGAAAAAAAGACGTACCAGGAAGCCACACCCCTGCAAGAACATACGCTTTGTGTTTACGCAATGGCAAAAGTCCAGTTTCTGCTCGTTTCTGTGGCACAAAAGATACACAACGTTGGTCACTCCCGACCATTGTGTGTTATGTTTTGAGAGGGATGTGTCAGTGGGATGTTACCCATGACACACATACACACACACACACCTGACTGGAAATAATACTATTTAAATTTTTGAATTCTACGAATACATAAAGGATTACATCATGAATAAAGAGTTGTGCAAGCAGTTATGCATACATCGATGGTATCACAAGCTTTATGAAAATTCAGAGAAAGATACAGCATTGTTTTGTCTCAAATACATAACCAGACCCAGGGTGATATCTTAGAGCAAGCAAAGTTGTATTTACAGACCTAAAAGCTTTCAGTTTAATACCTTGGTATCGTATTTTTTTAATAACAATTATGACAGCAAAGAAAAAACAGGAGGGTGTTACAAAATCAACAAAGGCTCTTTTCTAATTGTGTCTTACATTCAGTTTAAACAGTGTGACAATGAGCCAGCATATCCAAAACCAAAAATACAGTAAGAATGTAGCAGCTTAATGGAATTCTCCCATCATTACTCTTATTATTCATACTTTTTATATTCTTATTGGGATATGACAATGCAACAACAAGAAAATAATTCATTCTTAACACTTTCTCACCGGTTTAGCTTATTAGAGAACTTAAATATGATAAACACCATTTAGTTATATTAGATTAACCTAATTTTTCATAAGTGATTATTCATAATTGCTCTTTAGAAAATGCCTGTTACTTGAGCTATAAAGGATTGTGTTAAATATAATTCTAAAATTCTTAGAGTTGAAATTCAACTCAAAAATTCTTACAAAGAATTCAAATGCTGTACATTTGCTACAATTGATGCAATATCTAAATGAAAGGCATAAAGAAATTACAGTGTGTTAGAAGTTAAGAGATTTAGAACTATGCCACATATAGTTAAGCATTTGACCATGATGCTTTTTGACAGTATCACAGAAAAATATTTTAATGCGTGACATGTTACAAGTCAATGAGAAGAGCGTGAGTAATCTGTTCACAAAACACTGATCTGTCATTCAGGCATCCAAGTCAATGTGAATAGGAGCTCCTTCATTGCTGATCTCTTTGAGCTTGAAATAGTCAATACTTTCAAGCTCAAAGGCATAAAGAAACAAATCCCACACTGGCTTCAGCTATGAGTATTGGAGGATGTAATAAAGTAAAATGTTACATTGTAATCCAGCGCTCACAGGATGAAATGCTAATTTTCCAGATTTGAACAATTTAATGATAACTTGCAACTGAATAGAAAAACGTTAATGGAAAAATATAAAGTTTTAGAACAGATAAGAAATCTCCCCATCATGGATTTGTGCAATAAATACGAGAAATCAAGACAACAAGGGGGAAAAAAGGAACCTCTTTATGTCCCTGGATTTGATGCAACTCCATGTTGTCCTGCATTAACGAATAGATAAGCGAGTTTTCATCTTCATTGTTTGTCTTATCTAATCCTTCATTAATTTATGATGCAGCACTGCCTCTGTGGAGGAGAGGAATGTGTTATTCAAAAAGTATGGTTTGCAGTATGAAAGCAAACTTGTAGCGGAAGAATATCACAGCTTCCACCTGAGCTGAGTCTCCAATCATACAGAGTCTAGTGAACTATTAGGCGTGAATGCACTCTAATTGGCTACTTTAGCTCTGTACCATGACATAGTGACAATGACAGGTGGATTTATAATCCACAGGTTTATTCAAATGTCTTTGCTGCTTTTTGTTATTTTACAGTTAGAAAAGTCAACACAGTATTTGTATATAAAGCTACTGTTCACTGTTATGAGAACAAAAGTCATTCAAATTCATACAACTCAAGTGAACAAATGTGAATGAATGTTTGACCACTTGGCTACTCAATTTGGTCCCAGGAAGACTGCAGCCCTGCAGGTTTTCCCTGCTTCAACACACCTGACTCAAATTCAATAGATCAAACAGTCTATGAAGTTCTGCACAATGACTCATTAATTCAGTGGTTTTACAAACTGGGGGGCGGGCCCTCCTGGGGCCAGACCATTTGGTGGCATTAATGCAATACACCTCTGTGTGTGTGTGTGTGTGTGTGTGTGTGTGTGTGTGTGTGTGTGTGTGTGTGTGTGTGTGTGTGTGTGTGTG
>JAOXYM010000003.1:19381065-19400950 GCA_028567055.1 Leptatherina wallacei | reverse complement strand
GTACAGAAATAGACCCCGTAGTTTAGACTGCGCCTTCTAATCCGGTGCGGCTTATGGTGCAGAAAATACGGTAAATACAGCTGAAACAAACTTCAAGGTTGAATTGTCTGTGTAGGGTGAAAAGTGCAGAGACTTTGGGCAAGACCGTCAAAAAACATTATTAGATTGATTTATGAGGGTGGGGGGAAAGAAAGGAAATTTTTCCGGAAATAGCTCCAAAAATAGCTGCAAAATCTAATTTATTGATCACAGTCAGAAACCATAAATTGGCTGCAGTCTGCAACCTTACCGCCAGATGCTATTAAATCCAACACAATTTATTTTAAAAGAGAAAAATTATAAATAACTTGGATTTGAATGAACTTTTTAAAACTTTGAATTGTAATTTCATTAAACATTTTCTACCGAGTTTTTAAAAAAGTGTTTACTTCCACAAAACAATCAATTAAAAACAACATTTAATCATAAAAAGAAAATGACACAAAAAGCTAATTAATGAATACAATTAAGATCCAACATTAATCAATTAATCATTCTAACATTTGGCAAAGACATCAGCAATAAAAGGGTTCAGTGACGCACCGTGCCTCTCCATCCTTGCAGAAGGGGCATGTACAGGCTTCTCTGCGGTTACGCCGCCCCTGAGGTGGTGGGCTTATATCCTCATCATCCATAGCGGTACTGTCATCCAAACTTTCTCCTCCTGTTTGCAAAGCATGCTCTCCTGTGGTAATAAAGGAAGAAATATTTAAGTTAAGATAATGTAGACAATGCTTTAATAACTTTGGTTTGTACATATCAGTCAGCTTCAGAATACAAAAGAACTACATACACCCCACCCCCGCCCTTTACAAGGCAACCTTAATTAACCATTCATTAAGGGCAGTTTAAACTAAAAAGTTAGAATATTTAACTGTATATTACACAGAAATCCATTTGTCTTTTAGATTCATAAAATCCATTCAAAATAAATGACATCTAGGGACCAATCACAATATCAAGTTGAAGATTTTCACTATTTTTTCACTTTTTCATACAATCTAAACATGATATTGTAAGTCATGTGATTATTGGGTCAAATGTTGGTTGACCTGAGCCCCCTGGGTTCTAACCGTTACAAAAATTTTAGTTCAATGTCAGCTCTAACTTTGAGGAATTAACAATTTTGCTGTTGATTTGACTTCAAACTAACCGTGCATTGTGTGTAGTTGATGGGAAGCACATGATTTCATAAAAAAGGGCAGCAGACTCAGCGATCCCTCACAAATGTTAAGTTTTTGATCAACTGTAGCCTAGCAAGCAATCAGTGGCAGAATTAAAGAGGGTTTAGATATGATAAAAAGGCCTCTAAATGATGGGAGGGTTGAAGTTACACCCCTGCTGCAACATAGAGGTAGTGCCCAACCCACAACTAAAGTGTAATGTGACACCAGCATGTTGCAGGATGCAGTGTCACTATTCAAATGAAAACTGAAAATGAACACATGCAGCTAAGGGTTCAGGAAAACACAGCTAGCTGAACTGGTTTAACCAGAATTGAACAGATCAAGTTATATCAAATTAAGAGATGCAACACCAAGTACAACAATCTCTGATCTAGAGTAATTATTTATCCATCTTTCTCAACATAGCATTTCATTTAGGACTCCTACAATGTTGATCCAAATTAAAACAGATAGGAGGAACTTTTAGTAATGATTACAAAGAAGGCCAAATAGCCCTGAAATTATTTAGCACAACTAAGGATGACTGACCTCCTGTGCTGGCGATGGTAATGGGAACTCCCTGCAGCTGATGCATCTGCAGCCCAGTACTTCCGAGTGTGTTCAGATTTATTGTCTGAATGCCTGGTATCTGCACGGTATTGACAGGTACTCCTCCGGGACCAGCAGCTCCTTGAGTATGGCCAAGTTGGGGTAGAGACTGCATTGGGGCCAGTGTGATCTGTGCACCTGCTGGACTCTGGATTTGAATGGTCTGCCAGCTAACTTGGCCATTGGGGCCTACAGTGCGTAGGAGGATGGGCCCTGTGTTTGGCATAATTTGAAGATTTTGAAGCCCTTCTTGGCTGAGTGTTGGAGCAGCAAATACTTGACCGCCTGCGGTCGCAACAGTACCGGCCTGGATGGTTTGCAGAGGTGTTCCACCTTGGATTATCTGCTGAGGTTGAATAAGGATTTGCTGAGGCTGTTGCCCATCTCTGTTTTCTGCCTGAATTGGGATGCCAAGAGAAGTTGCTGGGTTCTGCTGATAGGTCCCTGTCACCGATCCATTACTCTTCTGTGTTTGAGTAATTCCATAAGAGGAGGTGGTCTGCGTTGTGACAGTGGACGCACTTGTCATGTACCCTGCCCCACTGTTTGACGACACTTGCTGCTGTGATTGCTGTATGAGTTGGTTACCCCCTGAATCTCCACCACCACTTGCATCCCTCCCTGTAGCACCTGTACTGACAGGCAACAAAGTGATGTTTCCATTTAAAGAAACTGGCATATTTGCCAAGAACTGGGGCTGGTTTTGTAACACACCATTGCCTAAGCTAATATTTTGTATGGGGATGGCTCCCTGAAGGACACTAGGCATGGTTATGATGTTTCCTGCAGCACCAGCTCTATTGGTTGCAGCGATGATTTGCTGACCATTGGGAGAGGATACTATCTGAAACTGTTGTCCTGCTCCTGTTGCAGCAGGCATAGAGTCTTGCTGGGCAGTTGCAAAATGCAGTGGTTGGCCATCTACGGTCTGAAACTGGGGTATAACCTGGTACTGAATATTGGGCATCACTCCTGATATAGTGGTGAGCACCTGCTGACCTGGCATTGATGGAGCCTGCGCTACTACGTACTGCTGCTGAGCCTGAGTGCTTACAGCAGCTGCTGATGATGACAGCACCTGTCTGCTCTTGCCGGTGTCTCCTCCTATCATCACACCTGAAGAATCAGTGGTGACAGTGTTAGAGCCTGAGGAAGCTTGAATGCTGAGAGGAGCAATCTGCCAACCGTTGGCACTGGAAGTGAAAACACCCTGGTTTATTTCCAGCTGTTGCTGCTGATTTTGTTGTTGATCTACTGGGGAATCACTTTCTCCAGGGGTGTCAATTCGACTACATGTGGCTGCCAACAAGGCAAGTGGAGATGGTTGCTGCGAGTCCTGGAAAATAAATAAATAAAGATCAATTGAGATTAAAGAATGGTTTAAGTAAATACAATACCTGGTCAAAAAATGTCACGCTATTATATTTTGTTGGACAAACTTTACAATTGTTTATCGCCCACTACTAAAGTGGCATCATTTTGATATGCTTATGCAATGATACTTCAATTCTTTCTAGAATTGCATGTATTTTTTTCCTCAAGATTTTGTATTGATGATGGGAGTCAGACCACTGCATATAATCTTCTTTAGCACATTCCAGAGGTTCTCAATGGGGTTAAGGTCTGGACATTCTGGTTGTCAATCCATGTGTGAAAATGATTTCTCATTCTCCCACCCACTCTTTCCTAGTCTAAGGCTGATGAATTATGGCAATTGTCATCTTAGAATATGCCCAAGCCATCAGGGAAAAGAACAATTTGCATTTATGGGAGAAAAGAGCCGGCCATTCAGTATATTTAGGTAGTGAAATGACATAATTTTTTTGGCAATTATTGGTGCGGAACCTTGACCTATATCCATGTGGTGAAAAAAAAAGAAATAAAAGGCAAAATTCCCAGATTTTTCCACGTTTGTGGTGTCAGAACATTCTTATAGGCAAAATGAAAAAGTCCTACAAAACAAAAAGCTGCAAACTGAAGTAAAAAAAAAAAGGTTTATAATTTAGATTTATTTACAGCAATGATTTTAGCAATTACAGTAAAATAGCAATAAATGAAAGTAGCCCTGATGATGACAGAAAGTAACAAAAGGAGATTGCACATGTGATTTAATAGGATATTTTAAACAGCTGAGGAGCCTGAATTGAAACCTTAAAATGACTCATTTTGATTTTTAAAAAAAGGTGTATTCACAATTCTGTGAATATTTAGCATGAAATTATTTTTCAAAAATGTGTAACTCTGCTTTGTAAATACCAATTAAAAAAAAAATATATCAAAAAGTAAGACTGCAATTAAACCACAACTCTCAATGCAGTACTTTTAGGGGAGTGGGCTTTAGAGAGAAGACATGAGGTGGAGGGGGTGGGGGGTATGGGAGGGACCACATTTTTCAGTAGCAGCGGCGGGCTCTGCTTCCCCTCCCCCCAAACCCACCCATCGCCCTCCCACACTTTATTTTGCCCTATAAACTAGCACAAGTCTCTAGCCACCCCCTCCGAGGCCAGCCAAATGGGCCGAGCGAGAGGCACATTAAGTGCCGGGGTTTGACGGGAACACCCCGTGTGGGCGAAAATTACCTGCCCATTCCCCACCCCAGTGACATGTGCTCTGGGGAGAAAATCAACAACCCGCACAGGTCCCGATACAGTCGAGTCCCAGAATCAATCCAACAAGTAGCAAAACATGTCAGATTCAGGCAGACAAGCATGTGATTTGGCAAGAATGCGAGTCTGCAACTGGTTAACCTACTTGTGAATTTGTGTTTCGCTTTTGACTGAATCCTCCGCTGCTCTCTACAGCGGCCATTTCACTCTGCTGCTGATCTGCGGAAGAAGAGTTGTAAGATCATCGACTTCCAAAACAGCAAAGCACAAAACTGAGAATGAAATAATGGAAGAAAAAACCCAAAGTGTAAAACACAGACAAAATCGTTACAATAACTTAACAGGTTTTGTAGCTCCTGTGCACGTATTTAAGAAACAAATGCAAAGAAATCCATGTCTAAGAACTCACAGGGCCAGCTAGCCTATGAGCTAAGCTAACACGAACTCACTACAAGTAATGATCAGAAAAAATGCTAAGTAGTAGCTATAGTGTTCGACATCGCGTCAACACTTCTGAAAAATATGGCTAGTAATCTATGTAATCGCAACAGTAAAAAGATAAATTCTCAGTTGCCGTGTCATTTAAAAACAAAATCTTTAGTTAGTTGACTAAATGTTGTTAGCGAAGTACTAACAAGTAACGCTGAAGTAACGTTAGTTGGTCACTTTTAAACTGCTTGAGAGGGCAGCTCGATAACAATACAGTACAATATATGTAACAGCTGATACAACAGAGTCGTCGTACTTTGACGTTACTTCTTACTGTTGGGTTAAAGGTACGCTCACATTATGCCACTGAGTTTTAAAAGTTCACTTACTGCTCATAATTTGAAGACGGGAGGAGTTTCTCTGCTCTTTTTTCGGCTTGACAACTTTTCACAACTTCACACAAACTTAATGTGCCCCCTCCCTTTGAAGAAGGAGGACGGATGCACTCGATTTGTACACCTCTGAAACCTGTTAGCTCCGCGGGACACAATCATTGACTTGAATGTTTCCATCAGTTATATTCAGTCAATGGCACCCAATTAGACCGAACTTCTTTAAATAATTAAGTAAGTCGATTTACTGTTTCATTTAATTCTTAACTTACCATAAAAATGACTAACTTTTCAACAAACGACAGCAATTAAATGTTCAAAGTCTATCTTAATAAACTATTCTAAAAAAACGGCGTGCCAAGCCCGACTTAATTTAATGTATTTTGATAGCTGTCCTATCGGACTATACCCATAATTAAAAGAAGCATCCCTCTTTGAGAACAACTTGTGAAAGATTGAGGCTTTCCTCCAATAGAAAACCTTGAGCCTGCCAGTGAGTGGCATCAGCCAATACTATTTTTCCAAAGGCAGACAGTTGGGCGGGATCAAGCATGGTAGGTTGCGCTCCTGAGTATGATTGACGTTGGGCTATCTGTTTTCCGCATAAATGGCGCCATGAGTTTATAGTCCACCTAAATACTGATAATTCAATTTATCCATCTGGAAGACGGGTTTATCATTCAAAATAGATATAATGCCAAGGATTGACTCTTGTTTTGAACAAGGAGGTGGGGAGGAAGGAGGGCGGACTTGGTATTTGAGTCTTGCCTCCGTGGCCAGTGGCCACTCCCTTGTGGCTGTCGGTGTGTCGATAAACTGTAAGGAGGCGGGAGGAGTCGGCCAGGGTGGAGGAGAAGAACCCTTTTATCACACTCACAGTGGCTACAACCACGCTGGGAGTGGAAAATGGCTCTCCAGTGGGAGGGCTCTTATCATTGAGATTTGTGAGGGGGCTGTCAGTTAAGCAGCACATGTGCCCATGTAAACAGGCCAGAGGGTGGAGTCCATCCTTAGGCAAGGCCTGCACCTTGACTGATTTGTCTGAAGTTACACTCAAATGTTTCTTGAATTAGTCAAACACATGACTATCAATGGTCATTGCACCACTTCCACTTAGTTTGGGTTTGTTAAATTCCCTGTGTTCCTGTTAATGATCTGGTTGTAGGAGAAGCAATCCTGTTATTATTACAGAGAAAAGTTTTGTTTTGTGTTATTCATTTTTTTATGTTTTTTTTTTTACCTTTAGTTTTATCTGTTATGGGCATTTTACTATTCATATGTCAAGTCTATTTTAGATATTTTGGATACTTTTTGGGTCTGAGCTTTCTGCCCACAATATCCTCAGAGGAACTCAATAAGTGGAGCAGAGAAAGTACTCCCTCCTCAGCCTACTTCAGAAATCTTCAAACCAGCAACTAAGTTTTAGGCTACACCATCAAATTTCTTAGATGTCTTAAAGGTAGAAAAACCAGTGACCTAAATATAGCCTATCTATTAAAGTATAAATTTGTACAACAGTTTCAAACAAATATTGTACATCAGTTGGATATGATTTACCACTTTTCATCAGTTAAGGAAATAATCTAAAATAAATAAACAATTGCACGTAACATTTTTAAATGCTTTATATGTTTTAAAAGCCAAAAGTAAGATTAGCATTTGGCTTGGAGAAAAGGCTACAAGTCAGTCGTTCAAACTTTGTTCGCAGGCTATAAAAATCTAAATAATAAATATGACAAATTCATGGTATACGGCTCCTTGAACTTTCCTGAACCGATTTAATCCATCTTAGCAGTGATTCAATAAGGGTTTAGAACTCTTCTAGAAGGAAGACACATTTGTTTCCCAAAATATACTCCCTTCATTTGGTGTTTTGATTATGATGGTTGGTAATATTGTCACAGATTCAAAACCTCCCACAAACTTACTGGGCAGAGATCAGGGGACTATGAAAGTTTAATTATAATGGATAAATCCAATGACTCTTCATATTCAGTGAATCAAGGTAATGTCATCAGAGACGGCCTCCACCAGCATAGCATTTTTTGTTCCATAAAAGAATATTCACCCAAAGCAACTATGCAGATGAAGTAACTAACTAGATAGTCAAAAAAAGGGACACAGTGAGTCCCAGAATATCCTAGGAGGCTAAGCATTCAGTGTTTTTGTCTGTAAAGACAATTTAGCTGCCTAACTTGAAATGATCTTACTCTGAAGTTAGCAAACGTCTTTAATATCTTAATAATAAGTAATTAGTAACTTGTAATTCCTCAGTAAATAGGCTACTGCACTCTGAATTGCTCATAGGCTAAATGCATACAACACTTTATCGAAGGGACAAATGGTTTATATTAGGATAAACCACGTGTTTTAAGTAAACAAAACAACAACCCTCAACTGAAAGGGTGATAGGTCAGAACTAAACAACAGTTTGAAAAAAGTTGCATTTTATTTTATGCAAAAAATAAACTTTTAAAAGAAGCTGCTTTGTCATAATTAGGGTAATATTTTCTCCTTTTGTTACTTCGACATAATGCTCCTTCTCACGTGTGTCGTACTGGTTTTACCTCTGACATTTCACACAACCTGTCTGCAGGATGTGTCGCAGTTTGCGTCCCACGCGCATAACTTTTGTATTTCAGATGAGATGCAAAGTCACTTCCTACAGGCGCCTCAACCCGAGGGGATCCGCGCAATTTCAACCAACCGACGAGTTTCAGTGAAAATGAAATCAGCAGAAACCTACAATCAGCAGCTCCATCGTCGATAAAGCTGAAGCCTGCTGGGTGCACATTGACAGTCCTCTGAAGGCTGCAGATGAATGTTTCTGATATGTTGGCGCTTTAACAGGAAACGAGAGGCACAGCGCTGCCGACAGAACTGAAACCTGCAGCTTCTATGAAGGTAAAGCTCCTTTTCGTTTGTCAAGATTGTTCGTTATTTTGTATGAAAACACAGGCAAAAAATTGTTCGCGCTGTTTGGTAGAACACATTTTTCATGGGTTCCATTCACAGCCTGCAACGAAGCTCTTATTATCACAATAAATTGAAACCTTCATAAGTAGTAATTTTGATAAAGATTACTCCTATAATCATAAGCTAAGTCATTCTGAACGTTGCCTCTATCTTAACATTGTAATTGTCTATATATTGTGTATATATTGGCTATATGCTCTTACTGTGCAATATGCCACCACACTTATATGTGCATGAATTGTTTGATCTGTTTTTCTGGTGTAGACCTTTAATTTAAACAGAAAATATGGATTTTTTTTATCACACCAGTGTTTTCCCTAATCTGTTATGTTTAGTTATTATCAGTTGTACTCTCTTATTTAAAACATTAAGCCTATTTCACTGTTTATTTGATGCTAATTTTAGCTTGTGCCAGATGAGTTGTGTTTATTATTTGTAATGTAGTCATACAAACTTTCTACCCTTAAAGCTCCATCATCCAAAATAAACGTCAATGAAAAGTTGTTCTTAAATATAAGGGATAGGAGAGATAATGATAATTAAAAAGTGGTAACTAGGAGTAGTGACATGGGCTAATAAAGGCAAGATTAATCAGTCAGAGTTTTTGGCATCGTACTCTAGTCCAGGGTTCCATAACTCAGTCCTTTAGGGCCACTGCCCTGCAGGTTTTAGTTGTTTCCCTGCTTCAACACACCCAATTCAATGGAAGCACATTTCCTCAACACTTTGTTTTCAGGTCCTACACAACCCTGTTAATGAGCCCATAATTTGGGCCTGGTGAGTGCAAGCAGAGAAATGGCTAAAACCTGCAGGACAGTGGCCATCAAGGACCAAAGATGAAGAACCCTGCTCAGTCCCTTAAAAGGAAAAAATTAAGGAAGCCCCAAAGCTACATTTCATCTCCAGCTCTTTGCTTTTGCCTTGAAAGCTTTGACATCACCATGCTCCCTGGCTGTCTATGAACTGATGCAATGGAGAGCTCATCCTCCAGGCGGCGAGCCTGGATCAACAGCAGCCGACAATGGCCAACTGTGGAGGAGCCCGAAGGGTCGCTGTGCAACCTCCCATCTACCTCTATAGCTGACGACGATGTCTTTTCTGATGGTAAGAGAAAAAACTCAGGTTATTCTTCTGCCGGTTGAAGATGCCATTCCTTTTTGAGAGGCTTGAAAGGACTTGCGGTAAATTTTTTAGCATAACAAATACATAATAAATTATTATTTTTTTAAAAATGTCATGTTTTTTTTTAGTAAAATCAAAATGCTTAACAGTAATCAGTGCTTTCACAGTCTTCAAGAAAAAAGTATTTATTTAATGAGGATTACTCAAGTGTTTGATTTCCACAGGATGCTTCACAGGAAAAATTGAGAGTTGGCTCCTTAGCTGTGGGTGAGTCAACTTGTTTTTGTTGTAAGATGATATTTTCTGAGCGCTGCTTCAAACAGGTGCTGAAGAACAACGTTTAACACTGGAAACTAGTTGACAAACAACAAGCAGAGTGGAAACTCTGAAGTCGGTTGTTACAGGAAGACAGTACTACAAGGCAGCCACAGTATTGCTTTCTCACCATAAAACCCTGAAATGACGCAGACTTATAGCTCCATTGGAGAGAAAAAAAGAGTCCCAATCCTCAAAACCACTACATGAACACACGAGCTGACCTTTTGTTGATTTGGGAACGTTTATTCACAGGTGATCTGTCAGTGATGACAGCTGTTTTGTTCTAGAAATATCAGGACATACATTTTTAGATGCAAACATTTCAATAAAAAAGACAAATTCAGCTATGAGTACAAGGCAATTATATAACTAAAAAAGAAGAAGAAGAAAAAGTTCTGTGTTTTCTTTCATGAAATTGATTGGAGGAATGAGGAAGAATAACTTATGTTTCTTATGTCAGTCATTAAGAGGGAAGCTGCATCTGCTGCGGTCAGTAATACATTCTGTGTATCAGCATCTAAATGTTCAGAGAGAGGGAGTAGTAAAAGGAATAGCTTGTGCTTATTCTCAGAACTCAAAATGGAAATGACCAGGCTAGCTTAGGGGTGGTGACTTGAATGTTAATAGTTCTACAAGAGGAAGTTGACAGACGTTAACAGCCTTTTGAAAGCTGATTACATGGTATATCTAACAAGCGTGTACTTTAACTAGCCTGCTATCATTCTCCAGATAGAGCCAGCCATGCAAACAGACAGAACTTTGATACATGCATGCAAATTATACTATTTCTGCATTAAAAATTTAGATATGTCTTACAGGTCAGATGCCAGCTCAAAGAACAACAGGCAGCTTAGTTTAGGTAAGTGATGAACTGTCACGAATGATACTGTAATTCTGTAACTATGTGCTGAAATATTTATAAAGCATTAATATACTGTTGCAGGAAGTAAATGAAGCTTGGTGACTTTTCATTTTTGAAGACACTAAAATCCTTTAAGTTAAACAGCATCAATACAATTGAGAAATATGTCATTACAGAATAGTCACAGCATTTAAAATGTGACTTAAACAGTATTATAGTGTAACTATGAAAATGCAATATCCATAGTAAACAAGTTAATAAGTCTGAGACTTGAAAACACAGTTACATTGTGCTATTGTATCTGATTGAGGTGAAGCTGGTTTTCCAGTTCTCAAATCTCTAATATTATGCTGTGTTCGTCAAGCTAACAAGTAGAGTGCAATGAAAAGTATTGTATTTCTTTTTTTTAAAAAAGAAGTAAATGCAAATACTAAAGTAAAAACAAGTACACTTGGCTTAGATTTAATTAGCATATTTAAGTTTATGTACTTAATTTATATTTCACATGGGAGATTAACATGTTATGTTAATAATCACCCTGATAACTAATTAAATCACTGATCACATCTTTCTTCAGAATCTGCCCTGCAAACCAATGCTTTTATTGATGACCTGAGTCTTGGAGCTGATGGTGAGCTTTCACACACAAACAAACACGCACCCACAGGCAAACTTATTTTTCTGGCTTTGTGGTTATCCATCATAGACGTGATACTTTCCACAGCTCGTCCACCCAATCCCTAATCATGCCTAACCTAACTGCCACTTCAAACTTTAACACAAGTTAATTATGTATCCTGACCTTTGAAACAAGTCTTAACCCTAAAAAAAATCACTTTGTACCTATGGGGATAAAATAGCTGTCCCTAGTTTAATAAAAAGTCTCTTTAATTTGGTATGCAGTCAGATTTTTGTCCCTATCATGTGGGAAAGACAAGTATGCTTAAGGGAAGCTAATAAAGCACAAGGCCAGAAAAGTTTTTTTTTTTTTTAAAGAACATTTTGTTTTAATTATTTATAAATTTGTTCTCTGCAAACGCATTAGCATGCACAACATTTCATATGTAAATTGATATTTTAAACGGATAAGCTGCTTTGGGATATGTTAGCAGATATTCTATTTAATCTCTTTGCTCATCGTCAATTTGAATTAGTTAAGGTGGAATTTTCGAATCTGAAGCATTTTAATCAGACTGAAGAAATACATGTCTATGTAAGCAAAGCTAATGTTAAACGAGATTAAAGTATGAAGGTTTTTTTTTCCCCAACAGCAAATCGATGCTAATTTTCATGAGAATTTATACAAAATGGATGCTGAATCATAACCATATTGCCTATATAGCAATTCACTAGCCCATTCTATTATGAATAAAACATTCAAATGTATTTATGAGTCTTCAAACATTCCACTGAATTAGACTTCTATCTATTAGGAATTCAGTGTTTCTTTGACTTCCTGCAAGGCCTGTCTTTGCTTGTTGATGGCAGGTACAGTCCATCTAAAACTAACAGTAAAACACAGCAAGATGAGCTGGCTTCCTTTAGACTTTTGTTAAGGCTCCACTCCCTGGTAGGAAGGCGAGAATAGAAGGGATTTTCCACGTGTTATGTGGTATGAAAATATCTGAAACATTACACCGTCTGTATCAGTTTATCTTTTATAAACATGCCATATGAATTCAACCTGGCGTGACTTCCTGGTACAAGTGTTTCAGCTCACAGGAACATGACAGGGCACAAAATGATTAGGATATCAGAGTACATTCAAAATATTCTGTATGCACATATTATGTTTGGAATTAAACTGAGATAAATAGATATTTGGATGCATATGAACATGTTTTTTCTTCAATGATAAACTTTTACATTTTTGTTTCAGCATCTGTGTTAAATGGTGGAAAAATTACACCTGAAGCTGGGTGAGTGGCAACTGGAATTAATTGGTGTTACAGAAGCAATAGAACAACATACAGCAAGATAGAAAAGGGATGTTTTACTCTTAAATTTTCAAAATTCACATGCAGTTGAAATACATGTATGGCCATTGTGGGGTTATTGGCCTATTACTCCATTACTCCATTTCCTCTTGACTCCACAACAAAACTATTAATCAAAATCAGATATTTTACTAACTTTAGTTTATTAAATCTACAGGAATGTGAACTATGCTACCAGTTGAAAATATGTTTATCTGCATCTTAAAGCTGGTTCTACGGAAATGAGTTACAGATTAGAAAATGCTCATAAAATGGCTGATTTAGCTTGATTCCAGGTTGAATTAGCTACTTTGTTGGGAAGTGTTTGTGTCCAAGAGATGCGACTTTCTGAATAAGTCCAAAGAAACTTAAATAAAATGCCTGTTTTTAAATTTCTTTCTCTGTGCTGACCCTGAAGTCTGGCACGCTGTTCTTCCTTGAAGGAACAACGCAGTAGGCTCACCAGCAGGTTGGTTGTTGATTTCCTCCTTTACTCAAAATGAAGAAATCAAATAGTTTCCTCATCTTCTAGTTCAAAGGTTATAGGCATTATAATGTTTTTAAAAAATGATTGATTAATCTTTATCAAACTTATAGCACCCCCCGTCAGGGACTATGTCTACCCTCACTGAACTTGGGCCAGAGCATGGCCTCCAGCTGCCTATCCTCCTCCACCTTGAAAACTAGGTCAAGGTAAGGCTTCGACACTTTCTATTTTCAAAGCTTAATAATTCCAAACATCTGAAGACTGGTGATCTGGCTCTTTGCTTTTGAATTACCGATTTGACAAGTTACAGCTTCCCCAATCCTTTGACTTCATCAGTATTTTCAAGCTTGTTTTTCCAGGGTAGTAGAGTAAATAGCACAATTCTATTCTATTCATCAGTTTTCATTTGTATCCATAGTTTACCGGTTCCAGCTTTTACAGTTTAAAATAAAAAAAAAATTCTCCCTTTTCAGTGTTTCAGAGGTCCTGCAGCTGTATTCAGAGGATGCAGAGGAGACCCTGTATGAGCTTGGTTTTGGCTGTGAAGAGCCGCAGGTCACTGTGCGCATCCCTCCTCGCTTCTTTACCTTTCCTTCTCAGGCTCAGGGCATCAACTTCCGCCTCTTTTTGGACTCACAGATACGGCGCATACGTGAGGAAGACCCCAGCCTCTCTCTTGCTAGTAAGACTAAAGAATCATTACACTTTTATTTTGCGCTTTTCTGTATATCTTTGTAATCGTGGGCAGATGGTGCTATGAATAAATCAGTCAATCATAAGTATATATATATGACTTTGTAAAATAACTTAATAAAAGTTCAAATCCTGAATCAACATTTCAAGTAAAGGTGTAAAGTACAGGCTCTGAGATGGTCTTTTTGTGTAAAAAAAAAGTCAAAAAAGATCTTTTAAAGGACAATTCCACAAGCAGTTCCAATGTAAAGTTAACAGATCTTCACTTCACAATATCATTTGCGAATATCAAACTTTTCATACTTCAAATGTAATAAAGAACAATAACAAAATTAATAGATAAAATATATCTTAATCTTTTTTTTCTTTTTTCACAGGTCGATTCAGACAAGTACAAGTGCTCACAGCTATGGCCAATGCTTTCTATTCTCTATACTCCCACGTGTCTCGCACTCCTCTGCAGAAACTGGCCACGCCGGAGTTTAACTTCTCTTCTCCTTTGGAAAAGATCGAACGGTTTAGGACCAGTGTTCGCAGTGAGCCACGCTCTCCAGTAGAGAGACTGAAGGACACCGTTAACAAGATGTGTCTCTACACTGGCTCTCCCCGAGGATCGGACTCCACCTCTCCACAGCACTCACCCAGGAAGAGGTCCAGTCTTCCTGATGTTGTGGACATTGTCCTGAAAGTCAAAAGTGGACCTTCCAAGAGGCTGGATTTGGGGGAACATAACAGGAGTAATTCAGATATGGAAATTAGGCAGATCACAGGTGGTCGGGAAAAGGAACAAATACAACAGGCGGTGCTAGACACAAAAACTCTTCAGGATGGAAACAAAATCAGCCAGAACATGCAGGACAACAAACAGACAGATAATGCTGATACTGGTGAAAACATTTGTAGACAAACAGATCTTGACTACACAAGTAACAATGTAAGAACATCTCTAGCGTCATCATTATCAGGAGAAACTGTGATAGAAACTGTACATCTGTTGTCCTCATATAGGCCAGAGTTGGACTCATGCTTGACTCAAAGTGACCCAAGGACAGCTGAGCTGAATCCCGTTGCCACGGTTTCCTATGATCTAATCTGCCCACAGATAGTTGAGAGTGTGCACCGGGCACCTTTCTGTTATCAAAGCACGCACAGTGCGAACCGGTCACTTCATGTCTCCTCTGTAGCAAAGCACATAGACGGATCACACTCTGTGTCACGCAAACCCAGTATACAAGGCATCATCTCTAAACCCAAAGATGAATCTCTTCCAGGTGATGTTGCCCCTTCAGGTGATTTCCCACAGGGGGATGGATCCAGATCACGCCCTGCCCTGGAGCCTAATGGCAGATATGATCATTACTATATCACTGTGACTGGTTTGAAAGAGGAGGATGTGTCTTTGTGTTCTATGAACACAGCAGATTCCAGTCATGGTTCGCCTGTCTCATACACGAAGACTTGTGAGTCATTTAAAGAAGGGGAGAAACAGTATTTGAATCCAATGACACATCCAAGCCTGGGCCACTTCTCCAGTAACCATCAGCAGGTTAACTCATTTGAGCTGGAGGAGGTACAGTAGTTACACAACAGTATTCTACATATGTTTAGAATATAAACCTGGATTATACTGAGAAAAATATTACTTTTCATACAGTTTGTTGATTAAAAAAATTTATTCATTTCACCAAATTCAAACACATTTTCATTTGTAGCTTAATTAGGAGAAAGTTTAATAGTTTAAGACTATAGTAATCATGGAAGGGAAGCTACTGTAAGTGGATTAAAGCCCACAATGAAAGCAAAAAAACTGCCAAATCCAAATATTAGATACATCCCTTTCATAGTGGCTGATCTGTGGTTTTGGCCATAGAATTATACAAGGCTCTCTGGTGTATGTAATGGTCAAACTCATGATTTGTAGTGTACCCTGTTGTTTCAGTGCTGGCAAAGCACGGCCAACACAGCAACTGTTGTATCACACACTTCTCATCTTTTTTTCACATCATATTATTCTTAATACCATTTTTGTTATGTTTTTCTAACAAAGGAATTTTGAATGGTCATTACAGGCCGACAACATTGTGGCCCCAAGGGGCAAAACACACCATCTTTCCACAAAATGCAACAACAGATGAGAATATTGAAACTCAATGTGATACAAGTTCAAAATGGATGCAAACCAAAAAACAGAGTAAATTATCATATAATTTGATCAGTTTAAAGCTGATCTTATTAACCCATTAAGAACAAAGCCTTAAAGGGCTTCTTAATTGTCAAGGTTTTTTAAAAACCTTCCTATTAAAAGTTTTTTGTCTCAGCCTCCGAAGAAACTAAAGAAATTAAGTAAAAACCATTTTAGAGGTTCAATTTTTACTTTGTTGTAAATGACTAAGTTTGCCTGCATGACAGTTCATATTTTAAAAAAATGATTGTGTGTTAACAATAATGATGTCATGTATGTCAATCCAGATTTGAAAGGTAAAACTATTCATATGCTCTATGTCAGAAAGGGTTAAAAAAGTTCAAATCCTTGTGAAATATTTAACACCAAGGCTTTTTAAATTCACATCCATCTTCATTACTCAAGCATTTTTTCACCTTCATTTTTAACGTTTCATATCGTGTTGAAGCCGCTCCACATAGGAAACGCATTTCACAGAACTGCAACATTTCCCTTTATGGAAAAGGCACAGATAACGTTCCAGGGTTTTCTGCTGTGTTCTGAAATGTAATGATGTTGAGATTTTGGTTTTGACAAGACAAAAAACTATTAATGAAGCTCCTTCTCAGTAAATAGGTTTAAATATAGATCCATGATGGTCTACAGAGCTTTTCTGTGAGCACAAAAAAGTGTACAAGATCATCTTGATGATAAAATAATGTTCAGCTCGAATTGTTTACAATTCTTAATATTTGTTATTAGCTATAAAGGTGTTCAAATGTACAGCATGTAAAATACACTTCAAACTTCCTGCCTCCACAGGTGCATAGTGCGGGAGAGGAAGATTTTGGACAGTCAGAAGCTACAGGAAAATCCACCTCACCACTGTCCAGAAAACATCAGTACAACGGTAATGAACATTCATATTCTATTGATTGGATGTGATAGGATGTTGTTTTGTATGAACACATTTCACAGAAACATCATTTTGTTTTAGGCTGAGGTGGACTTGGATTAGTCTTCAAACTGCTGACTCTATTTGTGATACTGCAATAGATGTGTGAAGAGAAGTGTGTTTGGAGTTCAAACTGTAGAAGCCACCCGTGCATTAGCTGAGTGTGTGACTTAATTCTCAGCTTCTTTTTTCTTGCGGCACAAAGCGGTGTCTCACTGAACAATGTATTAAACTGATGTAAAAAAAAAAAAGAAAGAAGAAAAGAGAGATACTGTATGTAGGGGCATCAGAAGGGTGCTTTCAAACAGACAACATGTGTATACGGGTCGCTGTGCAGGTGTATTCACCCCAGTGCCGATTCAGGTCAGAGTACAGCTGCGTTTATTTTATAGTTTGCAACATATGGAGAAAAAAGATGTCTGGGTTTGCTTGTTTGTGTAGGTGAAGTGATCCGGGGTGACAGCATGCAGTCTGACAGCAGCGGCTACGCGGATGAAGAAGTCAGCCCCTCAGCGGACAGACACAGTAGATGATGGGATAACATTGAGACCGACATCTGTGTGTGCATCTGGGAACCTTTTCCTGCTCTAAAGAGTTGCATTTGTACATTTAATGGTTTGGAAGGTGGAACCAAACATGGACACTGACTGAAATATCTCAAAGTGATTAAAATGCCTTGAAGTTTTCAGAAGCTGTTATCTAAAAAAGAATTTCAACTTCCAGGAAAAGTGCTCTTATTGAACATAGAATGTAGTAAATAAGTTTCTTTTTTTTTTAAGGAAGTGTGGACTATATATCAACATAATGTTACTTTAATGAAGTCAAAACAACAGTAAATCTTATAAAAATGTTTTATTGAAAACTGAAGTTCATACTTAATTTATTTTTCTTTATTCAAAGTTTAAACCTGCCAACACAGACATCTGTCAAATTTAATGTCATTTACATCAACAGTGGCAGCACCCAAAGTTAAAAAAAAGACACTTAACTTCCTTGTTTCATCAGAAGGAAAAAAAAACCAAATACAGCTGTTAATTTCTGAAAATAAAGTTATTGTTACATCCTGCTGAAATGTGAAGTAAAGAAATGTGTCAAGTGTGCAGCACGGATAATCATTCTCTCACAATTAAGGAGTCTGAACTTGATTATCCTCAATTCTTAATTCATTTGAGTGCAATGCTTTTTAATCAACCAACATGCAGCTACATACAGGTATTGCAGTGAGACCTTACATTGTCACATAAAATAGGCAGAGAATATATCCCCCCCCCCCCGTTACCTTTTAATGACCATAATTTAAGTCACAATCAGAAAGGTAGAAAGAATAATCTGGAAAACACTGTGTTGTATGCTTAGCATTGCACACATACAATATTATTGAGGTAATAATGTTTAAACGCCACATTAGAACATGTGGTGGGTTCATTTGTTTGGTCTGAGATACGGTAGCTTAATATAAAGTATATTTAATAATTGTAATAAGATACACTATAATTCTTCCCGTTTCAGTTATAACTGTTCAAGCAGAAATAGATTTACAAAGCTTCAGATACAAAACCTGCAGTGAAACATAACTAATTGAGATGATTGTGGAACTGTGATTACTGTTAAACCTCACGAGGACAATTCAGTTTCCAAAAAAGTACACCTAGATTGACTTCATAATCTAAAAGATAACATAGGTAAACATCAAGAATAACACAGTGGCAAACAGTTTGGGTTTCTGGAATTCATATTAATACATAACTAAAGCCACATTAAGAATCATACAAGGTCATAGTTGAAGGGGTAAACTTTGAAATAATCCATTTATTCAGCAGAGTCTCTTTCTCGCCACAAAAGCAAGGCTGAAGCTTTTTTTTTTTTTTTTTACACCCATCCATGTGGTTTTAAAAAACGCCAATAAAAGGCGATACCAAACATGTAAAAATGATGAAAATGCATTTTAAGATAATCGGTGAGTTTTTAGGCAATTAAATCTTCATTAAATCTTCACTGGCACCTTTCAGACATCAATGAAACAGCAAAAAAAAAACAGAAAAGAAAGAAAGAAAGAACTCCAGTTATTAATTTTGGGGCAGACAAAGGCTCAATTTTCCAAACTGAGCTAATTAATATTTTATGGATTCTTCACAAAATGGATCAGTTGTCCAAAGAGGTCATGTATGATGGCACTGTGTAGTTGTTAGTTTTGAGTCTGTTAGAAGGCAATCAACAACTCCTATTATTTCCCTCCTGCCATTATTTTGAGGTACTGCAATGCATTGTGAGCTGCGTTGGCTCGAGCAGCGTCTACGTTTGGAGCAAAGCCGTGGCACACTGTGATTGGCTGCGTGGACAGCTCTACCAGACACTGGCATAGGCCACTGAGACTGCGCTCTTCTGAAAGAAGACAAAATAAAAACATTAAAAAAAGCAAAAGAAACTTACTCTCAACATGGTCATATTCAGTGTGTGCAGTAACTGAATCAAGCCACGTGAAGTACACTATTCTTGGTCACATTATGTACGCATGCATGCTATCAAATCACATCATGATATCCTATCTGAGCTTTTTTGCAACAAATGAAAGTTGCCAAAAAAACTGATGCCACATATTGTGGATTTCCAGTCAGTGTAAAATTGGATGGCTTTAGAAGATGCACTTTATCGTTGAAGGGGGAACCAGAGTGATGTTGTCTTACACCTAGAAACTATCATGACCTGGACCACAGTTTCTGATAGACACAACTTTCTGAGTTGATAGCTTGTTATTTTTACCGAGCTGCACACGAACAGTATGTGGAAATAGCAAGCTACCAGCTCTCTTGCTAACTAACATGTAAAATGATTTCATCTTGTCTCTTTTTGTCAACAAGTTGTTACTGTTTGTACATATAAAGAGAGCTGTGTCCACTCTTGAAGCTGTTGGGTTCTCATATATCATATGACTCTGCCACTACTGCAGGCAAGTGATACAGGACTGAAGTTCCAATCAGCATCTCACTGCATGCAAGAGCCAGATGTTAGAATGTGTTTTATTATTATTATTATTATTATTATTATTAGGGCTTTTACTAGATAAAGATCAGTTATTTGAATATTGCTCCACATG
>JAOXYM010000003.1:19362504-19373363 GCA_028567055.1 Leptatherina wallacei | reverse complement strand
CACACACACACACACACACACACACACACACACACACACACACACACACACACACACACACACACACACACACGGGCTGGCATGCACATTTATTCCTCAAATGCTTCACAAACACCTCTTATACATGTTCTTGTTTTCAGACCACACAGAGTTGCTAAACTGCTTAAGATGTGAAATTCTTACTTTTTCATAAAATCTTCATCCCTAACTGGCATTTAAATATAGTTATTTTTTTCCGTTCTTGTCACATGGAAACTATTTCTTGTTTGTCAACCACTTTGTTAATGCTTTCTCCCCTCTGTTGGAGTCAGACTAAGACACACTGCCTGCTCAGGCTACATGCAGTGTCAGACACTCACGCTCCTCCCTCTACATTTCTGAAAAGACCATTTGAAAAAGATTTTCTCTAACTCTTTTCTTGGCTACAGATCAAGAGAACATTATAACTGTGCTTTATTTATTTATATATTGTGGCGGTAATGTGTATGAATGTATGTGTGTGTATGTATGTATGTATATATGTATGCATGTATGTGTGTGAGAGAGTGATATGTAATTGTGTATGTATGTGTGTGAACCCACAAAGATATTTCAATTTCTTCAGAATATTAAATAAACATGCAGCAGCAGCTTTAGTGAAGCACTGCCTGCCAGTGGGTTTTGGGTTGGATGGGTGGCGGTGCTGGTGGTGAAGGGGGAGAGGGGGTTTGTGGCCATGGCTCTGGGGGGGTGAGGCAACTCATGGTCAGGGCCCCCGCCGGACACAGTGGCGCCTCGCGCTGGAGGACTTCTGAACCACCACACTCCTCCACCAAAACCCTGCCAACTCTGGCTCTCTGCTCCCGCTTCCAACGCAAATCACTCACTTCTTTTTCTGCATTTTGTCTCTCCCTCTATTCTCCCTTCTTCCTCCCCGACTGTCTTTTCCTTCTTCAGTTTCCTCATTCCAGTGATCCTGATCCAGATTCATTTGCTATTTGGCTGCACTCTTATTCTCACTCACCACTGAACTGTTAGTGGCAGGACTCTCTGACTGTGTTTTCTCCACCTTTTTCTCCTGATGATTTTGTTTATTGCACCTTTACCAGTCTGCCATTTCACTTAAATCTTATCACTTTAAGCATTCCAAGAGAAATCTTCTGAGGCTTGACCTGAAATAAAAGCAAAAAAGAAAACAAAACTGGTTTGGGCTGCATGTCAATCAAAATACCATCAAGATATCAGGCATTTTAATAGGAAAGAACACTTTAATGGTGCTTTAGATATATGTAAAGCTATTAGGCTATTATGAGCCATCAATTTTCTGAGTGGTTTTCCAACTCCATCTCTAAAAGATATGGGACGACTTGCCTTGTGAGAGACAAAAACTTTCCATTGTGGTGAACATTAAGTATACCATGCCAGCTGCACTAAATGTGCTTTTACTACACATTATGTTAAGTTTCCTGAAATCTGCAAGAGAAAATTGATCTGTTAAATAAATGCAACAGGGTGAAAAAATACATGATCAATAACAAATTACGAAATGATAACAAATGAAAACAAAGTCAACAGCCAAAGTGTTTCTTTGCTCAGGCATCTTGAGCAAATGTGGTTTTACAAAGAATCCTAACTGCACCTACTGCTGTGTATAATTGAATTATGGATGTCAAACATCCTAAGGAGAGCAGATATGTCGTTACGTGTCACACATGCAATTTTCTTAACCTAATTTTCCCCTGGAAGCAATTTGTCATCCGGAGGCCATTAAATGGGAAGCATATTATCTTTTTAAAGGGGCACAGAGTCACCCACAACCCTCCCACAGTTCCTATAAACAAAATGGTCTCATTAAGTGGTGCATTTGGTGCATTGGGCAGCAAGGGACGACTCTTTCTAAATTTTAAAAGCACTTTTCAGGCTAGAAAATGTTATAATATGAAATGATAAGAGATGGAAGTATGAAAGCACTCGAGCTTTGATGATGCAACATATGGAGGGGCTGCTTTATTTTGTTAAAGTTATGGTAGCAGAAACTTGATCACTCATGATTTAGACTGTGAAGAAAGGAAGGAAGTTTTGAAGTAGGACATTCACATTGCCACAATGTGAATGCTGTTTAGTGCAAGCATTCGTCATTTACTTCTGAACCATCTACTTTTAAATTTCAAAATAAACAGGTCCTAAATGTTTAAGAACTGTGTTGGGAGATGTTTAAACCCATCTGCCTGTATGCACTGTTACTAATATGTCAATATTTTTGAGTCTTTAGTGATGATGGTGACAATGGCAGTAGAAGAAAGTAAGCAAGAAAGGTGACAAGGTTACTTACTTTATTTCCTAAATCTATGAGCAAATATCATAGCCTTTTCTGCTGTGTTTTGTTTGTTCATTTATCTGTTTTGTTAAATGACCCCCCACCAGTGTTGAAATGAAGGAAATGCACAAAGGCACTTGGTGGCCCGTCTTTTTTTGTGACATGCTGCTGCTTCCTCTCCTGACTTGGTTACAAATGATTAGAACAAAACACATAAAGTGCACCTGCAAACTAAATTTACCTTTTTACCTCTTGCCCTCTCTTATCTGTTATGTTTTCCTCTTTAACCTTTGTTTTATGTAGCCTGACCGCTCCTGTTTGCCAGGTCATGTTATGGTTCTCTCAAGTCAGTTTACCTTTCCCTTCTGCCAGAAAAGCATTATCTTATTTTTACTTAAAGCCTGACTGCTTAGCCTCTGGGCACATTGACATTCCTTAGGCCCCCTCCCTAACTCTCTGCCACAGAAACCCAGTCACACCTGCAAACACCTGTGCTGTGCCTTTGTCCTGTCCCATGCCTCCCATGGTCCCTCCGCCTTGCACACACTGGATGGGAAAAGAAGGGATCCATGCCTGTGGCTATTTCAAAGCATGGTCAATTGTTTTACTTGACTACTCAGTTAGGACCAGATAATAGCAGGAATAGAGGATAATTAGCATTTTGTTCAACACATCATGATGGGGTCTTATTCTAAAGAGTTGCAATCTGAGTCTCTCCCAGGACTAGCTCAATAGGGGTAAGTTTATGTAACTCATCAAGTCTAAGAGCTTAATTAACCACAGCATGAGACAATGTTTTAAAGTTTCTCCTCTGTTAGTTAGAATGGAAACAAAATGTGTGGTGGTTTAAACAGGTGGGTCTGGGATCTTCTGGAATAACCTTTTTGGTCCTATTAAGTGTGCAGTGATTCAGTTTTGTACATGTAGTAAATGGGCACTTGTGGGCAAACCATATGGAACAGATTGTCCAGTTTCTGCTTTTGCCTCTATGTGTCACTGCATGTATATTTTCCTTTATGGCCTTATTTGGAGCAACACTTAATGTTTCCTGTCTTTCTAAATAAAAAAAAGTAAAAATAAAGTTAAGGTTACAGTATACCACCACCACTGCAGAACGAGTGTATTTTAAAAAGGCAGAAAATACCAGTAGCAGCAGAGGTTTTAAAAGCCGCTGACCATCTTCTTAACCCCCCCACCCTTACTCACTGGCCTGACACACCCTTCCCCATACCCCATTCCCCATGTTTGTCTTTTATGTTGTGGACTCGACCGTGCGCCCACTTCAGACCACCATAAACATGTTGGTCTCTGATGACAGAGTCGGCCCCGGGAAGTTTTATATAAATTGACCTCAAATACAGCTCATTAGAAGCCCTAAATTGGAACCATGCAGCCTGGGAAGTGTAAATGCTACAACAGCAGTCGGGAGCTTCAGGGGGGTTCCAGCTGCACAGGTCTCCTCTTCACTTCTGTGATTTAGCAACTGTTTTGTTTGTGTTTTGTCTCCCCTTGCAGTTTTATTTCTCTTGACAGGTTAAATAATCATGAGCCAGCCTTCCTTGTCATCCAGTTACATCACCTGTTATCATAGTTATTAATGTGTCTTGAAATACTCTTTGAGCAACTTTGGTGAAACTTCACTGGACAACGCATCTGTTTAAGGGCTCATTTGGTCTTTCCTGAGGCTATTTTACTTTTAACGCAGCATGGGAAGTCCTCCTACTTTAGGTATTTTTATTAGCCTGGAAAAGCCTGACAGGAACGTGGACAGAAGGGCAAACAAGTGCTATTTGTTGTGACTGTCAACCCCTTTAGAAACACAGGGGGAATACTATGCACAAAGGCACAATTTGTCAAACATTGCCGATGTTTGGCTCACCTTCTTTGCAGAATTTGCATCTCCACATCGCCTCTCTCGTCCTGCATCCTGCCTTAATCTGGGCCTTTTGTTTGACCACCTCCTTCCATAAACAATGAAACCACATCTCCCCTGTCCTAATCTCTTCTTCTCCTCTCTCCTGACTCTGTTGGAGCATCGCTCTCAGTAATTATCCCTCTCAAGCTGGAGAGCGGAGTAATTGTCTTGAGTGTAACTACAGTGGCTCCCTGAAAGGGGGTCATTGTGTGGAGCTAAGACTTCAATTCAGTGAACGGCTTTGTTTGTGCTGCAAAAGATAATGAAAGTATTTGCTTGGCCACAGTGAGGTAGAAAGATATGAAAAGAAGCCAAGTGAGCAGGGGACTGAGATGTTGCTCATAAGAAGGAAGTTCATGCCTGAGAAGGGACTGCTGCTCATTTCTTTGATCTTAAAATCCAGCTATCATCTCCTAATGTTACTGAGAAGGAAATAACATCAACAAATGAAATACTTTTGAAAAAATCTTTACTCTTGACAGCACCAAAATGTTCACAATTCCATGCCATAAACCTTACAATTAGTTTCCCTTTAAGAGTTTTAATGATTCATTAGTATTTACAGTTTCTTTTACACTCATTTCACAAGTCAGCAAACAGTGGTAGCTCATGCATACCATCATGAGGAAATGAAGCACTTATGATTATGTTCCTGTTATGTGTTCTGTTTCATGGTGAAAAGTTACACAAAAACATAGAAAATACATAGAAAAGGTAGAAAAATAGCACACCTAACAAAATCTATATATTGTTATCAATATATAGTATATACACACAAAGGTAGAAATCACTTACTAATCTCGCCAGGTGTAAAAGAATTCACAATCAAAAGATTATACAGATTTATTTAAGCTTTAAGGTCTATAAATAAAACTTTAAAAACATACTTCCCAAACTCCACCTAATAACTAATAAATAAGAAAAAAAAGTCTTAATTTAATGATTTATTTTCTTTTTGGCCAGTTTCAACCATTTCTTTATGTAGGTATAATATTTCCTGCAGGATGCAAGATAATCTTCCATGTACATAATTTAAGACATAAATTAGATTATTAATGTAAATATGAAATTAAATTAGACATAAGAAGCAAACAGCAAACAAAAGAGAAATGCAATATATCTTTTACATTTGTTTGTCTGACAACTACAAGCTGTAAGTAACACTGTCTGTTGACTGTTTCAAGAATAATGAATAAGTATCAAAGTACAGCTGCAAATCAGTTTTTCTCCGGGCATGCAATGCTCCATCAACTCCGTCAACCAAACCATAAGTCTTGTTGTAAAACTACGTTCCTTTTGCAGCCTCAGAGCTCTTTTCCTTCTGCTTTTGCAGATTAAATTTCCCCAGTGGTTTGTCTCATTTGAAAGGCAGAAAATGTGTGCAGTCTACAAAATGTGTGCATGAGCATGTTTACTTGTATGTGTGTCTGAACAGGCATAACTTTGTGGGTACCCTTGCATGCATGAATGCATTATATATGCTTGCGCATTTGCTCATAGTTATTTCTGTGCATGCAAATGTCCCCGTGTGTGTTATATTTGTGCTCATATACATCAGGGCTTAGCTGTGTGTGTTTGAGCATGAAGTTATTTGTATGTCTGCATATATTTGTGCTTATATGTTTGCAGGCTTGGTCATATTTGCTCTGTGTGTGTGTGGTTCAGAGATGAAATGATTGCTACATGTAACATATTCAGTCATTTATCATAATAAGGCTTTCCACACATTGTCTTATATCCTTTGTGTTTTTGAAGAAAGAAAAATTGTTAAGGTGTTCTAACTCCACGAAAAAAAACAAGCCTATAATGTCAGAAAATATCATTGGACTTAAGGCAGTCAGATCTCCAACAATCCGCTGCTGTTTTCTACTCCATTTGGGGTGGCAGTTTTCTCATCTCCATTGGTGATTTGGTCAGGAACAGGATTGGTGGGTACAGAGCTGGAGTTGAGCTCTGCACTCTCTTCACTCCGTGGATCAGCATCTCCCTCCACGGCTACAGCTTTACCCTGCAGTGCAGAATCTGCGTGGGTCTTCTGATGCTTTGAGAGATGGTCGCTGCGTGTGAAGCGCTTGTTGCACAGTAGACAAGTGAATTTCTTCTCCCGAGTGTGGGTGCGCACATGCCTCTCCAATTCATCAGAGCGGGTGAAACGCTTCCCGCAGAACAACCAGTTGCAAACAAAGGGTCGCTCGCCAGTATGCCAGCGCAGGTGGGCTTTCAGGTGGGAGGCCTTGCCATACACCTTCCCGCAACCTGGGATATGACAGCTGTGGACTGGTTTCTTCCTCAGGGATGCAGCGGAGGCTCCCAGTCTCTCCAGCTCCTGGCAGTTGGGGCAGTCACATGACGACCTGCTGGGTGTAGCTCCTCCACTGTATCCTCCTGATCCCCGAGCAGGCTTTAGGCCCATGGGACTCTCAATAAGCCCTCCACTTGGCACAGGCTTGGGCTTGTACATGTCCTGGGGCAGCATGTGCTGGGAAGGTTGGAGGAGATGTGACGAGGAGCCCAGTCCCACAGAGGAGTATGGAGCCGGATTGAGTTGTGTAAAGTCGGTGCTGTAACTTGGCAGCTGTGGGCTAAGGGATGCCTGGGGTGCTACGGGCTGCAAAGAAGCCTGGAGACCTCCATCAGTTTGGGGCTGAGTTGCTGACAGCCAGTTGGAATTGGGATGCACATCCCACCAGGAGGATGTTGGATTAGCTGGAGCAGCAGTTATGCCAGGGTGGATCCCGGTCTTATACCAGGAGCCATAAGGGTGTGTCATATCCAGAGAGGTATAGACACTGGTAAGACAGTCGGCCGTAGCGTGGGCCTTGGACACTAAAAGAGACGGGTCCTGGGAGACTGAGGTCTGGAAGGAGTGGGAGAAAGGGTTATATTCTGTAGTATAGCCTCCGGCTGAATGAGGGGGGCTTCCAGTGGGAGTGAGCAGCCCACCTCCGCCGCCTCCTCCAGCTGTGGTGAACGAGCCAGTGTAGGAGTCTGTTAGGCCGGTGTTGTCTGTTGTTCGGCCGTTCTTAGCTGTCTGAAGGTCAGAGGTCATGGTATAGGGCTTCTTTACTGGAGTGATGCTGCCGGTTTTGCCGGGTGTAGCTGAATCCCTGACTGGGCTGGTGCTGCCAAACTTGTTACAGGTAGCAGTTAACATAGCCAGGGGACTGGAGCCATAGCGTGTGTCTTCCTAGGAAAGGGGAGACAAGGGGGAAAATGAGACTGTCTGTCTGCAGGAAATGGCTGCTTGCTGTGGCTGTTTCTGTCAGTGTCAACTGTAATAAAAAACTTATGTCTAACTGCCACCACTGGCTTTTCCTGCTCTCTCCATTTTCAAGCGGTCAAGGCAATTTCAAGCAGTGGATTCCTACTCTGCTTAGAAAAGAAGTTATTCTCTCCCTTTTTGCTAAACTTGAACCACTATTGGCAAACTACTTTTAAATTTACATTGATGGTGCTTTAAATTTTGTTCCATCTGTTTAAAATATTCTCATTACAGACACACATACATTTTGTCTATATATATATACATACATACATACATACATACATACATACATACATACATACATACATACATACATACATACATACATACACAAAACCTATGTCATAGATATACAAGGCACAAAAGCTGAGTAGTGTAATTCTCTCTAGCGGTCAACATGATTTTGAAGATGATGAAAAAAATATTGCAAATTGTGGTACATGTTTTTAAGATTTATTTTAGTTATGTTTTTTTATGGTAAACATTGAGAATTTCTATTAGTCCCATCTGGAAAAAACTTTTTTTTTAGTAAAAATGTAAAAGTAAAAATCTTTTATTCTCCTATCAGCAATATTTTACTTTTCTTTGTGGGACACAACTTACACCATGTCACAACATATCAGAATCATATCTTTCTGCTTAATCAAACACATGAATGTAACAAATGTCTGTATTTCTGAGTTTGTTTCCATTGATAACCTGTTGTTCTTGAATTTAAATTAAAGACAACTGTTGACATTTTTATGAATCACATGTACTTCATGTTTTTATTGTAGTGTATAATATTTGTTTAAAAACAACAAAAAACTTTCCCAAATATTCCTCTAGCTTTTAAACATAAACCCTGATCTGATCTGACTGCTTTGCTTATTATGTTTCACGATTCTGTTAGATTATTCAATACTACTCCTGCTGTTCTTTTCATTTCTTGCACCCATAACCGCTGACAAAGTCCAGCTTCTTGTAGCCAAAGGGAATAACTTTTTATTAAACATACACCATGATGTTATTTTAGCTTTCCTGGAAGAAATGTTATTCCTAAACACTTACAAAGATCAACAGAGGTTAGAATTAGGTTGTATGATTTAATTCTATAGTGAAACTATAAGATGCTTTAAAAGTCTGAGATCTTTGTTCATTAATCATGACTTATATAACTTTTATATGATATAATACATAACAACATAATACTTCATCTATCATACATCAAATGCCTTCAAACTAAATAAGGCATTAAGTTTCCCCCACATCATGTATTTACTATGAAGAATGAATTCTATTCACACAATGAAAACAATAAATGTCTGGCTTGTTTCAAAGAGAAAAAGTGAAAATTTACTTACAATTACATTCCCTACCTCCAGAATAGATGCGGCCATCCCTGAGAAACAAAATCCTTAGGAAGCTGAGGGGAGTGGGAGAGGCGCTGCTCTGAGTCCCGGGACAGTTTGGAAGAAGTCGGGCTCCAACGCGGGGAAGTGTTTTGAGGCACTGGGGGCCCGCCCCCTAATTATAGGCTGTGGGCTCTTTGAAGACTCGCTAAGAAGCAATAAAAACCCAAAGATTGGGGGGGAAATGGACGGAGATTGGTAGCTAAAACGAGGATATCCCACCTCCCCAAAAGAGAGTGTCGAATCATTTTTCAGTATGAATGCATGAATGGGTTACTCATCAATCACCACGTTGACGTTATTTCAATTTCTCTGGCTTTATTATGTTTTTTCCACAAGGATTAGTCCTGTGGAGTCTGAAGGAAAATATTACATTTAATATCATCCCTCAGAGAATTATCTGCACGGATTTCTCCACTGCGTTTAAAATCTACACAAAAGGGCCTGAATTAGACACATCACAGTTAGAGAAGTGTAACTGAGAAGTGAAAAAAACGACAAAAGAATGCGTTCCTCCCCATTTTATCCTTAAGAGAGGGAAAATAACAAAGGGAGACGAAGCCTCTGCCACATAAAAAAAATAATAAGTTGAGCGAGTTTGTGGTTTCTATATCCGAGATTTTATTATTCTGGTTTAAACCCCCTCTCTGTTTCCAATATTCTTAAATGAAGTTAACTGCCTTTTCAGACATTAGTGCGATGGTAAAAGAGGTTGAACTACAGAGGCAGGCGAAAAAAAGAAAAGGATCAAGTCGTTAAATAAAATAAATAAGAGATTATCACATCAAATCAAATGAATTCCAAGACTGAGGGAGGGGAAATGACTGCCAAGATTGTTTCCTGAAGTTAAACGTTTGATAGAAAAAAATAAATAAACAAACAAACGAAGAAACAAACAAACAAACAAACGAAGATTATAACAATAAACAGAGAGAAACAGAAATAAAAAGTAGGAAAAATGTTTAGAAGAATGCAAAAAATACATGAAAACCAGTAAAAAAAATAAAAATCTAAACTATTAACTAATTACTGTAATGTCTTTTCTATGGAACTCATATTAAATCCTACCAAAGATTGTAACCCCTGATTTAATCTTAAATCTTAAAGCCTAGAGATTTGTTGAACCCTCCAGAAAATATAAACCATTTTATCTATGTATATAACCTAATCATAAATCCAGCCCTTCAGAATGATAAACACACCACCTATCAATAATCAGCTACTAAATATTCACATACAAAAACAAAAAAGGCCTATGTTAACAATGTATTTTACATAAAAGATTGAATAATTACATTTTTTATAAACACTGATGTCAAAACAGATGAAACTCTTTCCCGACAGAAAAGTTCAACTTTGTCTATTGACTTTAGTTCTAATTAGAGCTTTACTTTAAACAAATAAAGTTTAAAGTAAAGCTTATAGTGCTCATTATAGATTATGTGAAATAGTCTATATGGACCAAAGAATCATCTCAGTGATAGTTTGGCTCCTATTTGAGATTCACTGAAATCTTTGACAGTGTATGTTATTCTTAGACTTTCATTTATCACAATGCAGAAAAGGTCAAAAACTCAACTTTCAGCCTCAAGCATAGGACAGATTCTCAGCGCCTTTTGTGGGCGTCTCGTTTTCTGAAGGAAAGCACAGGAGATTAAAATTGTTGTCAAAAATAAACATATAATTTCTGTCCTTATTTTCTCCCCAATTACAGGGCATGGTCAGAGCAGGGCTTGTCGTTCTGGAGAGTCTGGCCCTCACATGAACACAACGGTTATATTTGGCAGTCTGCTCTCAAACTGACCTTCATTGCTTTATTTTCTTATACCAGAAGGGGTGTGAGTAGAAGAACAAAGGTATCTGTGTGCAATCATTCACACTGTCACACACTCTTAGTAGCACAATGCTTGCTGGCTTCCTATCTATCTATCTATCTATCTATCTATCTATCTATCTATCTATCTATCTATCTATCTATCTATCTATCTATCT
>JAOXYM010000003.1:19340825-19361004 GCA_028567055.1 Leptatherina wallacei | reverse complement strand
GAAAGAAAGAAAGAAAGAAAGAAAGAAAGAAAGAAAGAAAGAAAGAAAGAAAGAAAGAAAGAAAGAAAGAAAATTTTATGAAAATTTCTTACGGAGTACCTATATTTGATGCAACACCTTCTCATGGACTTTATGGAAGGAAGGTGTTTTCCTGATTTATGTGGGCCTGCAAATTATTTCAGTTTCAGCAGACCTGGTCCTGCTTTAAATTGTAATCATGTTTGTAAGTTTTTATGCTTATGGAGTGCAGTATAAGGCATTCACAGAAAATGTGCACTTTATAGCAGGTCAATTTATTACTGGTTACAGATGCTAATGCTGTTAGTTCAAACAGTCTCATTTTGAAGTGGCTCATGGTGGATGTTCAGCCAGAAAACAAGAAAGTCGCACTCTTGTGTGACTTTGTTTCAGATGTATTAATTTCCATATTTTCCTTCCACTAAACTTCATCACAACCTTTCAAGATGATGCTGCATTCACTTCCTATAAGTAATGCTAACATCTAGTGGAGAATTAATTTTAGATAACATAGAAGTTTAGACTATATGCTTGTCAAAACTTGGTAATTGTTGTGTGTGCATGTTTGTGTGTCATGTACTCTCAAGAAACAGCACCCTGTCCTGAACTTAACTCTAATCACCTTAGATACCATTAAAACACCATAAAATTATATCCAAAAAAGCTTCAAATCTATAGGTATAGAAGTGCTGTGCGATTTGTATACACTGCTATGATATGGGATGTCATATTCCTTGTACACACTTTAGTACTTGAATCCGCAATAAGCTTCTGCATGAAGTCATACTGATGGTAAAGCATGAAAGCACAACAGTAGCACAAACATCCATCCATCCCTCATTTTTATACTGCTTTTTCCAATTCAGGGTCGCAGGAAAGCCGGGGCCTATCCCAGCAATGGACAGGCTAGAGGCATAGTACGTAGGTTGCTAGTCCATTGCAGTAGCACAAACATGCATGAAACAGAGTAGTACAGATATAGAAAAAAGTCTATACATTGACATTACATGACAAGTTTTTTATGCCTCTTTCTTTTCTCATTGAACCATCCTCTGTTTTCTACATTGGTTTTAAATTGGCCTCTTGGTATCATTAGGCCATTACAGCAACCAAGAAAGTGTGTATAATGGTGGATCAATGGAATATTTTGCCATAATGCATTTCCCTTGACATTCCCCTCCAGGCTGCAACCCTCAGAAAATTAACAATGTTAATAATACTGCGACAGAGGGGGAAAATTGAAATGATTAGATGTGTTTTACTTTGCTGCTGATGGAAATGTGGTGAGAGGGAATCAGGGTCAGGGATAGACTTGCCGTGCAGCATGACTCCGTGCTATTTTTCCAGGCTGTGTGGTCAAAGATTCAGAGAGCTTGTCAACGGAAAATGGGAAAGCAAGAGAAGTGGGGGAGAAGAGAGAAAGAGGGAGACATATAGACAGCGAGACCAGGAAGAAGGGAGACGGGGCGCGTTATACAACATACTCGTGAATATCATGTTCATTTGTACTGCTGATGCTGATTATAACATCACATGGTAGTGACATATGGCTTTTAAAATCAGACATGATGAGCAACAACATGGTTTTAATAAAATGACCTTACCCGTTTGAGTGGTCTGTCTCTGCTTTGGGGCATGTTGGTGGTTTTGAGTAATTCAACCACCAGCAGACTGCATTTCAACCAGTGGACACAACATGTTCACGCACCAGACATGGTGGTAATCACGTGTAGCAATGAGGACACAGACCAGTAATCTCTGTGTGTAAATGTTTAGAAAAAAAAGGAGCCAAAATGTTTCCTTCCCTTTATTTCTGAACACCACCACCCCTTGTAAAGTCAAATGTGTTTCCATATCACCATAATGTCTTTGTGACCACACATCTCAGAAATAGTCCCACATTGTACTGGGAGACATTAAATGTTTTCCTCTATGTAAAACTTTTACTGTTTGCGGAGTGACAAATGAGTCATTATGTTGGGCAACATGCTGAATATGCTGTTTGTCATTCAGAGTATTACGCACAAGTATCAGCTCTAGAAAATACAGAAGTCCATTTAGCCCCAAACAAATCTCAGCCCACCGCCTTCATGCTGTATACAAGCTGACATCTGGCCTGTAATCTCACTGTCTGTCGAGGAGGCCTGTGGCCATCTAATGACCCCAGCAGGCGTCATGCGTGCAATTGCTGAGGATTGCGCAATGGCAGCAATGACAGTGTCTTTCAATATTGTTCTATACATGTTTTGTAAAATGAGAGGTACTTTTAATATACTGTACTTTTCAGTGGACACTGCATGATGTCTGGTACGTACCATGTAACATCAACATGCACAGCAAGTCATGAAAACCTTTACTACTGTAAATACCAAACCAGTCTCAGCCGAGGATGTATAAAAGCTAAATTGGTCCCCTGTGGAAAATGTAGCAATGTCACAAGAAAGGCTAAAAAAATTGTACCATGATTATATTTGTCACTCATTTCCCTATGTCTACATGGACATGCTGCTAATCTGATGATGCATAGATTCAGTATCCCAGCATGTTCTTGTAATGTGATAATATTTAACTAGAAGGTACTACAACATGAGAAAACGGTTTATCCGTGATGAAATGAATATGATGCACACTATTGATTTAGTCTCTTCTATGGTGGAGGACATGTGTAAGATGGTGGAAGATACATCACTGACTCTCACGTATGTTGTCATCTCATGACTACATATTATAAACTACAACACTTTGCACATGTGAAAAAATATACTGTAGCAGTGTCACAACGTCAGGGTGCACCCGACACAGCAACCGCACAATTTCTATTCAGTCTTCCACAAATTTTTATTGTGAATCGGAGGGAAAACCTGGACAGCCAGCCTGACTGTCTGCTCTACACCTTATGTCCTCTTACCCCGGAGCCTCAGCACACTACTGCAGATAAAGAGAGGCCATGATTAGAAACAGCTGCGCTGATCGGCCACACCTGCTGCTGCTCCCTGAACCACAGCCCCACATCTCCTCCCTATGGCTGAGCTATAGCCACGCCACCCTTTCTTAGTTTGGATTCTTATTTAACTGATATGATGCTACAATGAAAAAAAAATGTAAACAGAAAGAATTCCAACACATGACAGTCGTGAATTTTACAATTTGACTATCTCAGGTTTGACTTTTCGAACCAAGACGTGACGAGCAAGTAGCAGATCAGACTGAGGAACCCTTGGAAATTATACATACCTATGTGGTTTTCACCAACTAGTTGATGTAGTTTTGCCATAAGTAATCCCTATTTTAGCTTTTATATGACTCTAAGTGAAACCATGATTTAAAGATACACTACGTAACTTTCCGACCTCAAAACTCTGTGACATTGATAGAGGAAAAGAGAGAAAGGCACAGAGAAGAGATAAGACAGGGTCAACGTCAGACTGATTTTTACTGGTTGGAAAGAGCTCACTGTACAGGTAGGATGCAAGATGGATGCTGAATTAGTCGTCGTTAGGGGGCATATCACTACGAAAATCTGCCAAATTTCCATAGTGAAAGAAAATTTTATGCTGTATAGACGAAGACTCAAAATATTGTGACTAAGATCATGAACTCAAAAGACAAATTAATTTATTTTTCTGGTATAAGACTGAAAAAAAAACTGCTGACTGTCAGACTTCCTTTAACAGCCACAGGAGCCACCTACTGTTTGTCATTAGACAGGAACCTGGTTTCAGTGTTAGTCCTGGGGTAACATTCGTAACTTAGGCTGCATCTGCACAGAAACAAAACTAATGTTGTTTTTAAAACGTTTTCCATAAAGACAGAATACTTTCAAAAAATGTATGCACCCACAGAAAAGCATTAAAATGCTGTATAACATATGCTAGGCCTGTAAGTGGCACTGTAAACCTGCCACAGAACTATACCAAAAACAGAGAAGAAAACACGGAGCATGCGCTGAAATTTGTGTTGGCAGGATTTGCATATGTGGGTTAGAGGCGAGATAGGGCAATGACATAAGTGGTTCAGGAAAGAAGCTTTGGGTTTTGTAAACACAGAAATTAAACGAGGGATTTTCAGATTTATTCACTTCTGGTTTAAAAAATGAGCCTTTTGGTGCTCCCCAAAACACCAGCTATGAATTAATTGTCATAATAATAATAATAATAATAACAATGGAACTTTATTAAATACACCTAAACTTGTCTCTGTGTAGATATGGCTCTAAACTCTTTTCAAAGTCAGTCTGGAGATGAGCAAAAACATCTTTCACTCAAAGAAGTATTTACAAGTTGTGGTAGCTATATGCAGCAGCGAGTTGATGTCTCTAGGAGCTACTACTGCTGACTTATTGAACCTAAAACTCATCTGTGTGGAATTATGAACCATTGTGGTTGGCCAGAAATGCACAGAATCAAATTTACCTAGAATCTAGTATCCATCCAGGCCCAGTGCTGTAACTGAGCCATAAGTGCCAATAGTAGCCCGCATTCAGCCCAAATACATCTGCTATCGAGGAAGTTGCTTCCAACAGCTCAAGCTTGACAATCATATTCACTTAATGAAGAAATTGCTCTGGTGAATCCATCCATCCATCCATCCATTTTCTGTACCACTTAATCCACGCAGGGCGGTGGGCTGGAGCCTATCCCAGCAAGTATCAGGCGAAAGGCAGGGTACACCCTGGACAGGTCGCCAGTCTGTCACAGGGCCACACAGAGAGCTCTGGTGAATCAGACGACTAAAAAAAGAAGGATTAAAACATCTCTCGCAAACTTATAAGTCTTAGCACAACCGCTCTGTTTCTGGCTTTTCATGTAAAAACCCAGAGCAACACACTGGGATATTGTCTCACTATTGTGCCCATAAATACACTTTAGGCACTCCCCAATTCTTTGAGATGGCATGCTTTTGCACGAGCTTCAAAGGTCTACTCCAGTCCTCAACCCTATCTTGAGTAAATTACTTAATGCTTTTGTCATACAGGAACTTTCACGCATGTTATTCTTGCAACTATATTGGTGGAAGCTATATTTTGTGTTTGGAATGCAGGGTCAGTCTCATCGGTACTTTGGGTGTTCAGAGTAAGTACTCTTTTGTTATGGGGGGAACCTTCGTTGACATAAATATATAGTGACTAGTTGAACTCATGAATGCAGCACTTGAATCTGCCATTAAAACAACAAAATCTAGTGTTTTCCATGTTGACAATATAGCAATCCCCAATTACAATTTACCCAATAATGTAGAGACTTTACAATGTAACATTGCAAATCCTAAGCATTCTTATCTGCAGTACAAATGCAAGAGAAAAAAGCTCTTGAAGTTTTCTAGATGTTTTTGAGGATCTCCCCTGGTTACGATCCACCTCAGTATGCCTCAGGAACTGTTTGGCTCAAAAGCCCCCATTGTATTTTCCTGTGTTTAGAATAAAATGATATAATCTATTCTGCAGATGGTGTTGAACTGTTGACTCAAAATGACTTATATAGCTCATTAGCAGTATGAGCAAACTAATCAGCATGAAAAAAAGGACTTATGACATCAAATTTGTTTTATTTGATTAAGTGTGGATGTGTTCAAGGAAGTCTAAATTAACTGAGTTATTGTTTACTTGTAGTTTGTGTTACTGTATGTTTATCAATTTCTTTGAGCGCTATTGTGTCAGAAACTACTGATTTGACCCAGCAGGACAGCAGACCACCTTACTCTCTACTTCAGCTGATTTATACATCTTTAACCCCCCACCCCCAAGACCCTGACAGCAGCTGGTGCTGAGGTTTGGGTGGGAGCTCATTACTCTATGGTGGAGCTCTGCCAAAAAGAAGGAAGGGGTTTTTAAAGGGAGTAAATTGAGGTTTTCTCTTTTGGGTTTCTTTATTTTCTATGGGTAAATCCAAATCTATGCGTCGTGTGATTTGTTCCATGTGTCATGTGTGTGCCACCAGCCGCCAACTCCGGTGCCTTGACACCCTGGAAATAACTTCCGTTACCCTTGATCTAATGAACTTCCCCTGCTTCCCTACTCAGCACATTGCCAAATTTGTATTGTGTGTTGACTTCTGATATTTCAGAAATCCTATCAATGCTTTGCCATTTTTCTGATCATGTAAACACTGTTATTTCTAAACATATCTTTCCAAGATATAGTTAATTGTTTATTGATTGTAACAACAAACAGCCTTGTAATCCACATTTGACTAAACATAAATGTGAATAATATGTACATTTAAAGCTTTTATGTAATTAAACTTTCATTACTCAAACCTGCACAGTGTAAGAGTCTGTAGGCTAACTTTATCATTGTTTGCCTGTATTGCATTTTTTTTCTCCCTCATGACATCCCACTCCAGCTCTGTGGTATGCCACTCACAAGACAAAGCCTCCATCTCTTCAGCTCCTTTACATCTAACAGAAAACTGTTCAGAGCTTTACATTAGATTCTTTAGTGCCATAACGATGTGGTTTGAAAGACTGGAACAATCCTTTATTTATGAGAGACGTATTGGACTCCAGGAGTGGGATAATATCTTCAAGTGGGTCAAAAGAGTATATTTTTCCCTATGTTTGAGTTGGGTGACTGAGAGTATCGGATGTCCCCTTCTACTGAGTGATTGTGTGGAACAGAAGTGGAGTGTTTTTGACTTGTGTTTCCTCTTTGGGAGGAGACTGATGTGGTGACTTCCTGCCGATACTTATCAATAAGCAAGACAGGGATCAAAGTAAGCAAAAACAGCACTATAGTCAGGGAGGTTTTGGTGTAAATCGAGACTTTCAAACAGCGTGATATGATGCAAAAGGTCTAGTGTTTAATGTGGAGCAACCTTTAACTGGAAAGTCTGAAAGTACTTAGATAAATGGTGAGAAGAGAAGGCAGAGCATGAACAGAAATAGAATGATATTATAGGTAGGTAAAATAAGCAGGTCATACCTAAAGGGGACTTACTTTCTTATAAACTAAAACCCCTAAAATCAAAACAAAAAGACCAAGCCGCACCATATGTGCAAGAGGAAGTTCAAGTCTTCTCTCTTTTAGACCACCCAACGCTTCACCCACACACTCCTGAAAAACACTGAGACTGTGCAGGACTGTATAAACCAACGTTAACTTACTTCATAAGATCTTGGAACTAAGTTTAATACTTTCAGTTCATCTCATTCTTATATGATTGGGAGAAACACCAAACCACACAAGTAAAACAGACGAATTAACTGTACAGGGAATTTAATTTTCTTCTGAATGAAACCCTGTTGCTGAACAAAGGTCAGGTCTATCTTTAATCAATAAGCCTTTGTTTTTCATGCTTAGTTTCTGTTCCTTTTCTTTTTGGTTTAAATTCGTTTGAGAGTTAAACAATGGTTCCACATCGACTTATTCTACTGGAGTTCAAATGTAGAAATTCTCCCAAAGCCCGTGGCGCTTTGACTGAAAATAAAGAAGAAACCTTCCTTCCCCCCACTTGCCTGAAGCCACAGCATGTGGTCTACTCAGTTGCTGCTCTAAAAATGGCAGGCGGGCGGCCTCGGGAGAAGCCCAGAACAGCCTCCACCGTAATGGCCGTGTGGGTGTGGCCCCTTGTAGATGGCTTTTGAGGGGGCCCCTCCCGGACGCCCGCACCCCTTGCCAGCGCCCAAGGGCTCCAGGCTGCCTGACCAGAGACACCGCGATGCGGCCCACGCTGAACCCAGGCCGAGCCGGGCTAGAGTGGGCTGGGCTAGGCCATAGCAAGGACAGTCTCCATTGCTGCCTCCATGGCAGGTTCCTGCACTCCTGCCCTCTGCTGGGGTCAGAGAGGAACAAGACAACTGAAACAAAAAAAACCAAAAAAAAACGGACATTTCGTATGTCTGGCTTCGGCCTGGGTCTGTCAAGTTGATAATTTGTGAAATCTGGTCATCAGATATTATAAAGTGTTTCATTATGAAACTATGTTAATTTTCTTTTTTCTGTGAGTATGTCTATTTTATATTTAGTTATGTTTATTATTTGCTGCCGAACACAATGTTCTTCTTTTGAAATCAGGGTTATAAACAAAAGACAAGCGTCTCATCTCACCTAGTAATGTGTAAATGGTTGATTTAACTAATTTCAGATGTTATATGATGGAATGTATGTAAGGACATTTACTTTCTTTCTTCATTGTAAAAGCAAACATGTTTCAGAAAAGTTAAGCAACATACATGACTTTTTAGCTTTTAAACCAACATAACTCTTCAACATTTAAAATTCATAATCTTAATTTTTTCAATGATTTAACAAATATCAGGACAAACCTATTTGTAATAAAAGCTGAAGTTTTACCTTCTAAAGTTTTTTTTAACTAATATTTGTAGTTTTTTTTTAAGATTGTTTGGAAATAAAAGAAGTCTTATTGGACTTTTTAAAAAAGTTTTCCAAAAACTTAAAACTAGTTCTAAACAAAATCTTAATGATTAAAACCACATTTGTCTATTGCTGATAATCATAAGCAATTTAAAGTGATTGTAAGAGTAAATGACATAGCAGTATGCTGACTATTAAAGTAAGACAGTTTTATTTGGTCCAGTTTAACAAATTAGCCCTTTTTTAAACAACACAGTACACAATAATGCTTGTATTCCTTCAGGCTACCTTAAGTTGAAAATTTTATCCTGATTATATTCTTTTGAAATGTCTTAGATCTGCTTACACTACTGAATATGTAAGCAACAAGTGAGTAAAAACAAAAAAGGGATGCTAACCTTATCTAAAACACAGACAGATTATGCAGTCGCCAGTAGGTGCCTGACGCCAAAAAATGAGAGAACGAAGCAAGCTGTTTGCTACCATTTCCACTGTTTTAATGTGGTTAGGAAAAGGCTTTAATCCTTAAAGTGATCTTTGGCAGGTCAAACAAACAGTACAACTCCGTGTACACATCCTGATGAGCAAGAGTCTGTCATTGACAGAATCTTACAGCTACAAACGCTGAGGAAGACTATCCATCTGAACTATTCTTCTCCCCTAATTTGCCCTCTAATGCAGTTGGATGAGTCTTTGACATGCAGTATTATCATACATGTCTCAGTGTTTCTTTAGTTGGTGATCAGGTTTATGTATTTTCCCCCCCTGGCCACTGTAGCTGATATATACAAATATTAACATAGCATTGAGCTGATATGGTTTTGTATGTAAATCTGCACATCTGATGGTAACCCAGCGTGAACGGTCATAGTGAGTGATAGGGTGAAGCCAGCCATCCACCCTCTGGTTTGAATCAGTAGAAGGGGATGATAGGGGCTTGCTCTTGGTAGGTTGGCTTTTATTGCTTCTCCCCTTCGGTTTTTAAACAGATCTGCCTGTTTGTGGAAGTGTGGCTGGCGGTTGGCTCCTCAGCTGGCAAGGCAGCAGCGTTTAATAGCTCTTTGTTGTGGTGGGTGGGGGGAGAAGGAGGCCCTGTGGTTGCTGCTGCACAATGGTGCATTGGCTTGCCAGCAGACACACACACACACATACTGAGACACAGTGATGCACACTCATGCACACATACGCGCATTTTAATTCACACATGGAGGCCCAAATGCACGTGTTACCAAACAAGAACGTTCTTTTTTTTTTTGTCAAAATTTTGATTGTCCTGCTTCATGGATTTTGATAGATGTTACCCCTGACAAGTCACCATGAAACAGAGCTGCTCAATGGTGTAATGGTGTTTGGTTTATAATGAATTAACTGAGTGCTGAGGAAATAAAGGGAGAATTACAGGGAGAACAAACAGAAGCAGCATGGTTTGTATATTTGTGTTGTTATAAGAATAGGCAAACATATAATTATCACATTTACGGGGAAGAGCTGCTGAATAATGGGTCACAGTGGGTGTAGTATTCGGCCAGTGGATCCTCCTTTATTCAGACCCTCCAGCTATGTGTGTGTTAGTTTGGGTGTGTAAATGAGATGAGGAACATGAAAACATTTAACTAACAGTACACTTCATCACTAGATAAGCTAATATTTAAATGGTGAGCAGTGATTATATTCTGTTCCTCATATATCTTCCCTAATGTTGTTTTATCTTCCTTCATTTGTTGAGTTGAGTTCATTTCAACCTCACCATTTCCAGGGGTAAATCCAAGCCCAGAAAATTCTATGCCCTGTTTACTTTTCCTGCAGCCCCAGCACGTGTGTTTATCCAAATCTAACGTATTCTTTTTTCTGCCCCCTGTCATGGTGGCTTTTGTGCTCAGCTGTGGTGAGTTTTGTGTATTTTTGTGTAATTTACTCCTACAATTGGAAGAATGATGTGCTCATCTGCTGTACTCCCCCTGCACCGCTCCCCCTCCTCTACCCTCCCAAAGAGGTTCTTTTCCATTGGTGACCTTACAGTAAAGTGTTCCCTCTGCCTCCATTGCTGACCACATCAACTTGGCCAATCACTGATGACTCATTATACACACATAAACAGAACACAGCACAAACAGTCATCACAGAGTTACTGCATAAGTTTACACAGCAGAGTATTCCTCTGCTACCTCTATATCTCTTTTTCTTTTTTTCACCTCCTCTTTCTCTGTCAGTGTCTCTCTAACAGGCACACGGTGTGGATGCATGCAGAGCGAACAGGACACCATTGTAATTTTTGGAAATGAAAATGGAAACTGGCACCAATTAGGGAAACCAATAAAGTAACCTCATTTCTATATCTCTGCCAAGTGGTAGAGGGGATTCAACTGGAGAATATATAGTTACATCCATGAAGCCGTTAGGTTATCGTCCAGATAGCATTATCCAGCTTGCGGCCCTCGCCTCTGCCTCTAGAGAAGCAACACATCATGTAAAACAGATCTCTTTTGACTTGATTAACTTATTGTTGGCTGATTTAATGTCCTGTTATCTCACTGTTTTTCTCTGTCTGATTTGGGTGGCTTCACGGTCTTTCATTAGATAAGTCAACATTTGCATCCACATGGCAGCACAACTAACAGTAGAGCAGAATGAAGAACATGTTTTCGTTTAGTTAAACACTTACTAATTGCAACCCTCATGGCTGCTGCGATTAATTGGTTCCTGTAGAATGCTGCATCGAAAACAGAAAAAGGAAGGGAGCAGATGGAGCGGTAGGTTTAATACTGCTAGAGACACAGTAATGGGGTAATGATCCCGTGGCCCTCTGGTGCTGATGTGGTGTTGAAAGAGAGAAAGAGAAAGGAAAGAGAGAAAGAGACCTGAGCTTATGGGAGAACCACTAAATGGTGCCACATTCATCCACAGCAGTGACGCCATGCCACACGCCAGTCACACGATCAGGCACATACACTATACACACAAGCACACAAAATCTATCTTTTTTTGTTGTTGTTTTTGCAAGAGGGCACAACGACCTTATAGACTGGCTGGGAGCTCAATGAAGCTCAAAAACACTATGAAAACCAGCTAATAATTAAAACAAGAATCAGAGCAAATTGAGAAACCAGCCTTAAACCCCAGTATTTAAATGAAATGAACATGCAATCCTTCACAAGCCCAATGAAGCATTTTTTAAGTTTTGAAAACTTTCCCCCCTCTGACCATTTAAAGTTGTGCTCAGTAAATGTAAAATAAGCTTTAGAGCTCAAAAGATTTTGATTAGACTGATCTGCTTTAGGTCTGGATTAATTGTGCATTATCCCTGCATCTATAGGCTATGATGATTGACATCAGATCAAACTAAATTGCATGACATTCTGAGAATATTTCCCCTTATTATTATGTGTATTTAAACAACATATCTAAATTTCTGTGGCAGGGCCTTGAACTCACAACCTCCCAGGTGAAAGTCGAATGAGCAGCAAAACGTTCCAAAAAAGAAGAAAAAACATAGGAACTTTGTCTACGTGTCCAAAATGTAGCATACAGATATGCACAACAAATATAAAAAACAAGATTTACAAAACAAGTTTAAGAAAACAGAATCCCAATGCATGGTGCACTTGAGTATAGTTCGCACCCCCACTGATACCGATACCAGTATTGTGTATCAGTCCGATACTATGTGGGTGTACTCATACTCGGTATTCATAAAAGTATTCATACTTCATGCCAATGTGATAAAACTAGGGCTGTCAAAATTAAGACATTAGTTCAAAGACATTAATCTGTGGAATTAACGTGTTGATATTTGAACATATTTATCCATAAACAACAAAGTTATTACTCATGCCATATTAAAAATATGAATTTGGCACGATGAGAGAAGCTTGTTTTGGTCATTTAGGTGCCATGGCACAGCTGTGAACATAATCCACCAAAAAACACATATCCTTATTAATGAATATTCTGGCATCTGGCGTTCTCGAGCACACTCTTTACCAGTGAACTGTAATACGATTAATCAGTTCTAATATTGGTACTCAGTATTGGCAAGTATTCAAATGTAAGTACTTGTACTTGGTTTGAAAAAAATGTGGTATTGATGCATATTAAGGCATTAATTATCCCAAATGGTGCTCTAGTGCCCATCAAACAAAGCCAGTTGTGCTATTATAAGCTCAAAAGATTCTCACTTCACACAGAGTTGTTTGTTCATTCAGAGACACTGCAGTAAAAATGGTGGCAAATAGATACAAATGACTAATTCTAAGAGAATAAAACACAACATTTATGTTAGTTAAGTTATTAGATACCAATAAAAACACAGTTTTTAGCAATATCTAAAATTTTTTGTTTCATTGACTTTTCATTTTGTTACATGCTGCACCTTTAATAGACGCTTCTTTATTGGATTTGTTCAGTCTCTCTTTATTGACAGACTATATGCTTCAGACTTTTAAGGTTACAGTAATCAAAGCTTTTTTTCTTCTTTAAAAAAACCCCCAAATATATCTTGTTCCAGAAATGTTAACTATTTATAGGCCTATACCTTCTTTATTTGTAAAATTCTAGAATAAGAGTTTATTATAAGAGTCCCATTTTTAAGTTTTTAAAATATTTGTCCATTTTACTTACTGCTGTTACAACTGGAATTTCCCCAATGTGGCACTAATAAAGACTAGCTATCTATTTGCACTGAAATTTTTACAGAAATGATCAGTTTCCGGCAGGATTCTCAGCATATCTTTGCATATGGACATCACTAGTGAAAGCTTTGAGCACCTCATGACCTCAGATAATGGACTCCATTGGACATTCTGTTACAGAGACTTGAACAAGTTATTGTGATTAACACATTTAGGCCAGTTTAACTTACATTTGTCTAATAGATTCCACTTTGCTCACAAACCAAGTGGTGTGTCTTCCTCCTGCACCAGAATGAGTCATGGAGTTCCTCAGGATTCTATGCTTAGACTGCACTTTTTTTTTTACATGTTTACATTAGGCAATATTATTAGACAGTATGGTAGTAATTTTCATTGTTACTCAGCTGATACTCTGCTGTACTTACCAACAAAGCCTGATGTTACCAAACAATTGATGAAATAAGAATGTCTTGGGCCTGGAAGACTGAGGTTGTTGTGGTTTACACATTTTCTTTTCATGGGTCACAATTCGTGTTATTTCTTGTGAACACTGACTTACAGAAAACAATAGCTTAGGGATACACAGAAAATTTACAAGCATGGACTGTAACATTGTTACTATGTTTTGGACATGAGAACAAACGTAGTGATTACATGCTTTTTGGTAAGACTTGGCTGGTTGTACTAAAATCTTAATGGGGGCTGTGAGTTTTGTCAGCTCCTTATTTTTTGCCTTTTTATTTTGGTTAAAAAGAACAAGAGCTAAGTTGTACACACTTTCTTTTCCTTTTTTGCACACATGTGCAGTGTTTTCTGTGACACAGGAATGGCTGCAGCCAATGCAAGTAGTTATTTCTACAGAACAACTGTTGCATTATGTATTGCAGTATGCAGCATGTTCCGTCAAATTTGCAAGTGTCTTCTTCAGTTTGCTGTCCCTGTTGTCAAAATGCTCTTTCATTTACTTGTGTTTCACACATTATTTATGTGTTGCCGAGTTAAGCTTTCTCTCTCTTACATGAGACACACACAAACTATTTGACATACAGGAAACGGCACAAAAATATGCAAACATCTAGTTCACAGTGGTGCTGTTCAGAGTCTTGCAAATATATGCACAGTCACAAACATTGGTGTATATTTTCTTTTTATGATTCCTACCTCCTCACAATGACTCGTGTATCCACTCAAATATTTTTGTGTTATAAAAGCAATTTTATTCTGGATGCTAGTTTGTATTTAAAAAGAAAACCAGTCCTTGGTTGCTCTTCGTGGACCGTTCACTCACATCCTGAAGTTTGTTTTCTCTCCTGCTGTTTTCCTTCCCCTGGGCTGTCATGCCTCCTGTCCTATACTATCTGATGCTTCCTCTTTCTTTTCCTGTCCTCTTTCTTTCCCTCAGTTCTCTCTCCCCAACTGTACCACCCCCACCATCTCCCTCTCACAGTCTCTCTGGCCTCTCTGTCTCTCTCTTCTCGCAGTTGGACTCATGTGGGACTGATTGAGCTTGAGGATCCAGCCCTCATCAAAGGCGGCATGTGGTTGAATGCGAGCAAGCCACTGAGGCTCCAATCTCGCGCTGGTTAATGAGCCTCTCCTCTCCCCCTTTCTTCCTCCTCTCCTTCCTCAGCCTCCAGCCCCGGCATCCCTCCAGCAGCAAACTCATACAACACAACCCTCTTCCTTTTACCTTACCTCTTTACTTCCTTCTTCCTCCAGCCTCTCCATACATTACTGGGTTGTTCTCATGCAACTATTCTCCTTTGCTGCTGCATCTTTTTGCTTTTTCAAGTCATTCATTGCTAACACAGCTTCTTCCTCATCCTATCCTGTGCCCATGTTCCAGTATTTGAGCCTCTTTACTCTTTACTCTTCTCCCTCTTTCCCCCGTCCTTCCACTCTGTGTCAGCCACAGTCCCTCCTCAGGCTCAGATCCAAACCGAGGCTGGCGTCTGTCTCTCTGTGTTTGACCCCTCCCCCTCCTTCTCCCACTCCTGCTTTTCTAACCACCACTACCATCACCGCACTGATGATACATACACCCTGACTCTCATGCAGCGGATCCTGACTTTAATCACTGCAAGCACTTAAACACACTCCTGCCACACTTGTGCAAGTGTGCACGCACACACAAGCAAATGTTTTATACAGGTGGGCCATTTCCATGCTGCCACCTTTTTTCATGCTGCTTGTAAAGACATGCAGATATTGGCATAGTTATGCATGCAGTGAGTCATAATGTGCTATATCATTTAAATTCAACAATGTGTCTCAAGAAACTAAAAATGCTTCTGACTGAACACCATTCACTGATAGAAAAATGGGATAAGCAGACATATTAGCTCAAATGTAAAATGTAAAACATTTGTACAAAATGGGCCTTCCCCAACATTTTAATGTAGGCTACAAATAGAGTAATTTAGCAGATTGTTAGCATGTTCCACCAAAAAAAAAAAAAAAAAGAAACAAAAAGGAGATGGGACATCTCTTTTTATGTATTTGACAGATGAGCCACTTAATCTTGAAGGATAAAAGTGTTTCTCACTTTTAGGTTTACAATTATTACTGTGGAACTGTAAAAGAGCCAGTCAGTCCTCAAATAATGGCCAATTCTATTTATTTTTAAAGGAGGTTTGTGGATTTTTTTCTTCTCAGCTTCAATAAGGAGCTCACAGTTCATACATGCAACAGTCAGTTGTATGAATGTTTAATGAGTTAATTTCAACCCAATAGTTAATTGAAAATTTGAATTTGATACAAAAACATTTCCAGAGGTAGCATAAGATAGAGAAATTTGGGTCATGATTAAAAAAAAAACCTGGTTGAACATCTCATAATGGGTCAGTATTATGATTGAGATTTTAAAAAAAGCATAGTGAGTTATTTTTTTTTAGAAGTTTTGTAATGAGAGGGGGCTAACAACTCTGTGAAAGACTGAATGAGAAAGCAGTTCAACCTTTGAAAATCAAAACAACATTAAACTGAAAAAAAAGTTTATCTGTATCACTGTTTCAATGAATCCAAAGAAATCCATGAATACATGGGAAAATGGTCATGATCTTCCAGCCTTCAGGTGGCACTGTTGTGCTTATTTCAGAAAGAGAATACCAAACTCCATTCTGAATATATAACAACTGAGATACAAAAAAGTCCTGCCTGCAGTTCAGAACTGTCAGAAGGTGTACTGACAACATTTAACACATGTAAAAAGGAAAATTGCATGAGACTTACAATCTGAATCAAGCAAGAACAGCACAACATTTGGCTTGTAGAGATTCAGAAACTGGTATTCTTAGTTGCTAATAACAGACAGATGAAATAAGATTAAAAACACTCCTGTCCCAACTTATTCAAATGTTGCTGACACCAAGCTTAAAATGAAAATGTAACTTTTTCAAATATATAAAATGTTATCCAGATTATACCTCAGGGATGTCATCAATTAAATACAGTTAAATGATTTGGAAATGATTCCGCTCTGCTTTTATCAATATTTTAGATAGTATCCTCAGTTTGTTGAAAACGGTTGAGCAACTTGTCTTGAGCAAGTGTTGTCTTTTTTTTTTTACCATATTGTGTGGCTGAAATGAAGTACCGTAATCAGACCTAATCTGAGTGTGATGTGTCATCTTCTCGCTTGACTGTGGTTCGTTTATTGTTGCAGAGAAATGCCTTTGACTCACCACTTCGTTGGTTAGTTTTGGGCAACAAATCCACACAGTCCAGACTGGTTTGACTTTCTTTTGGCAGAGCACAAAGAAGAGATCCTGACATCAGGGATGAAAGCACATTAACCAAACTACAGCCAAGAGCTTAATTTTGTAATTTGGACAGCTCATCAAAGCTGTAGCTCAAGAATTGAGTGGAGTGAGGCTTGATGACATCAGGCTAAAAATGAGAAGTCTGTCTCTCAGAACATAGAAAATGTGTACAAGAATGCTTTGATTGTAGAAATTTACAACATGGAGGGAAGATAAAATATGTTACATTTATAGCTTCAGGGTTAGAAAACTGTATTGCTGATTCTTCCTGCAGCAAAAGGAATCATTCAGAGGCAAGCATACACGAGCATAAAACATGGCTTTCTTCTCTCATTGATGCATATAGATATCAAATGTAAAACATAAACTCACTGCAGGTTGCAAAAAAAGAAAGACCCATTCAGTCATCTGCATTTGTTTAGCCTCTGGTAGTTGCCATCTTTGTTTAATAAAATACTGTCAGTCACTGCCCATGTATCATCACCTTCGCACTCAACCTCACACCATTTCTGGCCCATCTCCAGTCTTTGTTGTGTGTGGTTGTCTGAATGAGGCAGAGGGGGGAAGACCAGCAGTCAGACCACGGCATATGTTTTCAATCCCCCTCTACAGACCTCCCTTCTCCTCTTTTGGCCTCTTCTTGCCCTTCCATCTCTCTTCCCTATTCTTCTCCATCTTCCTTTCTCTTCATGTCCACTAAATTGCCCATTAGACTTTCTGTTTGTCTATCTGCAGGCTCGCTTGTCTGTGGCATGGCAGCCAGCAAAAACCATCCTCTGGTCCATGCCAAATACACCATAGGAGACCACTTCAAACATTTTATGCTACATGGTTGCCAACTATGTCTTCTCTATGCACACATACATGAACAATTTATGGTCAGAATGGAGCATACACGTGCTTCATGGCATTATTGCACCCCAGAATAAAAGTGAAAGAAAACACCCTGTCTGGTGAATAGAGGCTACATTGTGTGCTACATTTCAAAAATGAAGGATTCATAAGTGTTTGACAGACATTTGATTTTACCCTTGTTCAGTCTCACATACATGTCTTCTGTATGTTCTCAAATTCTTCTTTTTTGCATGTCTTTTAAGAGACATTTGAAAAACCAATGAGTCATCTGTTCCAAGAAAAACTGACTGATCAGCTTCACACATTTCCAGTCCAAGACAGCAACCAAAAGAAGTCAAACGATGTGGTCAAATGCTTAGCTAAACATTGTTGTTGCATTCTGTAATAAAGAGAGAAAACCTAGGAAACCAAAGTCCTCAGAGGGAAAGTTATTAATATCCTGTCAGCAGTAAATTAACTGTTCATGTCCTTGCTCTTTTCTTTTGTTTTGTCTAGCAATAGTTCTTCCACCACCACTGCTTACTGAGTGTGTGTCCCCTGAAGCGATGAGACTGAGACATCATGGACATAAAACTGCTGAGAGGGATGGGGAAAATGGAGGATATACATAGTACATGTGCTTGATTTATGCTAAACTTAGGATGATCTATAGTGAGTAGGTGGATGTATTTATGTATGTAATGTATCTATAGGTGAGAGAAATAAACCAGGGAAGCATTCAAGTCATGCTCAGAAACTGTGGTTGACGAGACACATGGAAAAAGGATGGAAATGTAGAGAAAGAAGCAAACACCAAGAGACAGAAACCATGAGTCACTTTGCCAAAGAAAATAATTTCACAGCAACATGAACAAAGTGAATGAACAAAAGGTGAGAATTTATATATATACTTAAATGGGGGGGCAGTGCCACACACAGTGGAAGGATTCTCTCCACAGTCGTGGTGAGGTCCCTGCGATGACAAGGGTGTAGTGACTGTACTACAAAGTAATTAGAGGCGGTCTCCACTAAGTCACAGTTTAGTCTATAGTGGCCTTACAAGAGACAGAGTGGGAGTGAGTGCACAAAGAAGAAGGTGAGAAGGCAGAGGATGTAATAATGATATTTAATCTTCAAGCGCAAACATGTTTATGATGCGTACAACAATCTTTTATTAAAATGGTACTGATAATCATAATTCAAATTATGACTGGACTGATTTTTACGTCTAATGTTAAAGGAATAATACTGAAAATACCCCCTGAGTACTGTGAACCAACTCTACAGCTCTTTCAGAGCTTATACAGATAATTAATTTCAGTTCCTCCTACTCTGCTCATAAGCTTCTTTTCCATAAGCAAATAGAAGTTTTTCACAGAGAAATCTGATAAAACTGTTTAAAATCCAACAGTCTAACCAACATACAGCAGACAAAGAATCATAAAAAATAAAATAAAATAAAAAATGTTTTATGGGGAGATGATAAAAGCTGAAAAGATTTTGTACTTAAATTTCTCAATGGTCCAAACATTCAAATGCACTCATGTTGCTCCATTATCTATCTATAAGTTTCAATAAAATATTTTTGGCATCAACATGTTAGACGTTGTGCTTTCAGCTGCCTCCACTGCCCCCATATGGTAAAAAAAAAAAAAAAAAAAGAAACTTCACAAACAAACACAAAGGCAAGAGGTGGGATACACACTGAATGGGATTAGAAACCATTTTATTCCATTAAAAAATAAAAAGAAGGAAAATAAATGATCTGTAAAACAAAGAGTTTTAGAATATTGAACAGTAAAGAAATGATTTTCTAAGGTGGGTTGAATAAATGTAGTAGAGTAATGCAATAGAAAAAAAAGCACAGGTATCTCAAAATTTGAAAAGAATTCTTGATGTAGTCATTGTCTAAGTAAAATGAATGAATATAACTGCATTTGATAACCAAAAAAACCCCTAAAAGTTTAACAGTGAAAGTTATACAACACAATATTCAGTACCAAAGGAGATTTTAGAATTGCCTGCATGAGTAATACATTGGACAGAATGTGCAGTGCAGGGTGCAGATCAATGCAGTTTTTGAAGTTTAATTTCCCTGGAAGTGGATTGCACTGACTGTCCAACTTGGCTAAAATTGCACTACATTTAAAACCATACGACTGAGGAAGTTTACTCTGCATGAGTGCCATCCCTCAGTGCTGGTGTCGGCTCCTGCTGAAGTCTGCATATCCCTGAGTCTTGTTAACCCAGAATACCCTGGTGACTTCCTCTCTGCAGCTACCGATACACAATGTGAAGTTATCCATCTTTCCATGTTGCCTAAAGTGAGGAGAAGAGTCTAATGAGAAGGGAAGGAAGCTAGACAGGATGAAGGAACCTGCAACTTGTATCACTAATGATTTGTACTCTTATGTCATTAAGTCTCCTTAAAGAGAGAGAGAGAGAGAGAGAGAGAGAGAGAGAGAGAGATAGAGAGAGAGTCCTCAGTAGCTCTACTGTGACTTGTGAAATGAAAGAAATGGTAATAATAACTGATACCGATTAATTAGATTTAATCTATCTATCTATCTATCTATCTATCTATCTATCTATCTATCTATCTATCTATCTATCTATCTATCTATCTA
>JAOXYM010000003.1:19300923-19320647 GCA_028567055.1 Leptatherina wallacei | reverse complement strand
CATTCATTCATTCATTCATTCATTCATTCATTCATTCATTCATTCATTCATTCATTCATTCATTCATTCATTCACTCTCACTAACTAACCAACCTCTTATGGTAAAGCTGCTATGTAGACTTTTTGCCAGATCAATTTTGGGATATCAAATCAGAAGCACTGAGATTGCCGCCCTGCACTGTCGCCTGAGCCATGCCCCATGTTTGAGCTTTGAGTTTCTGGTATGGTTGAGGCTAGGGCCTATGGGATAATTGTCTTTTTTAAGAATCTAGTTGTGTCCAAATTATAACTGTCAGGCAAATAGTTTGAGGTTCTCAAGCTGCTGCATTTAGTCAAGTTTAATGGTGAATAGGCTTCTCTCAGTCCATGCTGTAAAACTTCCTGTATCTTCCATCTTTGGTTTTTCTTGATCATTGGACCCAATACTCTTTTTCCTGTGGATAAGAGTATGGATACTCTTTAAGACCATAGGTTGCATAAAAAGGATGAAAGTAGCAACAAGGTCTGAAACAAGGAAGTTCCTTAAAGTCCAATGCCAAGGACTGTTGGTAGCCTCATTTGGCCTCCACATTAAAACCAAACACTTCAAATGAACTATTGTGTCTCTTTTCCCCACATTAAAACATCAGGTCTCTAATCATTTCAGGCTGGCCATTTCAGCTTTTTATATGCAAGTGTATATTTTAGACTTTAGTAAAGTGGTTACAACTCTCAGTTTGCATTAACCTATTTAATCCTTGCTCAGTGTTTTGTGCAAAAACTGCTGTCAAATTATTTCATGCAGTCTCTGATCAACGAAAGTAAATAAAGAGGCCTCAGCAATGAAAAACTTAGTCACATGATCCCAATATCAAGTGTGTTGCCTTAAAACACTTTTCTTTGTTGTGTTCACTAACATGAAACTGGTTAATGTAATTTTAGTTGCTCCATCATCATGTAAATTTCGGTTTATTTCACAATGTTATTCTCTTTTTCTTCTTTACTTCAGCTGCTGACCTTCTCCTCATCCCTTTGGTGATTGGTATCTCATCCGCCTTGTTTGTCGGGATCTTCATCATTGCAACGGTAACCTGTTGCTTCATGAAGCGCCTGGCGAGGCAGCGTGCTCAAAAATAAGTGTCCACTTTGTAGCCAGTTGTCTGGCAACTGATTTCTCACAAACTGGCACGAAGAGGTGACACACATAAAGGAAAAAAATGTCTCCCCCTAATGAGTTCAAGACAAAAAGAAGTGAGAAATGACATCTTGTCTGTTGATTTTCTGTTTTGTTCAAATTCTCATCAATGCCAAAAAAAATCTGCTTTGTATTCTCTTGTATTTTTATATCCAAACCTTCTCTGGACACAACATTTAGTGATGACACCAATAGGCATAGCATAGATTTTTGCAAGTGGGAAAATACCTTTTTAGAACCTGTTTCTATGTTATCCTTAACCACAGTTTTAGTGATTTCCTCATTTCAGCTTATTCTTGTGTTTTATATGGAAAAGGGTCAGAATGCATCGATAAATGAGGCCAAAACTGAAGAAGGCTCTACAAATATGTTTTGATTAATCTAACTGTAGATATTTCTTTCTGTACAGCCACTTGCCCTCTCCGAGGGTCAGTTATTACAGTGTGTTAATATTAAACTCATGTTTTATATGATGCTGGATATGTAGATCATCTTACATTGACTAATGGTGCAAGTTTCCCCCAAACAAGGAATGTTCTGTATTTTCACAAATTGCTGATGGTGTTCCTGTTGCTCCTTCCTCAGATAGTATGTGGTTATTATAACTCAAAACCCAGTAATGTGTAATTGTGCATGGTTGAGGTATTACTGCTGATAGTCACATGAATGCTGATGGGAGCAGTTCAGCCTCCAGATACTCAATATGAACAGAGACAGTCCAGCGCCATTTTGCATGTAAACAAAGTGTCTGTCTGTGAGTTAATAAGTAAGCTGCTGTCTGGGGACTTTCTGATGCAGACCAACTGAGTACCAATTGTAATTTTAGGCATTCATACCCCATTATGCTTCTAGCTATGGTGGGTTTTCCAAACAGATTTACAGATTTGCTTTGTTTTGACAAAGATAAATGGAAGAGACACCATTGCACTGAGATAAAATATGTAAATACTCAACAGAATTAAGCTGTTTTAATATTTGTAGTGTAAGTAAGACTGTGATGTAGCACCATGATTTTTGTCAAGCAGCTGTGTTTAACATTCTGCAGCACTCTTCTCTGCTCTTTCAAAGCACTTGGACGAAAATGGAACTGGGACCAAAGCTCCTCAGTATCCTATTACTTGACCATCCTCCAGCTGAAAAGCAATTTCTTTTCTTATTTTTTCTTTTTTTCTGTTTGTGGGATTAAAGCTTTCTTAAGCTTATGTCAAGTGACTGAGATATAAAAGTGGTACTGTAAAAAGGAATTCCCTGTTTTGTTTTTTTGTACACTTAGGAACATGAAAACAAGTATGTTGTTTCATGCTGTCTTATGGATATTTGTCCCTAAGGTGAAGATTTCCTGAGGACTGCTGCCATATGACTTGTTAGTGAAGTCTCACTATCGGCGTCATCGAAGCCATCATGTGGTTCGGGGCTCTTATTTGTACTGCCAAGAATTGTTATGACTATGGCTCGGGTTGCTAGCCTACAGAAATCTGATGGACAGATTTGCTGTGTCTGCACACTTAAAATGGGAGAAAAATCCATCCTCCTCTTCCCATTGAAAGTAACATTTAGAAAAGTGTTCGCAACAAAGCAGGCCCACATTGTTTGATCATGCAGTCACATGTATGGAGTCTTTCAGTCTTTGTAGGAGTTCCTCTAAATCTCCTTATCTTCCCTAAACTGCACTCTCTAAACCCTGATTTATAAATATTTACAAACATTATGGAATAAAATAACAGCTCTGCTTGATTCCTGAACCAGTTTGTTCCAGATGAACTACTCAAAGCTGATCTGTTCCCACACAAACTCACCTACGACACATTGGTACTCCTCCACACACACACACAGATATATGTGCACACAGCTGCAGTAGCAACAGGACAGTGCTGGCTGGCTGGTGTTTCAGATGGAAGTAAGCGAGTATCTGCGTGTTCATCTCTAATCCCCGGTTATGGCTGCAGTATTGTGCTGCCCATCCCCCAGCCCCCAGCCCCCAGCCTATGTGTGGCTTCCATCCGATTCATTTCAAATCTCTGCTTCCTGAGAATTACACTGTTGTGAACATTGTGTGGAGTATGAAAACAGCTGTTTTAAGATGTGTTTTTATGTGAAATTCTTTCATGAAGGTTCTTTATAAATGCAGTTTATTGTTAATTTTAGCTTCTTTTGGTGCTTTGGCAAACCTGCCAGTTGATGAACCCAATAAACCACTCTGAATTTATAATGTCACTTTACCTTCTCTGGGCCTTTTTTTATTTTTTAAAAAGTCCATCTTCAGAGAACTTGGATGTGTTCCAATTAGAGCCCACTGGGGACATCTGAATCATTGCAGTCTATTTTGTGGGGAGGAATATAATCGATCTGTCTGACAAAGTGCTCATGAGTTAGTTTGCATGATTTTTTTACCCTGAAGTATGAAAAACCAGAATATTTCTTGTGGTTGCTAAAGTTTGTTACCATTAAAGAAGAGGCTTGTATTTCAGCTCAAATTGCCATTTGCTATTCGGGATAGTTTTTGATTTGGTAAAAAAAAAAGTATTCCTTTAACGAAAAGGTTAAACATACCATTGAAAGCTGCCATATAATAAGAAAAAGGAAGATGCATTTAACTGCCATTATCTTTATAGAACAATGTGGTACAGTGTCTTAATTTTCTACAGTTCATGAATTTAGGTTTTTCTTCTGCAATTACTGTCATCCATTGTTTTTCTTGCTGCAGAAAGTCATTTTTCTCCAAAGAACACAACTGCTGTTGCGCACAGCGGATAAGATTTGCTGCTAGCTGGTTATCACAGTGGAGCATTTAGTAGCTGAACAGTGTCATATTTCTGGAGATCAAAAAAACTAATATGAGAAACGTGATTCCAGATCAATTACAATGTTAGATTTCTTATAGATTTATGGAAAGGTAATGGATTTGTTAAAATAACTTTGTGGTAGATATTGGGGCTGTCTCTTCTACTTGTCTACTGCGTCCAAACTATATTTAAATGAGGCATAAAGTGGTGTGAAAGATTTAAATGTAAACTTCCATTCTTCACTTAAATTTCACATTGGATCAAAAGTGTGCATAAGGAGGCTTTGAAATGGCTAGATATAACAGCAAAATCCTTTAAAGCAAATATGCCACAAGTATGTGCAGGATAAGAGAACTTGGAGATGAACAGCATGTCAAACAAAGAAGATACTAGAAAAGGATGCCTTTTACTTTCAATAGTTGACAAGTCTATTGAATTCCTCTTAGCCTTTAATATTTTCTGTCACAATTTTTCCTCTCTGAGCTCCAACATTATGCTGTATCAGTTTACCGAGCATTACATCACTAATGCAAACACTGTACCAGTGTTAATCCTCTTCTTCCTGTGTGACGTTACAGGCGGCCAAACAGAAGCTTTGTGGCGTGCTGATAAAGTGCTGCAGCCTGTGGTTGGTTGGTTAACATAGCTTCTACTGCGACCAATCCCTGCCAGCTGAATGTCTACCAAGTCAGAACTAAACCTGCACCATGTGCTGCAGAACCGGGACACAGCCTCTACTACAAAGCCTCTTCATAGATGCTTCACAACTGAAAGGTTTTGAGCTTTGTTAATCTTACCAAAGGAAAGAAGGAATGATGACTAAAACTTGATAGACTGAGAATGAAAATATTTGTTCAGGTTTTGTAGTGGAGTTTACTATAAATAAAGTAAAAAGAAAAAAAAGAAAAGCAATTAGATAGTTTATAGTCAGTAAAATAGTTATGTGGTCTGAGTCCTTCAGGGCTCATTACATGGAAATATGTTAATTTCCTGAATTGCATTCAGGGAGGAGAGGATTTATATTTTTTAGACCTGTTTAGCTTGTGCAAAATACAGTACTTTTTTCTTCCCATAAATTATCATTCAGATGACTAGACTAGCATGACAAAGAATGGAAATTGGCAAATAAGTGGCCTGGCTTTATATGAATATAGCACCTCTAAAGCTCACAAAAAACATCAAATGTTTCTTGTTTAGTCTGGATGAAATAAAAATGCACAATGACTTTGTACTGTATAATTACCCAAACTGCATGCTACTTAATAATCTGTTTACACTTAATTCCAGACAACATAATACTCTAGTTGCACTCAAAAAATAAGAAAAAGAAAAAAAAATCAGTCCATTAAAATTATGTTAAATAAAGTCTATTGGTAAGTAATACGTATTTCAGGCTACTTGTGCAAATAAAAACCTGAAATAATCCAGCGACATAACACCTGAATAACAATGCAGAGATGAAAGTCAAGGTCACATCTTAAATCTTAAACACCATATAAAAAAAACATCCTCTGCAGCCTATTTACACATCTTTCAAGCTGTATTCTTCCCTTCTCTCCTTTGTGTTAAATCCTTAATGACTTCCACGACCTTCATCCTTAACTCTTCTAGCTCAGGAGGAAGTTGGTCTCATGTGCGGTAGCTGCAGGACCAGGATCGAGGCAACATCACCTCCCAGAAGCTATCCTGTTGGGGGAGAGTTGGAGAATTATTGGAAACATACATGCAGCGCTCCTCTTTTAATAACAATGGCTGCATCCTTTTGAACATTTGATGGTTTAAGATCTGTTTTATCACTTTTGACAATCAAATGTTGCAGACCATACTTCTATTTTTAGAGAGCGGTTGTCTGTGTTAAGCCATTGTGAGTGTGAATGATGCCGTTGGCTTTAGAGCATGTCTGGGGATTCACTGAAATGCAGAGGTTTATTGTGGAGTTAAGTATGCCAAGTACATCTGTGCCCATCTGTCATGCAAATCCGTCACATCCATGACTTATCAAACCCCTGGCACAAGAAGGGGATTTCTAAGAGTTAAATGCATGTCAAGTTTCCACACACTCATCACTGTTGCATAGGCTATGTATGTAAGCTGAGTGTATATGTTTTCAGAGCAATTTTTTGGGCTATATGCGTGTCTAAAAAAAACATGTATTTTACATAAATTAATAATTCAAGATGAGAACTGATGAACAAGCTAGGATAATGAAATGGGGAAAGCCATTATTTCTCAAGTATTAGTCATATCACCTGGCGAGCACAGCATACAGTGTTAATGTCAACTGTAGTAAGTTCATTCACCTGCTGACCTGTTTTCCATTTATCTGAGACGGGGGTCAAAGTACTATGTAGTGATATCTTTCTACTATTACAAATAAACAACTTGCTGTTCTGTGAAATGCAGCCACCATCTTTTTTTTATGCATCTGCCCCATCAACAACATAAAAGGTGCATTTGCTTAAAGCCAAGAGATCTACCTTTTTTTTTTTTTTTTATGAAACCAGACTTAAAGTAGCAGTTCTACAGTAAATTTAATCATTATTTTCATTAAGGTCTAGAACAGATGATAAATATTTCAGAGCAAAAAGACTTTCTATAACCATCACTTTAGTACTTTTTGACTTTTTGTGTACAATGTATATGTGGAGTACCTACCCCAGTCCGTGGACAGTGTATCTGTGCGTACCATTCCTGGCAGTACAGGCACACCTGGACGCCCTGACCGATGAAGAGACACGTCCACATGATGACGTTGAATACTGGGCTCTGTCGCTTGTCATTCATAGTAAAGTTGAATGCCACTAAAAGAAGATAAAGGCTGTAGTTAATCAATAATGCTTTATTTGTATTACAGCTGACAAACAGGTGAAAAGCAAAGTGTAAAAACCAAAAGACCTGACAACCAAATGACTTCTGTTTCATTCCCAGAGGGTATGGTGAAAAAAAACAACAACCCACAAGTGTACTTGCTTTAATTGTAATGAGAGCTCTGAAGAGTAAGAGTTCTTAAATGTGTACTGGATTGAATAATGAGTCTTGAGAATCTAACTTTGAAGGCGCAGCCCAGAAAGTAACAGGGGATTTATGTATATTTTTTAGCAGACTATAGACAAGCAACTGAGACTGTTTTAATTTTAGTGATGTATGCTGCATGATTCTGCTGCTGTGTAAGTGCATATATCATGATGATGTATGTTAATGCAGTGGTAGAAATAATTTCCTGAATAATGTTGACACCCTCACCTCCAAAGACTGCAAAGAGACAAAACATGACAGGATAGAAGAAGCCAAATCCCATGGCCAAAGCATATTCATGGACAACTGCAGAGACGATGAATACAGAGAGCATGGCAGCTGTTCGGCATCTCCTTTTTGACAGCTGTGGGGATCAAACGGAACAGAAAGAAAGTTTGGGTCAGGGTTTAGGGGTCAGGTAGGATCAGCAGGTGTTAAACTACCAAAAACACTTCATAATGGGACATGATGCTTTAGGAGCACTCAGCTTTAATCTTAGATTCTGGCATTTAGCTCACCCAAAGGAAGTCTCTGTACCCGTAGTAATACAGCCAGTCATGAACGACTACATTCCAAGTGCGATAATAATTAGCAAAAGATGTGGAGTTCCACCAGTCCTGGAAAAAAAGGATGATTTATAGTATGAAAGGATCAAAATAAAAAATAATTCATTAGTTTTAAAGCTTTAAAACAACTTGCTAGGCTGTAACTAATAACACTGTTATGAATTACTTTCTTTTTGTTTGTTTTCAGGGTATTCTAGTGCAGATGCAAAACACTTTGATCTTTCTGAAAGCACATGAGCATGGTAAATCAATTTGTGACACTAAAACTCAACCAGCTCAGTGCTTTGGAAGTTAGACTTGGAAATGAGGACGTGGCAGTTCTGCCCCAATGTATGCAATTATTGTAGAAAATTAAAGGAGTTTGGGGTCAAGGATCTTATTTTTTTTATAGCATTTATTTATTTGCTATGGAAAAGAAGAAAAAGTTTATGCAAATGTCCTCCTCAGTAAAGGCTCTGTGTGTGTCATACAGTTTTATCTCTTTTCAACAGACAGATAGTATCAGGTACCTGTAATCACAGGCCCATCGCAACTCATCAAACTCCTTTTACGATGCTATGGAAAATTATCTGTATCACACACCTTGTAGAACATCCTGTCAGCAAAACGTAGTAGCTCTCCAAAGAGGTTAAGCCAGCAGTGCAAGAAGGCAAAGAAGCAGAGCAGGAGGAGCATTATTCCTACAGAGAGGGGGAGAGGAGACCATTAAGAAGATCACTTTTACATTGGGTGGTTTCCAGGTTTTTTTTTTAGTAAAACTGTAACTTTACACTGACACTTTAATATCAGAATTGACTCTAAAAGCTCTTTATTTTTAGAGAGTAATAAACCTGCCAGTCTTTGATTATTTGTACCTGATTGCATAATAGCATCAGTCTTATCTCTGACTCAGAAACGCTCCTCTCCTGCATTTAACAGGATGTAATATACTTAACAATGATGACTCACTGGAGATAAGATGCCATGAACAATATTGTGTTCAAACTCAAAGGTACATTTGAACTTGTATGTTATTTGTGCATTTTACTTCCCATATTTGTTTTGCAAATTAGTTGACTTTTGGAAGATAGAAAGTACCTGGTAATATGGAGTGAAACACAGCCAGAACCATTGATCGTTTACTAAATGGCTGGTTGGTCTCAGGTCTGAAGACGGGAATACAGAGACGCACCAAGATGAAGTACCCATAAAATAGGCATCCCAAAATCTATCAATTGAGAATCAAAACATAAAAACGGATGGTTAAAAAGGATATCGTTTCAACGTTCCAACTTTTATGGAATTCTGGGTTGTAGACTGTAGCACAAATTTGAAAGATAAGTTGATTGAATAAAAAAATGAAAAACTTTACTTAAAGGCAGAGTTTTATCTTACCTTGCCAAGGGTCACACCAACATAATTCCAGCGTATGTGGCTATTTCTGTGAAGGAAAAACTAGATGTGACCAAAGCAAAAAGTTCATCATCAGATTGTGTTTACTGTGACCTGCACATCATGTCATTCCTCAATGATGATGAAACTGCTCTCAAAGCATGCTTTGCAAATTGCCAACTGATTTATGCCAGAAAAAACTGAATGAAGCAAAGCTACCCTCTGGAATACCGTTGCTTCAGTTAATCTAACGAAGTGTCAGGCAGAGAGAAAAAGCTAATTCTTTTCTCCTCTGTGGACCTCTATCATGTTTGTTTAGGCTACTCAGGCTTGAGTGGTAGCAGGCCTTATGGCGCACTTAAAATTCCAACGTTAGGTGATGGGGAATAAAGCATATGTTGTAAGAGCTGAGGCTGCACTCATTTTCCCACTCTCTGGCTGTGCTTGATTTTTTCTTTGTAACAGTAATACAATAACTGCTTATTTTACCCAGGTGGTACAAAAGAAAGATTTTTGCTCCTGTGTGTTATTATGTACCATTCTCTTATCAAATCTGAGCGGAAGAATTTCCTCTTTGCAACCACATTGAGTAAAGAAAAAGTCAGACAAGCTACTTTGTAAAAGGAAGAAGTGGAGAAGGAGGGACTACTATTAAAAGGAAAAGCCTTGACTGTAAAAGAGACATTTCCAACAGTGCAAGAGCAACATATTCTGTGGGAGAAAATGTATTGCTTTGGTGTAAACTTTGCAAACTTTTTTCATACACCAAAAGCTACATTAATCACAAGAAAGAGATATATCTATAAAAGCATAATATTTATTCTTCAACAAATAAACTCTAAACTTATGCCAGACAGGATAAATGGGTTTGCTGATCTAAACTGGCCCAACTATAATGTAACTGTGGGGCTGAGAGGGAAAATCTTTAGCCTCCTAAATCTGAAACTGAATCAACCCTGAACCTTAAAGACCATCACAATAGAACATAAGTCCCGCCAATTCAATCTTGCACTGGCATTTATCCATGATGAAGTTGTGTTCAATGCTGTCTGACAAATGGAACAATAAATACTGTAGGTATGGCCTACTGTGGTTAAGATGCAGGAGCTTTCTGGACAAAGAAGGTTCGACCACAGTGTAAAGACTATTAGGCCTATTTATTTCCTTTTATCCCCTACCATTGTAATTCTGATGATTAAAAAGTACTGAAAAGTGAATGTAATTGAACTTGATTCTTCTAGTCTAAATGTTGTAGGGGATCCAGGCAGTGTGTCTTACCGAGGGTATGACTCCCTGTAGATGAGTGTTGGACAGAAGAGAAAGTACATATAGCTGGAAAATGATGGAAACTTGGGACTTTTTTCTGAAAAGCAAAGACAATTCAGTTATTATCACCCTCAGGATCCAGTTTGAGTAAAAAAAGATTTAATATGTCACAGATTCTTGGAACAAACTTGAATGAAAGTTTAAATACAATTAGTTGATTTTAGTTCTGTGATTCACACTAATGCTTCTCATTTCATTCTTCCCGTTTTGTTATGAGCCATATCATTAGCAGTGTTAATTTTCCTGTTTGCAAATAATAAAGGGTTACTGTGCTGTAATGCAAAACTAACAAATGTTTGTCCTAAAAATAAAAAGACAATGGTCTTTTCCGTTTATCATTAAGCTATAATTTTAAACTGTGAGCTTTATTATATGCAATTTCTTTTCCTGATTTTTCTTTTGGCTGCCCTCTGTTCTGGTTGAAGACAGACCTTGAACAGACTGCTGAGCTAAATGTATTACTAACTGCATTTAAAAAGCCTTTCCATTTAAAAAAAATATATCTTACTTTCTTATTCATTTAAAAACCACAGTGGGGACTTCTACATATTATCATTCTATTCAGGATCCTTACTGTTCTTTGAGAGCATTTCCCTACAGCACTGTCTTTAAAATGTTCTCATCCAATTTGCATTTTCTATATTTCTGCATATTCATTGATTACAACATCAGATATTCACACAATTTTACCAAAAGATTCAATATAATGTATCTGTCATTGGAGTAGTATGTTAATCTTTGCTTTCAGTATCTACTGTGACTCTGAGCAGTGAAATTTATGACTACTAAATTTATGACTATTGAAAAGCAGTGTTTTCAATTAAAGTTTAAAGCCTCCCAATAGGGTGTATTTTGGGCTTATTAATGAAAAAGTTTTTGATGAGTTTGTTCCTAAGAGCCTCATGAAAACCTCCAAACTTGCAGCAATGCTCTTATAATAGTCGGATGTTCCTCCCAGGCTATAGTCACGTTCATAAAAGTGTGATGAAACAGCTGTGTTCATGCTGTTTAGTCCTGGTTAAGCTGTAGGAAATTCTCTGCCATGACTTTATATCTAAAATACAGTTTAAAAGGACATTAACTGGATTTGGTCAACAGGAGACATGGCAATGTAAAGCTGCGTATCATCAGCATATCTGTGAAAATCAATGCCTTGGAGGATGATTGTGACTGCCTGTGCTTTGGAGCACTGTGGTTGGGGCTTTAGATCTCTTTTTCTAAATCCACAGAGATCTTTTTTGTTTTTGCCACTTTCTTCATTTCCACAGACATGACAGAGATAGGCAGGATGCATGACCCAAAATATGTTTCTGTCAAATAGTAACTCTGATACATGGTCTTTTCCAAGGACCCCCTTTATGCAAATACTAAAAAGCCATGGAACCCTGCCCCACCCCATGCTGAAACCATGCCGGTACTATGATTTCAAAAGTGAGATTCTCACCATAAATAATGTATTCTGGCTGAGTCCTGCCCTTCGATAAAGCCAAAGCTAAATTAACAACAAATAGCCGTACTTTAAAAAAATTAAAATAGGGACAATGTGTGGACATTAATCACAACGGCTCTAAATGTTCTAAGCCTCGGGGATCCCCTGTGGTCTTTAAGGGACCCCAGGTTGGGAACCACTGGTCTTATCTAAGAGTAAACTGTACAGAATACCAGGGTACCTGTTTCCTGTCACAGATGTCTTCTAAGATAATAGCTTATATTGCTCAGATGCATTAATCTGATTTAAAAATTTTCTTATTTACTGAGGTTACTGAATGACGACACGTGATTGGCCTTCAAACTAAATGCTAATAGGTGTTGTGTATTTTTTTTAACATAACTATATTAATGTAATATTATATAATATTGATCAAGTATAATATTTGTCTGTGACCTGTAGGCTCTGTATAGATATTTTGGATCTTATTTAAACAGAAAATATTTAACAATTGTTTACTGTAAACCCTCAGTTCAAGTTGATCATTTGTAACTTTATAACTACAATTCTTACCATAACTTTATATTTTCACAGTGACAATCTCTAGGGCTGCCCATATACATATTCTAATCTACAGTATGTGGGTCATTTCAATGTTATGTTTAATGTCATTGTAAGGCCTTATTAAAAAAAATTGACCTGAGTTCTGTTTTAGTCATTTATCTCACAAGTCTGGGAATGTCACCGTGAGTAATGATAGAGCCTGCAGAGTAAATATACCGGACATCAAAACAGTATGGTACATTACCTTCCTTTGGTGTATTCTTCATAATTGTAGGAGCTGTTTCTCTTAAGAATGAGTAGGTTTTCATCAGGAATCGAATCTGAGGAAAGTTGATGTCGTTATTGTGTGGAATTGGACATTTTATTAGTACCAAAGTTTCCACTTTGTACGACTCAATTTTCTTATTCTTTTCAGGAATGCAAAATTAACTTGTAATGCTGCTTCTGTGAGAATACAAATGAAGTATACCTGCCCCCCCCAGAAGAAAAAACAAAAACGTCTCCCACAAAACGTACCTGCTCCAGAATCACAATGAAGCGTGAGGCAGGTGGCAGCTGGTGATGCATAACCGTGTAAATTGGGAACAGTCCCAGTACATAGGTCTGAACGGCCGTTAGAATTAACCCTGTACCCAGGGAGAGGCCTAGCTTGGAGGGGAAATTGTGGTACCAGGAACCCCAAAACAGGAGAGTGTAGTAGGGAACAAACAGGGTATAAACAAACATAAAGGCCCAGGCCCAGGTGACTGTCCCCAGCTTCCCAAAGGCAAAGAACAGCAGGTCGAACTCCAAAACCAACCTGAGGTGAGTTTAAAAAAAAGAAAATTAAGTAATTAAGTGGACATGAAATTGGAATAATGTTGAGAATGATGCTTTAACTTTGAAGATAAATGTTAAGGTCTGTATTAATAATTTAAAAAGGTCCTCATTTAAGTGTTTTGATCAATTTCTGCTTTTAACAGGACTCTAAATGACCATTTTATGATATTAAATTAACTCTGACTTTAATAAATGGCAAGAACAGTTAAATTCATTGAATATTTTTCTCACATTTAAGCCCCCCACCCCCTCTGGGGGTTATTTAACAAAAGATTTTGATAAACCACTCTCGGCAGCGTGTCAAATGATTTGTTAAATTCAACATTCCAACATGCAAGGGTGATATTGCTATTTTTCATTTTAATGTTTACCCATGTTAAAACCAATGTTCATTGAAGGTAAGTGCATCAGACAATTTTCACACAGAAAAGCATTGTTGATGAGCATTTGAAAGTGTTAACAAACCAAGTCATTACTGAAGTGCCAAAGTAACAGCAGGAAAACTCAGAGGGATTGATTTGTGCTATCTTCCTGCTGCCAGACGAGCAGTGAGGCAGTTAGGTTAGGGAAGGAGGATGAGACAGTGAGGAGAAACAGAAGATAAGAGGTGAGAAAGAAGTTTCTAGACGCCTAGGGGTATAATTGAGTCCTGCTCAGTTTGGTTCAGGGTTATAGAGTTTGTGACGTGACAGAATAACGAACATCAACTTTTTTAGTGATATTTACTGATATTTGACAAATCAAAGAAAAAACCTGAACGCTGGATGATGTTGATGGTATTATTAATCTACATCAATATATATTTGTCATCAACATATATTTTGGAAGAAGATAGTTTCATCCCTCAAGTGAGTTCTACAGACCTGCCCTGGTCAATGTAGTCAACAGCCAGGGTGCTCAAACAGAAGATGAGAAGTACAGCTATGAACATGTGGTAGATGGTCCTGATGTGGCTGATCTCAAATAATTCGCTGATTAAAAGAAGAAACACAGAAACAAAAAAATATTTAAAAATCAAATCAAAATGTTACTTTTGTGTGCATTTGTTCAGAGCAAAAAACTCAAACAAACATACTATTTAACAACAAATAGCGCAGTATCAGATCTTTTAAACCATGAATATTACAAGTACACTTCCATGTTATATCTACTCTATGAAAGCTGTTTTCATTTACTAACACAATAAACAATACTGTTTATTGATGGGCGAGTGCTAGCAAAGGTTAACCCGCAATTGCTCCCTGGGGCACCGTAATATAGCAGCCCACTGCTCCTCCAACTAAGCTCGGTTAAATGCAGATAAATAATTTTCCAATATAACGAATGATAAAGGATAAATTGTTTTTATCAATCCCATGGTACTCTTAAAACAGCAAGGTAAATTAAAACAACATATGGACACAGTGCTTCGTTCAGCTGTATTTACTGTATACTGAGTTGAGGTTGCTGCTTTTCTTTCTGTAGTTTGTTCCCTCTCAGAACAGTGGATTTTGTAACTGTTATAGCTTAAAATATTGTCAGGGGGATCAGTGGCCCTTTGATGTAGCATATAGGGATACCAGCAAAGCTACAGACTTCAAATACAACTGAACACCTCAACCTCAGTGTAGGAGAAACTATAGTGCTTGAGAAAAATGTAAAAACGTCTCAATACAGCAAGTGGCTGGTTTGTCTAGCCTGGAGAAACAATTACATTCAGAGTGTGAGGAAGAGAACCTGCATCAAATAAGCATATGAAAAGGTCATGTTAAGGTAATGAATATATGGTAACCCTTACTTTTGATGTGATTGGAAATGCAAAAGATTTAACATTGCCTAAATCTCTCTCTTAATAAAGCTGCCTGTGTTATGTAATAATAATAATTGTTCAGACACATGAAGTGCCAATGACCAAGTCTTTCCTACTGTTTTTTACACAACTACATTAGTTGTAAAGTAATCTCTGTAGTGGAAGGATTACAATGAACATGATAAAGCTCTGGATTTAAGGATACTCACTCCAGCAGTGATGCTCGTTCCTTAAACACTTTGCCATCATCCATTCTCTGAGATCTAACACAAAGCACATAGAGAAGTAGTTTGACATGTTGTTGCAGAGAGCTGTTTAAAACATCTTCCAGATTAACACAAACTAACATGCAGACCTGTGAAACATGTGTTTCGCTCCCACCTTGATGTTTGTTTATTTGTTGTCTTCCCATTAATTGTTGACTTGATGTATGTGGAAGACTGGACGGACTCAGACAGAGCACTGTCGAGAATTTCGCCAAGCTGATCCTGGACCTGCTCTAGAACTTTTGCCTTTACTTTCTACACACACATAGACACACACACACATACACACACATTTTTACCAGCTTGTATTGCTCACTCCATTTTCTATTTCCAATGCCTGTCCTTTGTAAACCACTTTGTTAAATCCTCCATTAATTCAAGTGCAGAGACACTAATCTTTTGTTTGTTTCTGAGGAAAGTGATTTAGTTACCTGTGTATATTTTTGCCACTGCCTTACATCTTCTTCTTGCACATTTTCATGACTCCCATCTACAAAGAGATGAGTACATTTAGATGAAATTGTCTGGTAAACTTTACAATATGCAGTACATATTCTACCAAAATGGCAATCTTCCACTTCCATCAGCATTAAGCTGAAAAAAGGGAGTCAGAAGATGAATATAGATCTCACACTTTGCAAATTATTCAACAGAAATGTGGAGTGTTGCATCTTAACAAAATACAAGACTTTTTGAGTTTTGTGGCCTTGAAACGATTCAAATCATACAAAACCTTTTACATGCTCCTTTTATAACACTTTGCTTTTTCTCTTTATGTGGCAGGATTTAGGAGGGCCCAGGCAGAGATTGAACCCACAACCTCCTGGGTGAGAGTCATCTGCGCTGAACAGGCTGATTGGTCAACGTGCATGACTCTCACAGGAGGTTGTGGGACCAATCCCCGCCCGGGGCCCTTCAACGTCCTGCCACATTCTGGCGCTTGCAAGTAGGGTCCATGTATCATGGATTCCAAAATACGTGGCTACGTGCGTAAAGCACGAGGACGTGCTTGTGGAAAGAGGGGGAGAGATGTGACAGTGAGGGTCCTGTCACTGTGCCTCCAATTGATCATGTGCCCTGGCTACTTGGCCACAGGGATATCCCTTTGGCTGACTGGTCAGCGCGCATGACTCTCACCCAGGAAGTTGTGGGTTCAATCCCTGCCTTAGCCCTCCTATGTCCTGCCACATTCATCACAAATATAACAAAACTAATTAAACTACTTCCTAGAACATACACTTCAAAGACCTTTTTGAACATACCATGGCTAGAGATGTCATCAGACTGACGGGCCTTAGTATTTCGATTCCGCAGTCCATTAGGGGGCTCTGCAGTCATCATGGTTTCCACTGGACCAGACCACAACAATTAGGACCAACAACTGGACCTCTACTAGAAGATCCTGCGTTTCACACACACTTCCTGAGGATAAATGACAGAAATGAAAACCAACATGAGGAATGAAAGTTATTTGTGGATATGATGCCTTAACGTAATATCTCAAGTTCTCCTATGCGGACCAGTACTACATCACTTAGAGCATAGACATGCCAATGCTCTGCTCTTTCTGTAAATAGAATTAGCAAATCACACATGGTAATTTCTCCCTGTTTAAGTGTTTTGACAACACTGGACAGTGTTGTGACATAGCCATATGTTTTAATCTCCACAGTGTGTGCTTGCTGGATTTACTCTTTGTTTGATCAATAAGGAATACAAGAGCTTCAGCTTTGAAACAGTAGATTGTATCAGGTCACTGGAGCATTACTGGCTGGATGAGGGACTTCATGATGTGGGAACATAGGTCGTGAGGTTTGAACTATAGTTACCCTCAGAGCGATCTTCCATAAGAAGATACCACCAGTCACTGTAGTTCAAGCTAAACAATGTAAATAATGATAAAGCTTCCTGTCACCAGAGGTTTACACACTATAGATAAGATATGCAGAAAACTCACAGAGGTTGTGTTGTGCAGACTTCCAGCAAGGGACGAAAGACACAGAGTTACCTCATTTACTAATTTATGCTGTTTAGTCACTCCTCACTATAAATTCCAATATAGCAGATAATCTGTGCAAAAATAAACTGATTATACACAATGCAGATGAAAAAATGGCTGAAAGAGAATAATAAATAAAAACGTTTTTTTCACTTTTTCATTGTAAATTTTGTTTCAGATGAGTTGAGAAGCAGTCCTTGTCATGTTGAAGAAAGCATTTAATTAACTCTCCTGTTTCCTTTTCTTGCTCATTCTGATGAACTTCTTGGCAGGTTCAAAGCAAGAGAAAAACACGTGTTAAACAGATGGTATTTTCGATTGAATAATTCTGGTGCTTTTAAAATTCAGATTTGGGGTCATGCCCTACTTCCATGTACACAAAACAGTGGGAAAGTCCAAAAATAGGAAAGAGAGGATCCCTTTTTGGTCTTTCTCTACCTTCAGGTAAGATTATTATTTTGATACTAGAGCTTCAGGCATAGAAGAACCTTTCATACAAGCTAATCCACAGAAAATAATAGGCTAGGCAAGGAAATATGAGGGTTATATACTGTTATAGCCTGGGAAGCTGTGTTTTCATTGTATATCATTCAAATCTGGACAGCACTTTGGTTCTTATGAATGTAGATACAGGGAAACTGAAATAAGAAATATAACGTTTTAATTGTCAAAATAGTCAAAATATTTATTTTAGAGAAGAAAGCTGCAATATAAGCTATAAGATATAAATTTGTTAAATTACAAACAAGATAAGATATATGATCATTAAAACAAAAGGTGCAAATCAGTTATAATTAATTTGATTTAGTTACATTTAATGTTGTTAAGGACCATATCATCAAACTTAGCTAAACTAATGATAAACACATCTGTGGGAGTAGATCAAAACAAGCTCAACATGGAACAAATTATCACCTGGCTTTTTTTGCTCACTGATTTTGAGTCTATCACAAGAAATACAATGAAGTTAGTACTGATCATATTTGCTCTCAAAACAAATACATATCATGAAAATGCCGTAAAAACTTTATCTAATCAGCTCAGAAAAAATTTCTGTTTCTATCATATTGTGCCCTTTTTGCAAGCACTGAGATATAACAACCATATTAGGATAGTGCTTCTCTGTATACGTGTTATATCTAAAACTACAACTCATACAACTACAACTGCTAAATTTGAATAAGGAAAGTGACAGATTTCAAAGACTGACGTGTCAGGTAGATTTATACTCACAGTCCTCAGGCAGCAGTCCACTCGATGAGAGGCACCTTTGTGTTGATGATTCCCACTGAGAGAAACTTGCTAGTGTATGTTTAAACAAGACTGTGTCATAGCTCTTGTGATCTGCGTTGTCCTCTTTTACTGACATGATGCACTTTGGCCTTTTGGCTCCTGGCCTGACCCAGACAAAGCCTCTGCCGCCCAGCCCCACTTTATCGCCTCTGCTGCTTGAAGTTATACAGCAGAAGATCAAGATTCAAAGATATATAATGACTTGGCATCCCAAAATATAGATTTGTGGTGCTCATAATTAAATCCTGGTCCAAATTAAATATGCTTTTTGTTGACACAGTATAAAATTAAAGAGAATGAAGAAACTACTAGAATTGGGTTAAGAACTGTCCAACACATTTTTTAAAACCGGAAGGATGAGTGGAGAACCATCATCTTCCAGGAAGAAAATTGGCCAGAAAAACATCTTGAATGATGGAGATCAGTGATCACTTAAACATTTGGTGAAATTAGATGACAAAAATAGAAACAACAGTAGAACTCAGGGCTATGTTTAATAGTGAAAGTATGAACATTTCCATATGCGCAATGCAAATTGAACTCAAGGGATTGGGACTGAACAGCTGTATAGCCATAAGAAAATCACTAATCAGTGAAACTAACCAGGGAAAAATGCTTCAATTTGCTAGGGAGCATAAAGACTCTGGAGCATAGGAAGAAGGTCATGTGGTCTGATGAGTCCAGATTTACCCTGTTCCAGAGTGATGGGCGCATCAAGGTAAGAAGAGAGGCAGATGAAGTGATGCACCCATCATGCTTATTTCCTACTGTACAAGCCTGTGGGTGCAGTGCTCTGATCTGGGGTTGCTGCAGTTGGTCAGGTCTAGGTTCAGCAATATTATGTGCCCAAAGAATGAGGTCAGCCGACTAGCTGAACATACTGAATGACCAGGTTGAGTTGAATTGATTTGAAATTTTTTTATTTGAACGAAAGACTAATTAAAAAAATTATTCCATCAATTTATTTCTTCCCTGGTGGCATATACCAAGATGACAATGTCAGGATTCATCAGGCTCAAATTGTGAAAGCATGGTTCAGTGAGCATGACACATCATTTCCACACATGGATTGGCCATCGCAGAGTCCAGACCTGAACCCTACTGAGAATCTTTGGGATGTGCTGGAGAAGGCTTTGCGCAGTGGTCAGTGTGAATGAGTGCGATAATCAAAGCTAAAGGTGGCCCAACAAAATATTAAAGTATGTGACCTTTTTTTTGGCCAGGAAGTGTATTTAAATACAAAGTTCCTGCTGAATGTGTAAAATTTCTCCTTAAATCTGACCAAAACATGTGAACAACAAATCACCAAACTGCAACTGGTGGTCTAATC
>JAOXYM010000003.1:19273674-19285412 GCA_028567055.1 Leptatherina wallacei | reverse complement strand
TATATATATATATATATATATATATATATATATATATATATATATATATATATATATATATATCTATCTATCATCATTTCATCATTATACATGACATGCTTCCTAAAAGTGGGGTAGGTAAAAATACCTTAAACACTCTGCAGGATCATCTGTCCTCTACAGATAAAGAGAACAATACCTGAGGGTTTCACATCCAGATGAATTTATCTAGCAGACAAAGCATTCATAAATTCTGTTTTTCCATCTAAGGCCTGACAGTATAAGTTTATTGTTTGTTGCTGAACCATTTTAGAAGAAGAAAAAAAGAAAAGAATAGCAAGAAGATTCCTGCAGGATGTGAGTGATCTTATAAGAGAAATCATGACTGGTGTTTATGCACAGCTATCTGGACAGAAGGATGATTAAATCTGTGAAGCTTGTATTTGTTGTGCACTGTCCCAGTCTCTGTCTTTGAGAGCCTTATCACGTAGCATGGGGAGTCTGCTGATTTACAACTATGACTTTCTTCCATTCCTACAACATCGGCAGGTGGTGGATGGGATGGAGACGTCCAGCAGTTGCTTTGGGATTGGTTTTTTCCTGACAAACTACTGCAATGCAGCTCTAACAAATATGCCTGTCTCTGATTATGCCCTGGTGCGCAGAATATTCAGCACATCAACACATAGACCACTGCAAAGGTCCATTGAGGAATATCAAATGAAGACATGAGGTGTGTGAGTGCTTAAGTCCAATTTTTTCAAGGGTCTGAGTATAGAATAAAGCGAGGAGAGAGACTGAAAGTGTTTGTTTGCACCTGTGTGAATATTATTTCATTTCTGCATATAAAATCTGAGTTCACGCTGTGCAGCTTCATTTACCTAAAGGCAGCATGGTTTAATATCTCCTGCTGCTCTGTTTTCAAGGAGACACTCATGTGAAGTTGCAGTAGTAAGATGATTGATAGTGCTATCATTGCTTTTGCCCATAGGACAATGAAAACAAACGGTGCATACTTCATTGTGATTTAATTTGACCCTATTAGTATCCCTTCTATGAGGCTCAGGCTAAACGAAAGTACAATGATCATGGTTAATGGGGACAGACAGTTAAAATGTTGTCTCTATCACTATAATCCACATTCTTTTGATAGCCGCTACTTGGGTTACCTGCTTGTGAACTTTTGTGAGCTGCTGCAGGTTGTTTTCAAGAAAGGAAATCTTTTGTTTCTGAGTGATGAATCCCCCAGTATCATCAGGCTCCATCTCTGCACTCTGTCAGTAGAAACAAACAAAGATCTTTCGTAATAGTGTTTAAAAAAGCCAAAAGAATACACTGCTTTCAAAAGAGCTCTACTTTATAGAAAGCACAATATACAGAAGGTAGAGTTGCTTTTTTAACAGTAGTTACGTTATGTTCATCTTACTTTTCTAACTCGAGTTGTGAGGTCTTGAACAAAAAGCTTGCGGAGGTTGTGCAGGGTGTGGAGCTCACGAGCCTACAGTAAGAAGAGAAAATTACTGGGAGGAAATAACTCAGTTAAATCAGTTACACAGTATTTAGTGGATCAGTAGCTCCTGTAATAACTTACAACAGTCTCCTCCAGCCCTTTGAGATCCTGTTTTGACTGCTCATGACGCTCATGGAGAAATCTATGGATAAACAGATAACAGGACAGAAAGATTGAAAACTCAAACTGAACTTCTCTTTACCCAAATGATTACCTCATTCATGACAGAATAATTCATGACTAGAGAACAAAGGCAGCATAGACCGGCTGCCCCACTCGTGGGGCTGTTACCCATCTGCCATCTGACACAATATGCTGCAAAGGTCAGTGCAGAAAGAGACCTATTACCAGCCAGCTGCTACCTTATTCAAAAAACTCTAATGTAGATGAAAGAAAGGGCTGAACAGGAAGAAACAAACCATAAATGAAACTGGCAAAAAATGGGTTAAAACAGCTAAAGATTCACACATTGTAAATAGACTGACAGTCAGACCCCCAGAGTGAGTAGATAATAAATAGAGGGGGGGGGGGATGACCAGGAGAGATGGAAGACATGAATCTAAAGAGACAGCTTTCCTCCCGGACTCCATATGGTGAGGTGTTTGAGAGCTAGCGAGGACAGTAAAGCAGAGACTCACGTCAGTTCCTCCAGCTGCCGGCTCTTGTGATGCTCTTGACTTCTGAGACGTTCAAAGTCAGTGTGCAGTTGCTCCAACTCTAGCTGCTGCTTCTGATTGCAGCTGAAAGGGTAAAAAGTGATTCATTCAGGGACTCAATAATATTTGGAAAATATTGAAGTGTACTTTGCAGGAAACTAAGCCAATAAATCCCAACCCAAAAGAATTTTGTAATAAATTGCAAAAAAATCTGCAAAAACAACCCAAAAATGCATATCAATTCCCCAGTGCAGATTTACATTACACTTTGCCAAAAGAGAAGTACCACTCACATTTGAATGTTTTCCACTATTTAAGTTGTTTATTCCCTTATTTTTACCCAGCTTGCTGGTGGGCAAAAAGGTTTATTCAAATCTTGTGACAGGAAAAAATATATATCATAGCATGATTGCTTTTGTCAGGTTTCTTCCCTCTGAGTTTTCCAACCCCCTTTGCATCACATGAGAAAATAAATGATCTATCCTGAGTCAGTGCCTCCAGCTCAGTCACGTGCACCAAAATGATGAAAAAGCACCATCCCTACATGCAGGGTCAGGATTTATTTTTGCCCTAAATTCACATCAGAGCTGCACCATAACCATTTTAGCAGAGCACAGGGATACTTCCTGGCCTAAAGTGTGTAATTAGGTCACAACTAAAGGATTGAAATGTTCCCTTGGACAAAAACTACACCACATCTTACAATAAATGAATAAATAAATGGGGCATTTGTACACATCAATGAATGCAACCCACATATTGGCAGTACTTTTAGAGTTTTTCCTTTCATTTCCTGATCTTTGCATCTTGAATGAACATTAAATGTATACCCATTTGCCTTATTCGATTTAAAAGATCTGACTGGGATCTCTGCTCCTTTTTTGAATGCGTTCCACCTCACTGACATCCATCCATCCATTTTCAAGCTGCTTATCCAAATCAGGCTGTGCAAGCTGGATAGGCAAAATAACCCCAAATGTGTATTCACACAAAATTCTCTGCAGCTGCTCCTCTGGTGTTAACAGACACTCCCAGGCCAGCTGGGAAATGTATTTCAATCCCATGAGGGGTCTATCCAGTGGTCTCCTCCCAGACAGTCATGCTTGCTGCATTACATGGTCAAATCCAAGCACCTGAAGGGTGCTGCTTGGCCAAGTCAGGCCAGAGGATCCTCAAGCTGAGGTTTAGCAGCAGCTCCGTTCTAAAGTCCTCCTACACTATAGTTTCCTCACTATGTAATCCACCCACACATATTCATCTTAGCCACTCTTGCAGCTACAGTGATGGATTAGACTTTCTGAGAATCCAGCTACAGAGGCAATATTATGTAGCCTAATTTCAGAAAATTCAAAAGCTGTATAAAATGTGAATATAAACAAAAAACAATGAATTGAAAATTAGTTAACCCAATATCTATTTTAAGGTAAATAAATTTTTTCATCTTGGAAATAGGAAAAAAATGTAAAGAAAACCCATTAGAAGTCTTATTTCCTAAACAATTTCTAAAACAGTGAAAGGGACAGGTCTTTATTTCAGTTTTCAAGTGGTGTTGGTAGTGTGTAGAATTTATGAGTAGTCAGTATCTTACCTACAATAGACAACACTTACAGTACTCTTTTTTTTTTTAGAATCAGATGGTTTCCTGACAGGGGAGCCAAAGCTGAGAGCTAATCAGAGGAAGACCCCAGACTCAGATAATTACATGACCTAAATCTGCATAACATGGCCCATATTGCCAGGTTTTGCAAACTAGACAGTTTTTGAATGCACTGCAAACAATGTTGCTAAACAACACTGCACAGCTGAGAAAATGTACACAACTGTCTGATGCAAAAGTGTAAATATTCACATATTTAAAGTTCTCACTTCAATTGCTATAAAAAAACAATAATAATTTTTTGTTTTGTTTTGTTTTAGTCGTCTTAGATCCCTTTCAGTTGCCCTGTTCGGAGTAGATTTAGCTTTAACTTACTCATTGGGGAGGCTTGTGTTTCTCTGATCACTGTCTGCACACAAGATACTGACAACTCATAAGTTTGCCATACAACTCCGCTTTAAAGAGCATTATAAGCTTATTTTTTCTTCAGTTTTAGGGAACAACAAACATATTGGTGAAATTTGTCATGACTAGCACAGTAAGAAAAGAGTCTGGAGTTTCAATTTTCTACTGAAGAACAGCCAATGCAGCTTTATTTTACCTTTGGCGAAGATAAAAATTAAGAGGGTGAATATTTCTACACTGAGCAGGTGATGCAATGTAGATATCATTTATAAGATTTTTTTTTAGACCTAGAAGATTCAAAAAGTTAAAGGGTTGTGTTTTTTTCTGAGTCTTTGTATTAGATATATGCCCTTAAACACAAAAAGTTACTGTTTTATTCATATATCCCCATTGATATGTTTCAATGTTTCAAATATTAAACTAAAATTGTTTTGGATTTTTTCAGATATTGTTTTAAGATAAGCAAATTATAAAAATAAAAAAAACTGTTCAAAATACAGCATCTGTGATTATAGCTTTGGGGATTCATGAGGGCACATGGCTCATGCACATGGGTAACTTGAACATCTGTGATGCTGAACAATCTCAACTGGTTTTGAAAAAATGTATGCTCCTATCCAAAATACATTTTTTGGGGATGGTCATGCTTATTTCAGTAAGTCAATGCTATTTCATCAAGGCACTACTAAACCACATTCCATATGTTTATCATCATGACTTTGGGATCAATCATTTGGGGAACTACACTGACCTGCTTGCAACCCAGACCTGACGCTTTGAAAACATTTGACGCATTATCAAGGAAAAGACATAGACAACTGTTGAGCAATTGAGATCCTATGATGAAGCAAAAGTGATGAGAGATTTCATCTTAACACTAAATAAATTTTCTTCTGTTCTCATTTACAGCATTGTTTAACGTAAACCTTGTTGAAACATATTGCTGATATCACATTCAAAATTAGCATCTATTTCAACCAGTCCTGAAAACCTTCAATGTGCTATACAGTGCTACAAAGCCAAAGCCCATTCTAAAAAGAATTAGTATTCCTTTATTATGATATTTAGAGCTTAAAACGTTGTGAATTGATATCTCTATATGCCTATACACCTCTTTTGATATTGTTGTACAGGTTGCAAATATATATAATAGAACATTGATTTAATATCAAAGTGAGGAATTATAGTGAAGCACTGACTCTGTTAAGTCATCGATGATCTTCTGCTTCTCATTGATTTCATCTCGAAGGCAGCCAAGCTGTTTTGTGTGCGCCTCACGGTGTGACTCCATCTGCTGCTCTAGAGCCCTCTGAGGTATCACCAACAAGAAAAAAAAGAAGAGAGACAGATAAAGTATAGACTGACAGAGAAGAGGGAGAGTGGCATGAGATGGGAACAAAGGAGAACAAAATGACTAAATATCAAGGGAAAAAAATTACACACACCAGTGCACATGTGGATACAAAGGGCCACATGGGCATTGTGTCAATACACTGCCACTGAAAATGATGTGAGACTCAGCTAATAAAACTGGATAATGTTGCCTGGAAACGCAAACACTGACGTGCAAAAATGATCACATGAACGCAAATAAGAGTACATAATGAAAGCCAAAAATACTTCCAGCTGTAGAGGAGGATTCAACAGCAAAAACATCGTCCGTTTAATTCTGTTCGGAAAGCCGGCCCTATTTTTTCCAAAAATCTTGTAACCTTATTGGTAAGTATAACTCATTTAATATTTACACTTTCACTTTAACCTTTTCACTATAGAGTGTCTATTTCTACAATAAAGTGTCTTTTATCAACTTACTATCAAATAAATACTATCAAATGTATATTCAGAAAGATGCTTTAGGGGGTTTTGTACTTCAAAGTGATAATCACAGAAATTCCAATAATCATCATCATCAGCACTGTTGTTAAGAACAATAAATTGTGATGTTCACCCTACACTTTTGTAAACATTTAAGATACCTTCTGGTTTTATGATGAACCAGCTACTGGCTGTAACTCCATGCCTTCATGTGTGCAAGTGGCATATTTTTTCAGATGAACCCTCCAAAAACCAAAACCAAATATTCCTAAAAATGTCAAACTTTTTTCTAAATTGATAAATCTTTTGTAAGGTGTTGTCCTGGAAACACTTTTGCACTAGAACCATGCACATCCAACTAACATGCTGGGTTACTGGGAATGACAAACATGCATAAGCACACTTGTAGAGGCGGTATAATAAGCAGGTAAATACCCTAAATTGCGCTCACTGTTGTCATAGTTACCTTTATATCACTGGAATTTTGAATAGACATGAGATTTTCTCCCCTGGTAACCTCTGACAGGCTTTCTGAAACACACATTTTTACAACAAGAGACAGAAAAGATAGGTGTGAGAGAAACAAACAAGAGAGTGAAAGTAGGTTGACAGTGTGTTACTTTGTGCAGTATAACACACTGATACTGAAGAAAGAGGTGACTGTGACCTGACTTTGATAGCTCTGCATTAACAGCTCTTCATGTTGACGGAGGTCAGTGTGATCTTTAGTCCCTCCCTGGGTCAGATAATACCTGTTTGTAAAATACATTTGTTGTGCTATGCCAATGACTCACTGCTCAATGCTGTTCCATGAGGCCGGATGATGAAATCACCGAGCTCTGCACATTGCACCAGTCTGTGTGAGTTCAATATAACCTGTAGCATTTTGTATCATTTCTATAAGGCCCATCTTGGCTTGTGTGTTGAGGAGGCTCAAAATTAATTTACAAGCTCTTTAATCCATCTGTTATTTAATGCACTTCTCTGAAACTCCACAGGAGAAATGACTTACACTGCCTCAAGCCAGATTTGTGAATTGTGTCAGTGCACTGGGAGTATCTACAGTTAGCTGGACCTTCTACAAATTTCACATGTGCCATTAATCTTTTGCTGCTGATCTTGTGAAATATGTATTTACCCTGTTTTCCTTATTCTTGGAAGCACTTTTGGCCATGATTGAAAGCGGCATCATCCTCATTTTTAGTGGGTGGCAATAAAACCCAGGCAAGACTGTTTTTTTTTTGTCAAGGCATCATGTCTGTGCCAGAACACTGACCTTAAATTTGACTTTGGCATTTCAAGTCTGCAATTTATCATGATTAGCAACTAGTGTCCTTCACTCTGTAGTAAGACACTGAATGTCAGAAAGCATCTCATATTATCATGTATAATTTAATTAATCTACTGTCTTGAAAGAAATATGATTATTTCAAGAATTTGCTACCTTAACTTGGATTTTGATTGAGAAAAAAAATAGCCTTATTTAACTAAATGAACTGTTTTAGCTCTCTAAGCCTTGATATTTTAATGAATGTTTTTATGTTGTTTTTTTTTCACAGGTCACTTTCCTGTTGATCCAATCCAGTTATAATAGAATTCCAGTTAAAGTAAACAATTTGCAAATATAATGCAAAATCTAAATAAAGTAAAACTATTTGATGCATTTAATGCTCATTGTTTAATTCTAAAAGCGGATCCCTTAGTCTCTGCCCATTGTCTATGGCAAATCTCATAAGTTGGAAGTCTTACAGCAAATGTGTCACAACCATAAAGTCAACATCCAAACAAACAAGCAAACAAGCTCTGAAAATGGATACATCCACAGCAACAACTGTGTCACTCCACATCTGCAGTCATAGTCATAGCTACAGTCTGGTGAACCAGCTTCAATAATTTTCATTCTAAATGCAGTTGTGCAGATTTGTGTTGGGGCAGCTACTGCTGGGAGTTCACTGGTCCTCGCTATAGTCAATAATCTGCAGATGGTTTAGCCTTTTTTTTCAGAGGAAACTTAAATGTTGCGGTGAAGTAACACAAAATTATATCTTTGGAGACCATCTGTAAAAAACTGTAGCCTAATACCTCGGATAATCCAAATGACCTCTACCTGAGATGATGATGAGGTTTTACTAGCTTTTCCTCCAGTGCTATGACCAGGTCAGATTATTTAGTTATAGGCTATAGTGGGGAATTTTTTTGTTAAAGTTTAGAACAATATATTGTGTATCTTAAAAATACTAGCATGCTATAACATGTTGAAAAATACATGCTAATAAGCTCACAACTTAACATAGTAACGTTTGCGTTTTCCTCAAAGTCCTCTTGTTCACTTGCTTGAGCCCAGCCTATTGGCTTGGCTGTGTATTCTTTTACTTTTTTAAATGGTTTTTAATGGTTATTGATGTTCAGTTTTTTTTCTCACTGACTTAATGCAGTTATGGAAATACTGCTATTACTCAGTTGTACCTTGAGCCTGGAGTTTGGCCAGCTCCTCGGTCAGAGAGTCATAACTGTCCTCCAGCTGTCTCTTCTTCAGCTCCATGCCATGCATATACTCCGTAAGAGAGCGGATCTTTGCCTCATGCTGAAAATCAAAATATGGATCACAGAAACAGAAATTAAATGATGAGCTGTGTAGAGTCCAGCAGGACTCTACACTAAGGATATGTGCTTTTCTTGAATATTTATGAGCTGTTGGTATTCGGGGAACTTCGTTTAAACACATAAGATACAAAAATTTATATTTTGTCTGCCTCATCTATAGAATATCAGGAAGACTATACTTTAAGAATAAGGACAGTGTGCAAAAACAAACAAATGTTTGGGCAGCTGTAGCTCAGGTCGAAAGAGCAGTCATCAACTAAACAGGAGGTCAGTGGTTCAATTCCCATGACTACATGTCAAACTTCTTAGGCAGGCCTACCTTACCTCCTGATGTGCCTATCAGGAGTATGAATGTATGGAAGCACTAAGTATGTTACAATATAAGTGCCGGTTGAATGAGATATGTAGTGTTAAAGTGTTTTGAGTGGTCTCCTGATCCAGAAAAGCATTATACAAATACAGTCCACTTACCATTTAAAACTCTTAAATCTCCACAAACATTTTAAATTGTTTTTAATCATACAGTGCTTCATCAGTCATATATATAAAACAAAGAACTATACAAATATGTGTGATAGAGCTTTTGCACTGGGAGATGTTTGTGACTGTTGTCTAATTTCCTTACAACAACACCAGTATTTCCGTCTGGAGTAGCAGATTAACAAACTTTTTCATACATCGTATGTTTTCTGTTTCTCCAGTACTAGCGTATATCTGCCTTCTTGTCCAGATATCACATCTAACAACAAGTCTTAATCGTCACCTGTGAGATGAGGAGATGACATGACGACATTTCTCTGCTCGTCTCTTCCATCTTGCGGTGACACTCCATTTGGAGATTCTCCAGGTGCCGGCAGCGCTTCACCATGGACTTCACCTCTGACTTTATCTTACTGATGTAGAGTCGTGCTACTGTGAATTCTTCCTCGATTGCACCAGTGATCTCCATGGGCTGGAGATGAATGAGGTACAGAGGAGTTGGGAGAATTTAAAGAGAAGTAAAGTTAACATTTGATCAAATTTGAGTGGGGATGACAGATGAGAAATTAAAGAGGGAGAGTGTGAGGAACCTAAGAGTTTCTGGCATCTTTTGCTAATAATCAGGTTAGCAGCATCATTTAACAGATGTTGTGACTCAGCTGTTCTGAAATGGGCTGTGGAGGATGGAAGAAATATCCATATCAAACTAAATACACTGCCTGGCCAAAAATAAGTGGATTTAACTAAGCAAAAAGGTACAAGCCTCCAATTGGATCATTACTGCATGGGCAGTTATCTTTTAGCTGGCAACAAATTAATTAACCCCAACTGAGGCAATGAGTAGCTTCTCATTTCTTAAGCAACTTTGTGGGAAGACACATCCCGTGGTCGTGTAAAAGATGTTCAGCTGTTTAAGAAGTGTCAAATCATTGGCATGCATCAAGCAAAGAAAACATCTAAGGAGATTGCAGAAACTACTAAAATTGGATAAGAACTGTCCAACACATTAAAAACTGGACGGATAATGGGGAACCATCGTGTTGGAGGAAGAAATGTGGTCGGAAAAAAATCCTAAATGATCGTGATCGGCAATCATATTTTGATTTGATAAAAATCATATCAAAGAAAAACAACAGTTGAACTCAGGGCTATGTTTAACAGTGAAAGTAAGAGCATTTCCACACGCACAATTTGAAGAAAACTCAAGGGATTGGGACTGAACGGCTATATAGCCATAAGAAAAGCACTAATCAGTGAGACTAAACAGAGAAAAATGCTTCAGTTTGCTAGGGAGCATAAAGACTCTGGAGCAATGGAAGGAGGTGGTCTGATGAGTCCAGATTTACCCTGTTCCAGAGTGATGGGAAAATCAGGGTAAGACGAGAGGTAGATCAAGTGATGCACCCATCATGCCTAGTGCCTACTGTACAAGCCTGTGGGGGCAGTCTATGATCTGGGATGCTGCAGTTTATCAGGTCTAGGTTCAGCAACATTATGCCCCCAAAGAATGAGATACCTGAATATACTGAACGACCAGGTTATTTCATCAATGGATTTTTTCTTCCCTGATGGTACGAGCATATTCCAAGGTGACAATGTCAGGATTGTTCAAGCTCAACTTGTAAAAAAAGTGGTTATGGGAATATGACACATCATTTACACACATGGATTGGCCACCACAGAGTCCAGACCTGAACTTCATTGAGAATCTTTGGGATGTGCTGGAGAAGGCTTTGCGCAGTGGTCAGATTCTCCCATCGTCAAAACAAGATCTTGGTGAAAAATGAATGCAACACTGGATGGAAATAAGTCTTGTGACATTGCAGAAACAATGCCACAGTGAATGTGTATTGTAATTAAAGCTAAAGGCGACTTTTTTTTAGTGGTGAGGTTTTTTTTTTTGGCCAAGCAGTGTATTACAGATAATGATGGAAATGTTTGTAAACTATCCTTGGACGCTATTGAAGACGTCCTGTTGTAGAAAGAGATAAGAAAATCTTCAGCCTTCTAGTAATCATTATCAGATGTTTTATATCAGTTCCTCCAACTTCATGTTACTTGATTGCATCTTCAAGTGAACATAGTGACTCTAAACCTGCATCTTCTGTTCCACTCACCAGCTTGATTTCCTTGTTTCCAACAATGGTGCTGAACTCATGCAGGTCCCTCATGAGCCCATTGAGAATCTCAGCTATGCGTTTTCTTTGGCGGCTGCTCACTTCCTGGACATGGAATAGCTCCATTTCTAAAGCCCTGAGGTGAGCCTATGGGAGGAGGGAAACAAGGGAATAAGAGAAAAAAAAGGGGGGGTGTTGGGGAGAAAGAGACCATTTGAAAGAAAACTGATGAGCAAGAGAGAAAATTCAGAGCAGACAGTAATAAAATTAATTTCGATAATAAGAGAAACAAAATTGTGTATATATTCATTGTATTTTACAGGCTTATCCGTAGCATAAAAACTTAATGTTAAAAGGAATTCAGGACTAAAGCTGATAAATAAATGTAGTGGAGCAGAGAGTACAATATATTTCCTCCAAAATCAGATGAAATGGAAAATCCCAATATTGAACATGTAAACTATTTAAAACTATTCTACACTATACTATACTATACTATCAGTGGCGTCGTTTGGCCTGGGCATTCCCGGCTCTAGCCCCGAACATTTCACATCAAGCCCCGAATGTTTTTTTCA
>JAOXYM010000003.1:19249427-19264955 GCA_028567055.1 Leptatherina wallacei | reverse complement strand
TTTTAAGTGTAATGCATTACTTTACTGCGTTACCCAAAAAAGTAATATCGTTACTGTAACGCGTTACTTTGTAGTGCATTACTCCCAACACTGGTTAGATCTGCATGAACGTGGAATAAAGTCACATCTGTGGGCTGGGGAAACTTTCATTTATGTTAGCCAACACTCTTCCATACACGAAAAAAGATTAAAATAGGAGAGATGTAGTGAGAGATGTAGTGTCATCATTTCTCCGTGCCGACAATAGCTTCTTGACTGTCATTTGTTTATCACCTACAAGTGCTGTCCCATATATTTTACTATTATTTTATTATCATTATCATTGTTTTTAAATTCTACCAAAACATAAACCTGACCCAGAATCTTGCAATTGGCATAACACATTGAAATATTCTCCGACAATTTTCTCACAAAAGAATAATGGACGGCAATGCAGGTGAACGTTTGAAACAGACGAGAATAAATGGGCCTTTAATCAGGTCAGTCTTTCGAAGCCTTTGTTTAGACATCTGAAATGGACCAGATTTAGATAAAAAAAAGATGTTGAAGTTTGGGCCATGTTTAGATTTCTTGTGGCAGGGGCCAAGGAGGGCCCAGATGGGGTCTTAAACCCACAACCTCCCAGGTCAGAGTCATGCATGCTGACCAGTCAGCCAAAGCGATATCCCTGTGGTCAAGTAGCCAGGGCACATCACCACCGGAGGCATAGTGACAGTACCACACTGTCACATCCCCCCCTCTCTCTTTCCACAAGCATGTCCTTCTGCTCCATGCAGGCTGCCACCCATTAGGAATCTATGGACCCACCACTAGTGCTACATGGATCCTTCCAACAATGCCAGGATGTGGCAGGGGCCAAGGAAAGTGTGGGTGGGGTCTTGAACCCACAACCTCCCAGGTGAGAGTTATGCGAGCTAACCAGTCAGCCAAAGGGATATCCCTGTGGCCAAGAAGCCATGGCACATCATCAATCAGAGGCATAGTGACAGGACCACACTGTCACCAAAGTTAGTCCAAAAAAAGACGTTTAAATTTGGGCCATATTTAGATATCCGACATGGACCAGATTTAGCCAAAAAAGAAAGAAGTCGAAGTTTTGGCCATGTTTAGCCGTCTGGCATGGACCAAAGTTAGTCCAAAAAAGACATTGAAATTTGAGCCATGTTTAGATATTCGACATGGACCACATTTAGATCAAAATGAATCTGAGCTTGACTGAGTTAATGACTTTTATGCAAACCCTGATCTGTGTGCTTTGAATACTTTCTGCTGCAAGGTACCACATTAACTCTTCATTATGACCACATGCAACCCCACTTAGATAAAGTTTAATTATCCCTTTAAAATAGCGAATGGAACAGTTGATGAACATTTTCTAACACCACCAACGGATTGTCATTCGGACTGGAGAAATGCGGCCGTGACAATGTGTGACAAAGAGAGGGAAGGTAATCCATACAGAGGGCATTGCGCTCCCAGAGGGCAAAATAGCAGATGTTGCAGAGAGCAACACGTATCTTGGAATACCACAGGAAGATGGCAATCATGAAGAGGCTACAAGGAAAGTTTCAGTCAGTTATCTGCAACGAGTAAGGCAAGTCCTGAGAAGTCAACTTATTGGCAAGAACAAGGTCCAGTGAGCATCAGACAAGTGAGCATCAGAGCCACTATCAAGATGAAGCATCCAAGTTCCATGAATACATCAGTAAGATGACCCCAAGGTATAAAGCCTTTAGTGAATGTCTCAGACATTGGAAACTGGAGGAGTTTGAGGAACCATCATGGGAGGAAAAACTGCTGTGTGGGATATACCACTGACTGATGAACAAGTCTTGGCAATGGCCAGAGAGAGCTGGACTGACGGACAGCACAGAGGCTCCAATCATAGTGGCACAAAAGAAAGCTTTGAGCACCAGAGCAATAAAGGCCTAGATCTACCACACCAGGCAGGATCAGGTGCCTGCTGTGCAAAGAGACCCTTGAAACAATCCAGCACCTAACAGCAGGGTGTGAGATACTGGCAGGAAAATAATACATGGAATGTCATAAGCAAGTAGCCAGCATAATGTACAGAAACCTTTGTGCAGGATATATACAGGAGACCCCTAGGTCACAATGGAAAACACCTCCCAAGGTGGTGGAGAATGAGAAAGCTACATACAGACCGACAAAATGTTAATGTCCAACCAACCTGACATTGTGATCATGGGTAAGCAGCAGAGGAAAGCTGTTCTGATTGATTTAGACACCCTGAACAATGGCAATATCAGGAAAAAGGAACATGAGAAACTGGAGAAAGCTCAAGACGGGTAAATTTGTGTGTTACTGCAGCTCAAATACAAAAGACAGAAGTTTTATTAAAATTTAAAAATACGCATATAAAATAAAATGAGATGAAAACACTATCTACCATGATAGCGTGTGTCCTATGTACAAGCATACACAGTATGCATTTAGGACTTAAGAAATGCTCTTAGACATACTGTATCTGCTTCAGTGGGATTTTCACACTGCAGCTGACTGTGCACTCTGACCCAGGCTTCATAGCAAGCTGTGATATGTGGGGGGAAAAATGTATCTGTTGTAGCTAATGTATATGAGTCAGGTAAGGACTTTTTCTTTGTCTGCGCCTGTACCTAATTTGATTGCTGTCCACCCAATCAACAGGAAGACACACTCCAATAGGCTAGCTAAAAACATTCACTCTTTAAATTCTGATGTTAAACACAAGTTCCTGAGCAGCCATTTTCACAGTTTACGGAAAGAAAATTCCATGCAGAGTATTTGTTAAACAGTTTGATATCAGTGAAATTATTACCATTCCTCAAGTGGTTCAGCTCAGCCTCAAGCCTTTGAATAGTCTCCTTCATTGCCTTGTTCTTCTCCTTTTCCTTTTCATACTTCTTCTTCCACTGCTCTGCAGTGAGCTCCAGATTCACTGATACAGTATTTCTAATGGTCTTGGCTCTAATTGGAGGGGTATGGCGAAGAACAGAAAGAATGAGCAGGACAGAAATGGGAGGAAATAGTGTGAAGTTAGGAGGGTGACAGCAAGACAGAAACAAAAAGAGGGAAAAGAAAGTGTGAGGAAACAAAACTCTCTCGCAAAACTCGCATTTCAGTCCTGGCTGCACAATGAAAATGGGCTTGCATCTCATTAATTCATATGCAGATTGGATTTCTGCCAAATGTGTTTGGTGGTGCATGTAGGGGGAGGGAGGTACAGAAGTCAAATGCATCAGACTGCTTGAAACATATTAATATAAAATACAGCTATCATTCAAATTGATATATTTCATATTATTCTGTTATCTGTTATAACAAGAGGTGGCATCATTGAGTTTTTAACATTCAAGACAAGACAGCTGCAATACTCAGTGGCTATCACCTAATTTCACACTCCAGTGATAGAACACTATGTTCTTGTTAATTTAATTCCCAATCTTAGTGATACAAACAGCCTTATCTAAAGTTATCTCATCGTATCAGGCTTTAAATAGCACATCATTTAGGCAGAGAAACATCAGGTGGCAGAAAGTTTATGTTGAACAAAATAGTGATGGTTTATTAATGCACAGCATCTGCAGACTACATAACTTAAATTCACAACCCAAGTAGAAAACATCTAATTGGCACAAAACCCCACCAAATTACTTTAATCTTTAAAAAAACTTTGTATAATTTTCTGTTGCTTTTTTGATAAAAAAACCCCCATAAGAATAGATTTTTTTAAATCAACTGTAAAACAATTTTCAATTCAATTTTCAAAACAATTTTCTTCACATTTGAATATGAACAACACAATTTCCTTTAGTCTATGATCCACTTCTTATTTAATCTAGCTCTCAGGTCATATTCAATTGAGATTAAGGGAGAAAGGGTGGAGATGCATAAGCAGGCATTTTTCTTCTGTGACTTTCTCTGAGCAAGAATACGTAAAACTTGGAAAAGTGCAAAAAGTTTGCCTCTATCGTAGTCTTCAAAAGCAAAGTTGAAGTCATTCAGTGTGTGAACCTGCATTAGCAACAGACATATACAGGGATTTGTGCTGTTTTGCTGTACAGTGCAAATGCATGTTACCGTTGGCCAAACATCAAGGTGGATTTGGTCTCTGCATCGTTGTAGCTGGAGGGAGAGCAACAGATAAACATGGTGGTGCGGCAGTTCCCACCCAGCGAGTCCTGAAGGATCCGAGTCATTTTGCTGTCACGATATGGCACATGGGATTTCTATAAAGGGATAAAGAAAGGAGAGAAAAAAGGGAATCTGAGATTGCAAGAAAAGCATAAAAAAGACAGAGGCAAGGATTAAAAAGCTCAAAGACCTTCTGAATTGCTGCACCACCATGCCTTTCTTTGAAATATGTGTCATTTAGCATCAGCAGAGAGCAAAGAAAGGAAGGATTCCTCTTTTTTCTATCGTATTATTCACAGTATTACCATTTTAACCTCTGGAATGCATTCTTAAAAACTGTGTCCTTGCTCTGTGGATAACAAATGAATACCAGTGTATTTCAAATATAGTGAGTCATTCACAGTCTGTCAGCTTTCCCATTAGGTTTATGAGGAGTTCCCTGAACTATCAGAGTTACATAATAAGAGATGGTGATTGCTCTCGTTACAAAGATGGGGCTCAGAAGGACCACAGAGTGGGTCGAATGGATCACATTACCAGTTGTAACACCACTGGGAATTATGGATGAGTGGGACTGAAAATCAACTGACATGTCACAGTAGCTTTCATCCAACCCAGCTGCAAAAACCAGAGGGTCAATGTGGGAAGATTCAGAACTCCCCTATTGCCAATAAGAATAAATTATGGCTCCAGATTTTTTCAAGTAACCGAAAACAAACAACACAATCTCAAAACAGAAAGTGACAGAGCTACATTTATCTAAAAGACAACATTGCAGTTGAATTAAAAAAAAAAGGCTAAGAAGTTGTCAATGACCATGTTTTCTGACTCAATTCCCTTAGTTAAAATATAGCTGTAGCTTAAGCATCCCGATGTGAGATCGTGCTCGCTGTGTGATATGTACACATTTAGTGTTTCACAACATTCTTCTTAGGTGGTTATGTTCATGTGCAACATTACAATATATTCCACGTACATTTTTGACACTATTAATTTGAATGCTTATCAGGAAAAGGTTGGCATTAATCAGCTGATTCCCATGCTGAAAACCACAAGTACGAGACAGGCAAAGTTTTTAACAGTCTATTTGCTTTTCCAGTTCCCTCTCACTTGTGACTGCCAAGAGTTAGGAGTTAAAACAAGTAAATAGGTTTGGATTGATGTTTATTACTTGAGGCAGGTGATGTGGAAAGGTTGTTGGGAGGCAAAAAGGTCTCCGGACACCAGCTTGATTAATTATAAAAAGTTTTTCTACAAAAAAGTCAGGCATCTAAAACAGATCTGCAGAATCTGTGAACACTCCTAAGCCAATTATGGAAGATCCCACTGACCCTTGTGTCAATGGTGTTTATATAGAGGCACGGACAAAAACATTCCTAAGTTCACATCTGGACTAATCATGAGACTTGCATATTGGTACATATGACACTGTATATATAGAGCTCATGGAGTTCAAGCAGTTCATGTCATACTTACAGTAACAGACCAGTGCAACTTAATTTGGTTAGTACAGAACTAACAGAATGCATGTATGATAATGCAGAGTGCACAGTTGCCAGACAATCAGACACTACAGGATATCCCAAAATTGGTTGAAAAGAAATATAGTACCCATGGTTTGGGCTGACACATTTACCCACTGATCACAGCTTCTGTTATCTCACAATGATGCTGGCCAACACAAAACTACAGCCTACACTTGACAAAGGTCCTTATTTACTGAGTGAACTGATTATATGAGTAAGAAAATAAGTTAATATTGAACAGTGACCATTTTCACTGAAACTACTACAACATAAAAAAGAGAAAAGATATTTGAGGAGAGGATGTGTACTAAGTCTGCACAGATTAGCAGAGCGTTTGAGATGAGAATTGAGTTTATATTATACAAAAATCGAATTAATTAAAGCTCATTATTCCAACCTACATTTTAGTTCAACAATGGGCTTTTTATTGAGCAAATCACTATATTTTGTAAAGACAAAAGCGATCAATCACAGTTGTTATGGTCTGCATCACTGCAACATACGGCTACATTTTTTGCATGTCAGGCTAAGGAAAACTATGCAGGATACAGTGTTGAGTTGCATCCATCTGATACTGAAGAATAAATCCAGCTTAACTCTTGCAAAGAAATCAAATGAGATAAACAACAAAATGGGTCATTCCTTTAAAGTAGGAATGACCTTATCCAATATGACACTGCGCAGATTCATAGTATTGGTTGCGTCATCTGTTGCTGAACTAATTCTTGCATTCAGGATATTTAGGTTGGTCTAAGCTAACGCTTGCAGCTAATTCACAACAGCCAGAGCAGATATTGTTTCAGTGACAAGCACAAGCTAGTTTTTATAAACAATCAGAAAGACAAGCCGGCAGCTGCTGACAGATTAAAGGACTGTGTTGCATTTTCCACCGTACCGTTCCTTCAGCCAAAGCTGAAATGACGTTCCCCAGGGCTGACAGAGACTTGTTGATGTTCTTGGCCTCATCCAGCACCGCTCCCTCTGCACCTGTCTTACTGACCTGACACAGATACACACATACATATATACAGGAATTAGTTCATAAAGTACATTATCCAGGAGTGATTTCTGATTGTGACTGTCATTTTAGGGCTCATGTAAAACAGCATTTTATCACTGGAGGAACATTTCCAAAGTGAGGCCATTTATCTTTCTGCGCAGCATGGCACAGAATGATAAGCAGGCACAAATACTGTAATGCTTCCTGTCTGGAGATGAGATTTTAATATATCAATTTGATGAGTCCTTAAGACAAAACAAGACCAATCATTACGCCTACTTAAAGGTCTTCAGATTACCTGGGTTTATTTTCATTTAGAATTGTTTTATTAGTTTATAAGGCACTACAAAATGGCCTTGCACCCGACTGCCTCTCAGAAATAATTAAGGCTTATGAAAGTCCTTCATATCCTCTGGTTCTTTTCTTTCAGCTGTCCTACAAAGCAGAACAAAAACATGCTGCGCCCAGCAAACTACCATACTATGATACACTTTTAAATAGTGTATTAAAGTTTTATGCTTTCACTCTTTAAATAAACTTCTTATTCAGTCAAATTTTATGATGATCTTTTCTTTTTTAACTCAACTGCTTTGAATATTGTTTACAAATCATTTATTCATTGATTTTGCCTTTTGATTAATGCCTAAATCAATTTTCTAACCCCTGCATTTTGTCAGTAACTTGAAGGTACTATAGATTAAGTTTAATTACTCAATTGATTATTTGATCATAAGGGGTGGAGCCATGTTTATTTTCCTGGTAATATCACAATTTATTGATCCCAAGAAACCAATATGTAGCTGTAAATTCTTGGGACACTATGGTAGACATTTATTATGTGGTAGCTATTTGTTACGATGAATTGTTACGGAGAGCAACTGGTTAGTTGAACAAGATAAACACATTTGCAAAAAAGGCAATATGCAGTTGAATATATATGGAAAGTAGGTTACCATTAATACACACATAATGAAAGAAGAAATATTATTCTTAAAATAAAGAAAATGTTTACACAACTTTCTATTGACTCAATACAAGCAAATAGCTCATGTATGATAAGGTATTCAATCTTTATGTGAAAGGAAAGATGTACAGTGTCATGTTTGTTGTGGGATAAACTAATGTATAGCAAGATAACATGAAGCTTAAAGAAAGCTTAATTTCCCATCAAAACCATCTGAAGCTTGCATCAGTTTCCTGTTCAGTATTTTAGTAGTATAATATTTCAGACTCATGCTTAAGAAGCAGCTGGAGCAGAACCTGTTCTTCATTGTCCTCCAGGGATGACCAAGACAACTTACAGATGCAGCATCAGCACTTATTAACTCAAAAGAGCAGCCGTCAGCATCTGTCCAGACTATACAGCCCTCTGCCACTCTTTCAAGACACAATGTTCCATATTTTGCATTAGTGGTATCGACTCAAGGCTATATCCAGGAGCATTGGGCCATATCTAGTTTGCCAGTATTTCTAATGTACTTCATATACACACATCAGACATATATTCTGGTTCTGGATTGCTTTATGAATGGGATAAAATGACTCAGATTTCACCCAAAAGAACCTTGATGTTTTTAAAGCAAAAATAACTATTTCCTAAAACAAATTGGTTAACTTCTTTAATTTGACTGTAAATCATTTAATATACTTTTTTTTCTTTGTCTCTAGTGGCCTTTAACAGGGTTGGATAGAGCAGACAATGGCATACAGCAAAGGGCCCTGGGCCAGGATTTGAACTCAGGCTGGCAGGACGAGCTGTAGCCTCTGTATATGGAACGGCTGCTAAAGTTGAGCTAAACACCACCACCAATACACATTTTACACAAATTTTTTATGCTACACCTAAGAACTAACATATTATAGGACTTAAGTTTGAATACATGTGAATTTGAACACACTTTGTACATAATTATTAGAAAACATTCTCCTTTTTTTTCATGCTCATTTTCCTACAATTCTTTTTGAAAAATAAGTAATTTTGTAGAAATTTTGATAACATCAGTTTTTTCGTGGTAGCCTATATTTTACTAATCTATACTAATTAGTAATACTGGATTTAATACAGTTTTTTGACAGAACTGGTCAATGAAACTAACTGAATGTTATAAAATGAGCTCAGGGTAACTCTGGTATTGAATCAGTAACCAATCAAACTACAAAAATAAGACCTTATTCTAAGGTCTAATAATAATAGTAAGTTCTTACTCTCTAAAATAGATCATTTCTAACACAAAATTCAGTAAAGAAAATAAATAAATTGATAGAATGAAAAAAAAATTTGATAAATAAGAAATCATCCAAGCACCTCATTCAGTTGTATAAAGTGAATGCTTGAAAAAGCTTCAATAGTGAGGTTTGGGGCTGTTATAAATTGTTTATCTACTACTTTGATGTCTGAAAACATTTCTTAGGAAAGGCATCTGATCCCAGAGTTAGAAAATCCAATCAACATAAAATATTGTAAGTTGACTGTACAAAAAGCCCACTTTTAACATAAAAAAAAAACATTCTTCCTACCTTCTCACTACCAGCTAAGTCTACTAAGTACAGCTTCCCACTCAGCTTCTGCTCCGTCTCCACGTTTTCTTGTTTGATGTTTATCAGGAAGATGCTGTGACTGCGGGAGCTGTGTTCATTCATGTCTAGAGAGAACAGAAATGAGGAAGGGAAGGAGAGGCAAACAGAGGAGTCTTCACTCAAAATTTCATTCAATACAGTGTTTCTCACAGGCACATATAATATATATTCTCCACTTTGCACTTCAACATTCATTCATTCCTTCCCTCACACTTTATTGTTAAACTTTGAAAAGCAATCTGACATGAAGTGTCTGACAATTTGAGCACCAGAACATCAGCAAGATCAACAGTGTGACTCACTGGTGACAGCAACGTGACGGTTGGCCTTCCCCTCATCTATCACATCCATCACTTCCTCGATACTGGTAACGAAACGTTCTGTGCAGCCCTTAATGAAACAAACCATGTGCACACATTCGTTTAAGTTGTCCAGAAGATATTACTACCTTCACAAAGAGTAATCTGTTGTATGTGTAAGTAAATGCTTCCATTAGCACACCCATTTTCAGTTATGCAAATAAATCCACATACATTCATGCCTGCCCAAGCACAGACCTATTTGCTCATGCTGATATGAACAAAGCTTGTAGCTTTATTAAGGGTCAGCACCCTTAAATTATAAAGCAAATATATAATGTCACACTTGCTGAGTTGTCATTTAGAAGTAAGTAGAAGTAAGTTAGTCTCACAAAAAGCATAAATGAGAAGATTGATAACAGTCTTCATCCTGTTTGACACTATAAGGCAACAGCGAACAGATGTTTAGCTGACACACTGAAAAACAAAGGAAACAGCTGTTGTGAATGTGTCAAACATTATTCAAATCTGTAGCAACACTATATGCAGTTTGCCAAAGAAAAAGGTTTAAAAAGTACCATTCACCTTTTTAGAGTTGGTTGTTGCTCCTCTGACTGTTTGTTTCATGGTTTTTAACCAGCTGGGAAAAAAATGTCCTCACCTCAATATTTATATAAAGGTAAAAGGTTATAATAATAAATTAGAGAGATTTAAATATACTGGTCACTAGATCAAGCTAACACACTGGTCATTATAGCGGTGACATAAAAACACACACATAAGTGTTGTCAATCTTCTCAGAGAGAGAAGAGAGAGTGGAAGTGTAATTTCCAGCATGTTGTAATTCAAAGGTGCCAGGGGGTAAAAATTAAACCCATTAGATGCTGGCAGGAAAGGCCAATATTGAGGTCTAACTGCTAATCTTGTGGTTACAATGCACTGAAATGATATGTGAAATATCCTTAAAAGTACTGAGGAATGATTCATTAAATCCATGTCTTTGAAAAATAACAGAGTTCTTAAAATGCAGTAGCACTAGAACTATCCTCTTAAAGAAGATGGTGAAAAGAGAAAATGTTTGGTGCAAAGTGTTTAGTTTAATTTAGGAACAAAAAAATCAAATGCACAAATGTAGATATCTAACAGTGTTACGTTCACTTGATCTGTTTATTTTTTCAATATTATAATTATAATAATTATTTTCAATAATTTCCCTCTAAGAGGGATAAATAAAGTACATTTCATTTCATTTATGAATTTGGTGATTAATGTCTAAAGACAAAGTGGGGCACAGGGGTAAAGTGGAAGTGTAATAGCACCATTGCCTGTCTACTTACAGCACCTTGGGTTGGTTTATCATAACTATGACAAAAACATTATAAAAAAGAAAAAAAAAGAATCTGCTGCCAAACCAAATCATGTCTGTAAGTGACTCACCTTTACATAGGGAACTCTGTGTTTGTCTTCGTGCACTGACAGGTTGATTTTTGTCACTGTGACATGATGAAAAATAAGGAGAGAGGACATCGTTTTACTCAAAGCATTTTGTGTGTGTGCATTTGCAAATGAGCATCTGCATGTTTCAGCACAACTTTAATGTGACCTGACGAGGTCCCCTTTATATTTCTGACTAAGCCTCCATTAATGCAGAAAAACATTGGAGGGTATATGAATATTTTGTTTTTAGAAAGATATTTTTGAAAAAGTCAGCGAGAATTTAAGCCGCTCCTGCTAATGTCAATGAAAAAAATATACATTTTTGGTAAAAACACTCTGTGGCACAAATTTCAGCATTAGTCATTTCACATCTGACAGTGTGTCATCATGTAGATGATAATTACATTTCAAAGAGTTTGTGGAGGTTGTTTTTCCTTGGAGGTTGTTCCTTGGAGACATTGTGTGTGTGTGTGTGGGGGGTGTTCTGCGTTTGTTTTATAACCCTACAGTCCTTTTTTTTCACAAATTCGAACCCCAGGGTATTGTTCATTTTGCTGCTTCAATTCATCTCGCTTGTTGTCGACTCTTAAGCCTTTTGTTGTTCATAGCCTAAATGTTCTTCAGACTCTGTGAGGTCTCCTGCATACATATGGGGGCTTTTACCACTGTCTCTGGCTCCATTAAAGATGTAATCACAGGGATGCTGCGCACAGCTCTCTATCCAGACCTCTCCATCATTTTACACTGACTATATTTCACCGTGATAAGTCTGTATGAGCTGCTGTGCTGTGCTGCCTTTGCGTGTTCTGTGTAAAAAAGATAAATATAGAAAACAGAACAAAAAACCCCACGAAACTTTGATGTCTGTAGCAGATAAATAAAAATATGAAATTATGGTATAAGGTTGTTGAATTTTATGTTTTTAATTGATCTGATTTTAAAAGTTATGGTGACAAACAGAAAACAATGTTATAATTAATACTGTCCTCTTGATAGCCCATTTTTGCACACTGAATAAATACACATTTAAAAGAGCCCAGTTTCAGAAAATATAACCTTAAATGTAAATTTAAAAAGGAAAATAAAAAGATAAAGGCTAAAGCACTGAATCGTGTCTGCAGCCTGTCTAACATATGGACCCTGATTCATTTGAGCGTAACTGTGAGGCTTCATAATCCCAGCTGTATGACAGAAAACTGTGTGGTGTTATCAAACGTGAGCTACGCTTTTACAGCTTCAGAGCAAAAGCATACCATCCAGCAGGTCCCGGATTTTATCCAAGTAGATCTCAAAATAGGAAACCTGCATCAAAACAAACAAACATGGGACAGCTGATGTTTTTTTCCAGAGTTGACAAATAGAGCATCTATTACAGATGTATGAGAAATATGAAATAGCGGACACATTGTACAAACAGAAAATCCTAAATGATGTTCCAGAAGTCTTTCCTCCAACCGGTGAGGAATTACCATTATCCTCTGTCATAAGACTATGGCTTAAAAGAGAAAATACTGTAGGATAATGCTGGTTTATATATGATGATTTATTGATGCTTGTTACCAAATAAATCTGTGTTTCAAGCAGAATTCCCACTGAATATATTATAGTGTGAATGAGCTAATCTGAGCATGCGTTGTTCTGTATTTGTGTCCCATCTGCATAAAGGTACAAATACACACATAAACGGGCACACATACAAGTAAAAACTAACCTTTATGTGAAATTCTAGGTTCTCATCCATGGCAAATATATGTTCAAAAATGTCCTCTGCTATCCGGGGTATGATTCCCATTTCCTGGGAATCATGAAGGTTTCCCTGACGGAAGAATAACACAAACATGTGAGTGAAAAGTAGGATGGATGCAAATCCCTGGACAAATTAAGCAGCGACAACAGTAAGAGAAAAGAGAGCATAGAGGCTTTTGACTAGGAAAGGAACAGGGTGGTTTATCAGAGATATGTGTAAAGGAAGTGAGTTCCTACACAAGGCTGGGAGTGAGAGATAAGGAGTGATGGCTGTGATGGAGGTGGATGTACTGTCATGGCAGGCAGAGGAGGACATTAAAAAAAAGAGAAGAAAACAGCTTGTGTGGCTGTGTGCATGTGTGTTCCACGACAGAAGGTCTGGCTTTTGAATTATTTAGCAATACTCTACCTCCATAGTGTGTGTTTTTCCCGAGGAGGTCTGCCCATAGGCAAAGATAGTCCCATTATATCCACCCAGCACATCTAAAATGAGGCGGAAGAAGAAAATTGTGTTAGTGAAAGAAAAGAGGAAAGAGAGAAAATAAAGTGAAAACATCACAGATTTAATCCAGTCTGGAGTGTAAACAAAGACAGGGAATGCTCAGAAAAAGACAAATGTCTTTGACCTTTGCTCAAAACTGATTCATAAAAACTGTGTGCAGTGAGAAACACAAGATGTTTAAGCTGGAGTCTGAAAGGCCTCTATGGCTGCACAGAGTAAACAGCTACCTGAAGCTGTTAGTGTCACCAGGAGTCACTCAGAGAGGCGGCAAGCAGGTATCGTATAGATGTATTATTTTGATTTAGATCCATGGCAAAAACAACACCCCCTCACCGGCTGAGGTAATAATGAATCACGTTGTTGAATGTCATATTGCTGACACAGGCCAATAAACCACTGCAGTAAAAGTCAAGCATGGATAAAGAAAAACATCACCCTGAAAGGCCCGCTGCCACAGGTGAGATGACCGCAGACTAATCACGAAAGCTCTGAGCTGAAACCATGCAGAACCCTGTTCCTCCCCTCCTCTCCTGCTTGAACGCACATCCCTTAGCTCAACCCTCGTCAGCTTCCACTCTGGTCAGAGTGAGACCAAAGCAGAGAGCAACAAAAAAAAGCAAAGATTGAAACATGTGTCTTTGTGAGGACATAAAGACAGCAGGAGATTAGACTGTGAAAACAACTGCACCACAGAGGGAAACGTGAGAGTGAGAGGAAGACAATGAAGCAGGGAGAAAGAGAGAGCACAAAAGGGAGAGACTGATAGTCAGAAAGACCCTATAGGAGAATATATGTCTCCAGTCTTGGTTTTTCTCTGGCTTTGCTGGCTCTGATACTGGTTTTCCGTGTCAAAGCTCTCCATTTCGTTTTGCTAAAGGCCTGTCTTGAACTTTTCCAACCCTGCGCTGCAGCCCATCTCACCTTTTTATTTCACCCTTTCCAAGCCAACTTGGTAATCTCACAGTCTATAAGTAATATCGCCCGCCAAATCAATCTTTTTCACGCTCCATCTAGCTCACCGGAGCTCCATGCTTTGAAGATGGAAGAAGAATGAGATCCTAATAACAAGAGAAAAGATTACAAATATGTAGAGAGATTGAGAAGGTAAAAAGACTCAGGGCTTGATGCTTTGTTTGATCTAGGGCCTTCTAGATTCATGCTGTGTGCACAATTATTAAGCAAGTTGTGCTTTTTCAGGGATTAATTTCATTGTTGGGCAGATACAATGCTTGCAGCCAATTCAAAATGTTATTGAACCTCAAACCTGAACATTTAACAAAGGAAAATCATTTTTTCTCAGAGGAAAGGATTTTAGGTTTTTGCTTGCTAAACAAGCAGCGGAGTCTATATGATGGAGCCTTTTTCTCTATAAAGGTCATGGCTTTATTACATACTGCAAGCTTCCTGTTTTAAGTATATGTTTCAGAAACTGGCAGCAGTGTGGGGGAAGATTTTCAGGCCATATTGGGCTGGAAAAATGTTCAAACCCTGCTTTGCGCTGCTGAAATTACATTATATAAAAATCATATTCAGTATTATAGTCATATTAGTGCTCCGCATCCATCAGTGATCCAGCACAGGTCCCTGTCCATGTTTCTATGTGTGAATTGCGAGCATGTCTTTGCCTGCACTCTTGTACAATACTGTGCAAATTTGTTTAGCTCCTCTTTATTTTTCTCTGTATTTTGCCAGATAAATGGGAAACATGCAGTGAATCTTTGGTTTGGCCATCTTTGTATGAAGGTTTTATTTAAATTCGTTTTTTATTATGTAAAGCACTTTGCAAAGCTTTTGTATGAAAAGTGCTTTATACAAGACAATAGCCATTCCGATAATGCAACGGGCGCGCCAGTTGTTCCGGTGACGTTGTTTACATTGAATATGCTTGGTAGTCCTAAAATATCATACCATAAGTGCCAATCCTGGGGTTGTTTTCGTGTCCCGTATCATGGATGAGCTTCAGACATTCATCACCAGTCATGCTGAAAAGTTTATTGAGCCATCGCGATTTGGTTAAACAAAAAGTTTTGACTCACAGGGGAGTCCCAGGTTTTTCTTATTTCTTCTCATTATATTGGTCATTAATCATAACTACACATTTCATTATTTAATTAATTAATTTTAGCCAGAGATGGCAAAAGTACACAGATTTCTTACTTGAGTAGAAGTAAAATACCTATGTAAAAAAACAACTTAAGTAAAAGTAAAAAGTGCAGGCTCTGGAATGTAGTCAAAAGTAATTTTAAAAGTAAAAAGTACTTATATTGCATGATTCACTGGCTGCAAAGTTATTGAACACAGGATCAT
>JAOXYM010000003.1:19186532-19217066 GCA_028567055.1 Leptatherina wallacei | reverse complement strand
TACATACATACATACATACATACATACATACATACATACATACATACATACATACATACATACATACATACATACACGCGCCTAACAATGCACATAACACACGTAATATTAATGTATCCAATTAACATGTCTGAAAAGGGGTAGGAAAAAGTAAAGCTTATTTAATCCTACCCCTTCTCCAATAATCACTAATTACACATTTAGAATAATCCTATTTGTAATTTTAAAGGAAAAATTTTATTTATTTATTTTTTCATTTGACATGTACCCTACTTTTTTTATAACCTTTTATTAATGATGGTATCTGAAGGTTGATTTCCACCATTTACTGTTCTACTATGTTTTCACTCCTAGTATTTTATTCTTTTTCGACAATGTTAGGTCAAAATATATTGGCATTCATCTTACTACCAGATTACCAGTTGGTGTTTGCTTTGTGTTTCTCATCTTCTTTGCTAACTGGTTTGTTTCCTCTTTCAAAGACTTCTCAGACAGAATCAGTAAAAGCAGAAGAGTGGGCTACGAGTCAGGAGAGTTTGAAATTGTGAGTACATTCTGTTGAGCACAAATCCATTACTTCACTTGTTATTCTTTTTGAAGGTGATCCATTTTTGAGGTTAACAACTCCATCATTTTTATTTCACTTGCTACATGAGTTTTCCAATAAAGTCAAAGAGGAAGAGATAGTCGTTTTGTGTTATCACTTTTCTCACGGCTTCTCTATCTTTGTAGACCCACTTAGCTGTTGTGTAATATTAATACCGTTTCTCTGCTCTGTCTTTGTTTAGCTCGGAGAGGGCTGTGGAGTAAAGGAGACACCCCAGCAGAAGTATCAGCGCTTGGTCAATGAGATCCAGGAACTCACTCAGGAAGTGGACGCCATCCAGGTGGATTGCTAGAAAAACACACACACACACCTGTTTGCCCAAGGGATGGCCATCTTCTCTAATCTAGTCTTAATGTGATCATGCGGTCAAATACATTCAAAGGCCTTCCCCTCTGGACTTTCCTCTGCAGTACTTTCAGACTTTGTAAGTTTGTAAAGTGCAGCTTTAGCTATTTAAAAATATTTGTAATGATGTATACATGAGACCTCAAAATTTGGCCCAAAGATCAGTACAATGTGGGCTCTAAAGCTTAAAGGTTAAACTTAAATCGGGTTTTAAGACCAATGGAGTTTTCTCATTAGACTAACAAAGACTGTATCGAATTACATGAATTAAAATTAGCTTTTCATTCATGTAGATGCATGCACAGCAGAGTTTACTTCTCTATGCTTCCAACACCAAATTACAATTCAAGCTGCTCTCTAGGTTTTTAAAAAAAAAACAATATACCTTTAGTTAGAGTATCCATATATTTATGGTCATGCAGATCATAATGGGAGAATATGCAGCCTTTCTGCTGGTAGGTCTGCAGCTGTGCTTTTATCTGTCTTTTCAGTGTTATAAATCACCCCCTTAAAGCAAATGGCATTCTCCAACTGCATTCATTCATTCGGACAAATCTTCCCAATAAAAGTCCAGTTTTGCATGAGTGAACATACTCTAATTCAATCTTAGATTCAGTGCCATCATAATATTGTGCCTGAAAATGTGACAAAAGAACATTTAATGAAATGAAGTTTGCTCATATAAATGTTCTAGGACAGCGGTGGTAGTTTTCTCCTCAGGTCTTATTCTTAGAATTCTGGCGGTACATCATGAATAATAGAAACTTTGTATAAAATGTGACAACTCTGTTGAAAAGATTAAGGAAATGTTGCTACAGCAAAAGAAGACGTATTGAGGAGAAGCTGAAAGCTGACAATAACATTTTTTTTACTTGAGTTGCTTAAAAGCTTCATTTTGTCTAAACATTAGTTAACACAGAAATGATCACTCATAGATAATAGTTTTGTTGGTTTTCTGGCAAATTGGCCTAGAAAAAGATCCTTGTGACATTTGCCACAATAGCTGATTTAGAAGTGTGGCCATATTATTTTTCGAATGGTTTCAAAGACTTTCAGTCACTTAAAAATGTCTGTGTTGCCCTGCTCTGTTTTCAGGCTGCAGCGAAGGAAAGTAATGCAGAGGAGCGGCTCACCCCGGTGGTACTCGCTCAGCAGGCAGCACAGCTCAAACAGCAGCTGGTGTCTGCTCATCTTGACTCACTGCTGGGACCGCAGGCACACATCAACCTGGCTGATCCAGATGGAGCCCTTGCCAGGTGAGTTGCAGGGAGGAAGGCAAGGCAATATCGTCCTTGCAAATATGTTGGCCCTATAAAGGACTGGCGACCTGTCCAGGGTGTACTCTGCGTCTCACCTAGTAGCTGCTGGGATAGGTTCCATCCCCCCACAACTCGACACTGGAATAAGTGTGTATTGAAAATAGATGGATGAATGGCATTTCTTCCCAGTTGTCAGGTCTGGAAGAGGCTTTGCAGCTGATCATGACTACTCAAATCAATGGGATCGGTTCCACCAGGCACGTGGCGCAGCGCTTCTGAAGCATGCCAGAAGCGCCGTCACTTTGCGCTTCTCTAAAATATGCGGTTGTTCTGTTTTTGCCGCTTGGAAAACTCGTGACTCTAGAGTATAGGGGATCATTCAGGAAGTCAGTTGATGACAAGCAAAGTGAATCCGGTCGATTTTAACAATAAAACACCATATATAGACTGTGTGGATTGCTTATTACTCTAAAACATCAAGTCGCCCGGCCCCCTGCGCTTTCATTTCTCATCTCAGCAACTACGTGTTTTCGTGTAAATGCCTTGTTAACACTTAAGAACCATCCCACCCCCCTTCAGTTATGACTTTCAGCTCAGGTCTTTGTAAATAATGTTTTTTTTATTGAGTTCACTGAAGGAAATTATATTTGTAACAACATAGGTCTTGTAGTCATTGGCTTTTCAGATATCTGAAACCGGAATGATTTCACACAACAGCTGATCCACGAGCAGACAGCAGCTTCATGATTTCATTTCAGTAGGCCATCTGATTTGAAAAACAAGTCATTTAGTGAGGTGATTACATGAATAGATGTAGGGAGGGGGTACACTGGGGGAGGCTGAAAATCCTGGTAATTCCAGTGTTAAATGCACCAACTAGGCTACACCGCAGGATGTTGCAATCTTTCCATGACTGAGTGACCTGGAAGCAACTGCGACAAAGTCGCTGTGCTGACGCTCCTGGTGGGAGAGGGTGCCAGGCGGAAAGCGTGGCGCAGACGCTCCGCGGTACTCTCTGGTTCGGTGGGACCGAGGGGTCAATTGCTCGAACTGCGCATGCCACTCTCATTGCGGCCGGTGCGCGTTTACAATGGAGCCTGAAACGGGTCACATTTTACTTGTAATGTAAACAGTCATCGGACCTGGACAGAAATCAGTTTCATGTCACTTTTGTGTCACTTTTGCCTGCAGTGTAAACGTAGTCTATGATGCAGAAAGCTGGATCAGGTTCAGTTCATCCAGTGTTTATTTACAGATTTTAATTATGCTTCCTTTTTCTTTTTCTTATTTCATAGTCTGTCATCCTCTTTGCTTAACACATCTTAGGGCTTGCACCAAAGGGATTACATTTACTTTTCTAATTGTTTTTTAAATGCCAGTATAAGTGTGGTCGTGTTTTTAGTTATTCCCCACTGCTCTGCAGTAAGTGTGTGTCTTTTGTTTTAACAGGCTTTCCAACACACATTATCTACTATTATACCATCATATTGATGTATAACTTGCAGGCACAGGTAGGGGAGAGGCGAATGATAAAAGTGTCAGACTATCGTTCAGCCTGTTGCCAATTCATCTGAGATGATGCGCTGATTCAGTACATCACTGTGAGCAGCCACCTGGAGGGTGTGTCCATGCAGTCTAAACTAATCAGACTACAGTCTGTCATAGGTCTTAACATATTTTTGTTTTATTTCCTCCTGAAGCGTCAACTCTAAATTTGTCTGTTTCCATGTATTAAATCACTTTTCACAGGTCTCAAAGATAACTGCAGCTGAATAGGAGACCATGAATTCCTGTTAGCATTACACTATGGAAGAACAGGAGGGTCTTTGAAATGGCAATACTGCATTTTGATGATGAGTAATTAATTGTGAAATAAAGATATAGATGGCTAAATATAATTTCAAATTCAACAATTAATTCATACAAAAAGAAATCAAATTGCAAAGTGTTTTGTAATTACACATTTCAAATTGAAATATTAATTCATTATTATACTGTGATTTGTAAATGTATTTTCAAGTCCTATTTCTAAAAGGAGCAGTAAATGACACTATTCATAAATTTGGTTATGAATACCTTTCCATTTCATACATTTAAAAAGATAATTCCCTTTTACATTTTCTTTCCCACCTTCATTTTTAGATCCTTTTTGTAATTGCATTTCCTTAATAGTTTACCCTCTCCATATAACTTTTTGCGTGACACTTTAAGGCCTTGAGTAGTGAAAACCAAGTTAAGCTGCTCCTTGAATGTAACCAGCTCTCTCATTGGTTAGACAGCTACACTTTGACCTCAGCAGCTTGCTAACAGCTAGCTAACTCGTCGACAGTACGAGTGCCGATTAATATGTTAAGGAGACAGCTGCAGATGAGGCAAAACTTTGAAGCATCCACCCATCATTCAGAAGGTGAGTTTCTCTCAAAATTCGATGAGGTTGAGCTGTTACTTCACCAAATCGTTGAAATAACGAGACAGAGACGCAAGTGTGGCTGTCTAACCAATGAGAGCGCTTTATACATTGGAGGAGCAGCTGTGAAGCAAGGTAAACCATCAAGGAAATGCAATTGCAAAAAGGATTTAAAAATACAGGGAGAAAAGAAATTGATATGAAAAGGGGAATTACCTTTTTTAAATGTATGAAATCGAAAGGTATTTCTTACTTAATTTATGAATTGTGTTATTTATTTCTCCTTATAGAAAGAATTTGAAAATACATTTACAAATAACAGTATTTAATAATGATTTAATATTTCAATATTTCAATATGCAATTCCTCTTTATATTTCCATTTGAAATGTGTAATTACAAAACACTTTGCAATTTGATTTCTTCTTGTGTGAATTAACAGTTGAATTTTAGATGAGCAAACTATATTTTTATTTTACAATTACTCGTCATCAAAACGCTGCATTGCTATTTCAAAGACCCTCCTGGTCTTCCATATAACTTTGCCTTTATGAAGTTAAAATCCACTGCGCCTTGGGGCTTAGCATGCTGACTGGGCTTGCATCTGAATAGTTTTAAGTTTTAAAACTCCACATTTTCCACAGCTCAGAAAAGTTTGCCAACAAGTGCAACGAACTTCATCACGTTATCTGTATTTGGCACTGTTGGTGTAGATTTTCTTTCTTTTCTCAAATGCCTAGTGAGAATTATTGTTTTCTTTTTTCTTTGATATGAAATTAATTTTGCTGTTGGATTTTTTTGGGGGGGTGCAGTAGTTGTACTTCATGTCTGTTTTCAAGTGGCTGATGAGATATTAAGTTTTAAAATCCTTGGTTGTAGATCTTCCTTTTGAAATGTTTTTTCAGCACGTGTTACAAATGACCTATTACTTATCAATCTTTAAAATACAAAAACCTTCCATGTGGCATACAGAAGTGAAGGAGAATGGAGGAAGGAGTGATGAAAATAGTTGAAAAGAGATTCAAACTTAAGACGGTGCTTAAAGAGATTGGTAGAAGGGAAGAGACAGAGCATAGACAGCAACACATAGGGCTGATATCTGTATTGAACATACAGTTTAATCCCTTTGTGTCTACCTTTACCTCCTTCCCGCAGGCGTCTGCTCACCCAGCTGGAGGCAGCTAAGGGCAGCCGTGGCAGCACAGCAGGAGACAGCAAATCGACTACTTCAACAAAGGGCCCAGATGGAGTTGTACTGTACGAGTTACACAGCAGACCAGAGCAGGAAAAATTCAATGAATCTGCCAAGGTAAAGTGGAAAGGGAGGTGCAGACAGATTCAAGTGTCTTCATAAATGCAATCAGAAAGAGAGCAAACTTTTCAGTGGTGTGAGCTCCTCAACGTGTTTTGTTTACTTTCTTGAGAGGAATGTCAGAATATTTGATGGCAATAAACAGGACAAAAGACAGGAAAGTGTGTGTGCGCATGTCCTGTAGGATGTTGTTGCTACTGCCAACCATGTGTTGCCTTGTTCCATCCCTGTAGATGGCAGAATTGGAGAAGCGTCTAGCTGAGTTGGAGATGGCCGTTGGCTCAGGATCAGACAAACCGGTACGCAATCACACACAGTCATTACATGCACACGCTCATTTAAATGCTTTTCTCTGCTATTGTTGTATGAGGAATTTAGTGCCGCTGTAGTTGTGAAACTGTCCACAAACAATATAACATTCTACTTTTTTCCTAAATTATGAGTGAAGCTACATTTTTGTCTTGGTGACATGTATTTACCCTCTTTGTGTTTACATTGTAGGGACCTCTGAATGTTGGTGTACAAGGTGCCAGTTTGATGGTAAGAACTTGCCTACTTTTTAAAAAAAAATATAAATACTGTTTGGAGTATATTTCGGAATTGATAACAGTGACGTGTAACCATAGAACTGGGTCATTCCTCAAATATCACACCAGTTTCTGTCAGTAGTAGGGGCAGGAACATAAAGTGCTGGGTTCAGGCTTATGTATACTGGACTTCTGTGCTTCTTTTGGTCAGGACACCATCGATCTCCTGCAGGCACGGGTCAGTGCTCTGGACTCTGCTACTCTCGATCAAGTGGAGGCAAGACTGCAGGTGATTACTTCTTTTTCAACACAGCCCAGGGTACAAGCCAAAGATAAATAAAATATTTTGAGAAATTGATCATTCTGTCGGTTCATTGAGAAGCTCTGCATCATCTTTTGCATTTTCTGTGGCGTTTAGTCAGACGGTGTATGTTATTTTTAATAATAGAACTCCCCTAACATTTTGGCAAGGAAAGCTTTATTTTCTCTTCATTTCGTGCTATTGGGGCTTCCTGCAAATCAGACTCTAAACTTTTACAATATACACATTTACATAGCATTGGGTTGCATATTGTCTAATTCACTGGATGTTGACTCACTTGATGCTGCTTTTTTACAGCTGCCAGATCTCAAATATGCCACATGTTGCATTCTTCTGTTCTTATATTTGTCATGTGCCACTTTTTTTCTGTTCATTTTGATTTGTTTTTATATATATATAAAGGAAGACATAAAACATTGCAGGAATCGGTTAAGAAGAATTGGATGATTAATAAGGGTGTGTTAAGAGACAAAGTTAATCAGTTCCATTGTATTCTATTGGTGATGCTTTAAGGACCTACTTGGCTGTGGGAGAGGACAACCTCCAGGCAGTAACCTGCTTGTTAGAACTGGAATGTTCGATGAAGATTCTGATTTTGCGGGAGTTTATTTATTGATTTGAATGGGTCATTGCAAAGATCTACAAATATTAGGTTTTCAATATATGTTGCCTAAGAGGGAAAATATTGCTTGTTTACCCAAAGGTTCATACAAAACAACTATTAACTGTTTTTCCTTTTATCTGATTTCCCCCAAAAAGTACTTCTTACTTTATATCACTTGTTGTCTCTCCCCTTCAGAGTGTTCTTGGGAAGATGAATGAAATTGCTAAACATAAGGCTGCGATTGAGGATGCTGAAACACAAAACAAGGTTAGTGATTATTTTACATGCATCTATGCTAAATAAATTCAGGAAGTAACTAAGATGCATATATGTTCTGCAGATGAATACTCACAGTTTCTATGATCGTTCTGTCCATGAGAGCTGAGATCTTTCTTTCTGTGCATACAATATGTCTGCAGATTTATTTAAAAATGTTCACTATAAATTGGCATTTGCATGTCTGGAAGCCAAACTAAACACTGGAGCAAATCACCATGTGTTCAGTTTTTTAATTTAGTGCAGTCTGTGTCTAACTGGCATATCCTTCATTGAAAGTCAAAGTCTTATCAGGCAGGTTAATTTTTATTAGTTTGTCCATTTTAAGCTGCTTACTAACCATTTTTCATTTCATTAACTTTTTACATAAAGTGCAGCTGGGAGACTTGCTTGATTTCCTGACCGATTTCTTTTATAAGCACTGACTAATGTGAAATAACGTATATTAAATAAGCCATCAGAGGTTCAGCCAATGATAATCAAAGCAGTACTGTGAATAACAGTATGGATGCACTGACAGTTAAATCCTGGGCTGATACTAATTTTAAAGATGATGTTTTTGTCATTCATTTTCCCCTTTAATACCACAGAAACACATCCTGTTTGAATGAACACAAAGTAATTTCTACTAATGTAAATGTATATAAAAAAACTTTCACTATAACCTGTCACATAAAAAGAAATGTGTAAAAAAACACATTTTAAAAGTCTTCTTTTAAAAATTATGTTATGCCCAACTAAATTAAATGTACATAAACAGCAGTTATTAGTCATTACTGGGCCCATATCAGTAGGCATGAAGAAGAAAGGCAACACACCAGTATGTAGTTCCAATTTCAGGTAGTGCGAGCATGATATACTGTAGATCAGTGGTCACCAACTGGCGGAACCGCGTTCTGGATCTGGACCCCGGACCTGTCCCGTATGGACCCCACCCAAGAACCAATAAAAGATATAGGCTACGGGTGATATCTGACAGGGTGCTTTCATTTTAATTTGCGCAACTTTTGCACAAGCAGACCAATTGCATGTGAGTTAAGCCATCCCACATGATAACGGTCAGCCAATTAAGTTCCTCAGCGGTAAACGTTGAAACGCTACAGCGCAGACAGACAAGAGCTTCTGATCACAACATGTCATTTGTAGTAAACTTGCTTTGTTGAACCATCGAAAAAACTCTGTGGAGTTTGCCAGCCGGTACCTGCCGTACCACAACCTGCAGATCCGGAAAAGAAACTGCTACATAACCCATACCCTACGCTTGAGTATAAACCCACACTGCCTCAGCTACGCGGACCCGACCTGACGCAGATGCAGCGGGAGTTAAACCCGCATTAAGAGGTTATACACAGAGAAAAAGACAGGTGCTATTGTGAGAGGGAGAGAAGAAAATAACCCGGTAATAGTGAGGGAAAAAAATGCGACGGGGACGGTTTGAGAAAAAATAGGAAAAGATGGCACTCTTAAAAAAAAAAAACAACAAAAATAGGGCATTTAATCCAGAATGAACGCTCATTTTTATTCTAAGTTCCCACTTGAAGAAATAAACATGTCTTTTCTGCTCTGAAACGGTGGCACTTAATAAAAGTGCTGATGTAGAACGCCACCCTGAGATTACATTAAAGGATTTGATCAAACATACTCGCTCAAATCGGAAATAAGATCGCAGAAAATGTGGTATCAAAGCCCAAATGTTAGGCCACCAGGATCCTGAGCCACACATTCACTGCACAACAACGTAGTTATGAATGAATATTCCCTGAGATGCGCCTGGATTTTAGGCCAACATAAAAAGTCATTTACTGATGGAGGGGTTGTGAAAGAATGCATGAGCCAAGTTGCTGAAACACTTCTTGATGGAAAAACTAAAATAGGGCCTTAGTGATAAAATAAATACCCATATATTTATAAAATTTGTATGTTTGTGATATATATCCCCGGACCTTGGCCCCAAAAGTTTTTCTCTTAATTGAACCTTTTTACATTTCAGTTGAATCCCCCTGATATAGATCGTACTAATGGTCAGTTTAGATATGTGGCAGGCCAGACATAATGGTCTCTTTGTCCTCACACTGTTCTGATGTCAGCTGTAAAGAAAAATTGTCATAGCAACATTGTGTCTATCCTTGACTGAGCAGGTTTTTGTTTTTTATTATAATTTTTCTCTGTATAAATTTATATTTACACATATCTTCAACCTGTCAGGTGTCGCAGCTCTATGACGTGGTGCAGAAGTGGGACGCCATGTCCACTTCTATACCTCAGGTGGTGCAGAGGCTTGTAGCTGTGAAGGAGCTACATGAGCAAGGTAATACAGAGGCACTGACCAACAGGGTGGCAATCCAAGGCCTGCTCTGTCCATTCACATACAGCAGCTCTTTGAACTATTTGATTAAGATGTTGAGATTAAATATTTCACTTAACCCCGTACTATTAAATAAAAATGCTCTATTAATATTCTGAGTGACTGGCTCATAATCCAAATATTCTGATAATATTGCAATAGAGGCAGATTTTTACCCCAGCACGAGCAATACCATGGAAAATTTGGGTAATTCGTGTTCTGTTATGTTTTTTGAGAGGAGATGACCTTGAAATAACACCCATGAGAATTCAAGGAGAGAATGTATGTAGGTTAGTGGGAGGTGGTGTGGGCATTTTAGATCTTGAATATGTAAGATGTTGCTACAGAACAAAACGGGGAAGGAACTGGGATCATGTATCATGAAGCATCAGGGAAATAATACTTGGTCTGAAAGAATGGAAATGTCTGATGGAGGCAAAATATAAAAACTAAGAGAAAACAGGATTCCAATAGATAATAGAATTAGTGATAAATGTCAGTGTTATATAACAAAGGGCCAAAAAAATCGCAGAGAGAAAGACTTTAAAAATTGTAACAAAATTAGACCAAAACTGGCAATAGTGTTAAACACTCTCCCCTGGGGGAGAAAGAGATGCATATTATATATCACATTATAATCTTTTTATTTAGCACATGAAAGTGGGGCCTCAGCATTAATAGATGATATTGATAATTCTCTTCTCAGGGCTAAAAGAGGTCATTTATCATCCAGCCTCTCTTTGCAGCAATTTGTCTGTTTGAATCTTAAATGTTTTTACCCACTTTAGTCAGATTTAGCTGCATCCTTTTTCCTTTACTAATAAAAGGTAACATATAAAAGACAATACTTGGTTAATGTTTCAAGCAGTCATTCATCGCTCACATTAGATCTGCTCTGGCACCTTTCCTTTTTTTTGTAACTGGAGAACTAATAATCTGATTTTCCCCCTGTCTTCTCTACTATCTCTCTCACTTTGACCCATTCCATTGTCTCACAGCCATGCAGTTTGGCCAGCTGCTGACTCATCTGGACACCACTCAGCAGATGATCAACAACTATCTGAAAGACAATAACACTCTCCTAACACAGGTAGGAGGCTCACAGCTGTGTTGAGATAATTGAGCCATATGAGTCACTTGTAATGCTGCTGGGAGTGAAGAAACAGCATTTGAAGAGATTGAGCCACTTAAAGTTTAAACATGCCATATGTTGAACACTCATACAGCAGTAAAACCACTATTTGCTATGTGATGCTATGGCAGCATTTAAGTCTCTGTGGTGCAGTCAGGAGCGTTCAGCCGGAGGCTGGATTTTCCTCCAAAGAGAGAGGGATACAACCAGAGGCAACATCGACCCAAGATTGAGAGATCTACAAGCTGCTTGTAAAGCTCAGAGCTAGCTTTCACTTGTGGTTTTGGTTCTGTTTGTCTGCTGCTCTAAAATGACACTTTTTTTTCTTCAAAGCCTCATCAAAGTTCAGTCAGAAAGCAGAGGCTGATTACAGAGTTTAAGGCTTCTAGACAGAATGACAGACTATACTTTTAAGTAAAATAATCCTTTTTTTCCAAGATGGTATATATTTGTTGAGACTAAATCATCTAAAGTTAAAAAAGTAATTTTCCTTTTAATCAGTTTTTTAACTCCTGTGAAATTTATCCAGTAGATTTTGTTACAAAAGCTCTTATTTTTACAACTTTATTTATTTGGATATCAGATGAGATAGTAAAGCAGCAAACTCAAGTTCTTCAGCAGGTTGCTGCTGCTGAATTAATGACAAGAAAAGGAAAAGGCTTTCAGGCAGAAGGTCTTAAAGGCAAACTTCTACCGTGATCAGAAGTGGTGAATTATCATGTTCGAGAAACTTTAAACACTCATATTTGTTTAGCGGAATAAGACTGAAATAAAACACTAGACTAAGCGAAGTGGCTCACTCAAAATCCTTGTTAGTTTACTTTCTGTTGGGCCTTTTGTCTATACCTGCCTTTTCAAATGCTGCATGATTGTTTTGTTTTTCTTCTATCTTCCACGTCTTGCACAACTTACTGTTTTTTTTTAACGTCTTGTTTCTACCAGGTCCAGCAGACGATGAAGGAAAATCTGGGGGCCATTGAAGAGAACTTTGCTACACTTGATCAGAGGATGAAGAAGCTCTCTAAATAAATGGTGGCAGAGTTAGGATCAGTCCACAAGAGCGTAGAACATGGACAATTAAGAGATGGCTAGAGCACAGATGGGAGGGTTTGGGGTTATTGCTGTCCTTTCTGGCCATCCCTCTCTTGCTCTCGACTTCCGCGTCAGCCTTTTTTCACTAAGTGGAATGTTAGAAAGTTGACTGGTTGGAATAACAGGAGACCAAATTTTCCTTCACTCGTCCACCCTTATTCCCCCTTCCTTCACCTTGCATCAAAGTGACATTGGTTGAAATTATCTTTGTCCACTCCATCGACTGATGGCTGTCCCCCGTTAAACATATAGAGGTTTAGACTGGAATGTTTTTATGATTATTGATATAAGATAATAGTTTCTTCCATTTCTTTTGAAGATTCACAACAATTGCAGAATTTATACTCTAAACTGGTCAAATTAAATGGATCTTAGTAATGTTGGGTTGCAGAATGACAAAAAAAAAGTCATTTATTTAAAAAGAAAAAAAATCAAGATATTTTCCTTTATTGTTGTAGCAGGAGCAAATTAGTGCAGAAGTCAGGGTCATGTCATGGAAGGAAAGCTTGTAAATATGCCTGTGTACCTTACTGTTTGTTCACACTCAGCCATTTGTAACTATATTATTATGACTGAGACCAGACACCACAGACAAACTTTTAATCTGCTTTGTCATTGCCTACAACTATACTGTTCATTTGGGATCACTTAAGCTGATCAATAAATTAAAATGAAATAAGCATGACTCCTTTTTATTTCTTGTTGTAAGGATCCCCCTTTTTAGAAAGTAGTTTGATATTCACTGCACACAGTAATTACTTCAAATTTTACAGTTTCCTACAACAGTTGTGGGTTGAAATTAAAGTATAAAAAAGTAATATAGTTGGTGCTTCTAAATGAATATACGTGCATTCAAGTATTTTTATAAAAGCTATGAAATTAGACTCAATTTCTTGAAATTATCTTCCTGTCATTGTCTTAATTATTTATGACCACTGGGTGGCAGCATAGCATCTATTGAAAAGGTCAAACCCACAATAGCAGCTGTGTTTCAACATACAATTGAACAAATTAAAGATCAATGAGAGCAAATCATTTTACCACTCTCACATATTAATGTCCAAGTAAATTTCCATGTGTAAACAGAAATTTGTGTAAATTTTAATACAATTCAGTTTGTATTAAAGCTTGAAACTCCTAAATGAAGTCACATTTTCAACCACACAAATCTGAAATGAACACAAAAATTAACTGTAGGCTGTACAGTGCAGCAAATATTGAAGTAAGAATTTTAAAATCTATAAAACTCAATCGGTGCAAAGTTGTGCACTGTCTAGAGTATGTTTCCCCATTCCTCTACTGTCCACAAACAAGGCAGTGTGACAAAATTGACCTACTATTCTGTCGGATTTGAAGTTCCATCATATTCACAAACTTTTATTCAGCAAAGCAAACTTGTATGAAAAGGAAATATTCTGCATTTAAATGTTAACTGAACTCGATGTTGCCGTCTGTCACTGTAAATTCAAAGGAAGCGCTCTGTGTTTTTTGAGGTCAATCACAAATCCGTCTAGCATTAGCAGGTTCATAAAAAGCATTAAAACAAAAAGCTGGCTCATGTTGGAAGTCAGGTGATGGTATTAGAGGCAAAAGCCAACAGATAACAGCAGGGTAAGGATCAGGTTCTCTGGGTGAGTCATCCAGACACATCAGCAATGAGGGTTAAGTAACGTCATGAGAAGCTGCTTTGAGTTGATTAATAGTTTGATAAGATCCATATGGTTCCAAAAGAAACACACAGTTGCAAGTTTGGTTTGTGAAAATGTCTAACTTGAGCATTTTTGTGTAATTTGGGAGTAAATAAAAAAATAAATCTGGATAACTTTAGGAAAAGAATGGGTTTGCTTTTACTTTGTGCCCAGGAAATTGCTGAGTCTGGATTCCAGTGTCTTATCTCCCCTGCATTTGGTGGGGTTGACGGGAGGCCTGTTCAGACAAGTCATATCAAGTGCAACTGACCAGGAATTGGATCCAGAGTCCAACTTAGAAGGGAATTCCCCAGATGAACACAGAAATATACCATGTACTGTATATCATATTTTACTGCATTTGTCCTGCTATTTTGGGTGTTGAAGATTGGGTCAGCCCTGCCCTATCCGTTACATTTTCACACAATTGCAAACCAAGAGGACAGCTTATCACGTTTTATAAATTTAGACATTGAATGAATAATATAGCAGAAGCCCTTTTATCTGAACACAAAAAAAAGTCTTAGAACAATTATTTTTTTATTCAAAAGGTGAAGTACTACATACATGAAGAACTACCAGTCATTCTTTAACTAAAAGGAAAATTTTAAGTCTTCTGGCAGCACAGAGCAGATGAGCAGAGAAGAGGCTGTTAGGGCGCAGATGGCTTTAAAATCTTTGTTTCTGGTGCTGATATGGGGAAATCTAAAAGAGGGGGGGGGGAAGATGGCGTAAAAAACCTGGAATTTGTGTTTCATTGTCAGTATACCCACCTGTTCAGAAAGGCATTTAAAGTTGAATGATCTACAGTGTTTCTACTTTTTCTATCCCCATTTTTTTTCATCTTTGATCTCTGACATGAGTTAAGAAAATTAAGACACTAATAGTTGTTCTCAATGACATTCATAAAAAAGCTTTATTTAATCAAAATCATAAAAATAAAAAACGCCTAAGATATTTTTTAAGAGCAGGGTACAGCTTGCAAAAAGAAAACAAATTGTGTAATCAAATACATAAAAAAAAGCCAATTTAACTTTAAATCTACCAATAATAATTGTACATTTTCATCCAAAATAAATGTTATAATTTCTCACCACGATGCTGGACATAAAATGCCGGGAAGGAAAATTAAAAAAAGCTAGAGACAAATAACAGCTGATATCAGAAATCAAATACAAGCTACAAAGAAGAGAAACTGCACAAAGCCGTTCTCCGTCAATTTGTCAGATTTTCCTGAATGGGTCTGGACAGGTGAGGAGCCTGTTGTGAAGCAGAAAAAGGGCAGTGGAGGTGGGGGGACGCAAGTAGAGTGAAAAGAGGGTGAATCGCCCACAGTTGTGGGGCAGAATGAGGCTTGTAGCGAATGAAAAGAGGGAAGACAACACGACGAAGTAAAGATAGGTGAGGCTCAGAGGTAAACAGGGTTTAAAAGACTAACAAGATTGCCTGCAAAGACATCCCAAAGCTCCAAAAGCTGGAATCTCAAGTAGATGTGATGCTCAGTTGTTAATTCTAGACGAGATGTGACTAAGTGGATGAGTTGGAAATTGAACCCCAAATCGTTTTCAACTTTATAGGCCACTTCAATTGAATGCTGGATGTCTTGTAAAAGATTGGGAACCTCCTGTGGAAATAAAACACTAACAAGTTTCTTGATGGCCGTCATCACAAACCAGAGATGTGCAGCATTTGCCTGCGCTTAGGTGTGGGTAAGGGAGGTAAATGTAGAGACCGAAAGCTTAAATACAAAACAGTTTCAGTCAAATCTGTGGAAAAATCACCAAGTACCCCATATTTTAAAAAGACATCATTTTAAAACGAGGGGGTCCTTTCTGTTGGTTGTCAGGGAACACAGAAAAAGGGTTAAAATGCACAATGAGAAAGGGCAAGCCAGGATACCTAAAAGAGAGAAAAGAAAAAAAAGGGATTTACTGTATCACCAGGACTCACTAACAGCTGTATCACTTGGTCTCAGTTCAGAGAGGCGAAGGATTCCGACAGCTGGTGTGTGTGTGTGTTGAGGAACTGGGTGTGGAGCCTTGACCAAGGGCACAGGACAGAAAGAGGGGAACGTGGTGCTGTGGCTGGAAATTCCCCAGACTCTTTCTCCTTGTAAAACAAAAGAAATCGATAGTCAAGATCTAATTTTTTTCAGACCATCGCTCACAACATCAACTCCCACCACTGTCACTTTTTCTTCTTTTTGTTATGGCTAATCATTGCTTAAATTTGATTTTGAACAAGTGTAGCAGTGCAACAAAGAACAGCAGTATCTCATTTTTTCTCAGTCATTGTCTCTGTAAAATTAGTTTGCTTGACTTGTGTTTAGAATATATATTAAAATCAAATACTCGTGTCTGATAAAGTAATGTGACCAATATAGGAATAGCTCTTGGTTTATTTGTTAAAAATCTGATTAAAAGATAGTACAGTGTCAGGTGTATCAGTGAAAACAGTGATTATAGGAAGGCAAAAACACATATTTAGTGAAACAAAGCGAAACAAAGTATACTGTGTGATGACTAACATCCCCAAATCAAACAATGAGGACTAAATCTCATCCAAATGATGATCCACATGGGAGCTTACAGTTTAGAGTACTTGTTTACACTCTGCCAGCTCAGGCATTCATAATATAAAAGTGGAAAAATAACAACATAGAAGGTGAATAATATATTTATATTTTACCCAAAACTTACTGTCTTTTCTATTTTTGGTAGTTTTTAATGTATATATCGCCTACACATGTAAAATATATAAATGGTCCATTAAAAACAAGGGATCATCATTATCGGGTCACAATGCAAGGCTGAAATTAAAGCTACCTAAAATGTGAGGTTGTAAACACTGTTTTAGGATGACTACAACGCAAACGATGGGACTGACAAAATAAACAGACGGCCGGGGTGGAGAGGGAGGGGTGCAGAGAAAGTATGCTGAACTACTCGGCAACAGCCACTCAAGTCGTGACGTGTTCGTGGTGCTTCCTGCAGCGCTATAACCCGGGTCCTAGAGACAGTATTTGAGCTTTCTATTCGCTACTTGACGCTGTTGCTATGGGGCTGTGCATGTTGGGCCGTGCACGTTGCATGGTGCGTGGAAAAACAGTTGGTGTGTGCTGAGTTTGGGATTAGGGCAGAAAGTGTCAGGAGCGGGTTGAAGATCCCCCGTCAAAAGTGTAACATGATGAAATCTGATTTTTTATTCTGTCACTTATTTATTTATTTTTTTGTCGCCGCTGTTGTTTACCCCCCAACTATAAAACTATCATAGAGGAATTGTAGCCTCTGGTGAGTCTGAGATGGTGACCTCGTTGAACTTTGTGGTTTAAGCTCACATGTTTAGAAGCTACAGGAGTTTATATGGTGCAAATTTGTTTAGACTTTCATCAGTTTTGTTGAAACAAAGCTACAGTCTTCACGTGAGACTTCTGAATACCTCATTTATCTCGACTATATTATTTCTTAATTAGCCACAGATATCTCCAAACAAGTTATACAGACATCAGTTTGTGTATAGGCGTGGCATTTGACCTTTCGATAAGAATTGTTTTTATTTTTCTAATTTTTATGGTGTCAGACATATAGGCCTAATAACCGGCAAACATTTGCAAAATATGACAACACTTATTGTTGGTCAATATATGAGATACTCAATTAAACCAAAAGGCAGCTCATGTATCTGGTGTTTATAAACATCTTTATAGAAATGTTACTTTGTTGTAGACTCTGTAAAAAAAAAATCATCAACCTCTTATTGGGATTTATGGTGGAAAAAGCCAAATAAATAACATTTACCGAAAAGATAACAGTACTAGAAAAGAGATAAAGATAGGATTAAAGTTGCTGTCACGAGGTAAAAATAAATAAATAAATAAAAAAATGTCCGGTGTTTCATCAACAGCCGGACTTCAAAAAGAGGGACAGTCTGCTGCTGGCTCGCGCCACAGACGCGCCACCGGTCTGGGCGTGTGTTTTCATATCTCGCGGAGTTCCAACAGAGCGCGCGGTATGAAATGTCTGAGACCACTGTACATGTGTTCTGCGAGTCTGAGGCATTTCATGCACACAAAAGAAATAACGCACACATTTCGTCCAGAAACCCACACGTCCAACGTCGAGGTTAAGGGGTGTAAGGCTGATTTATTCTCTGAATGTTACGCGGTGAAGGTATTACACCTGTCAACGACCAACTTCAGACCAGCATCTGTAATCAAGCCAGGAGAAAAACAAGGGGAATAGCAACATCATTAATAAACACGTCATGAGCAAGTAAGCCTAAATTGATTGGACAGATAACACTTAAAAAAAAAAAACGTGTTAAAACGGTCCATAAAAAATCGATTAGGCTTTTGTGCTCCGGAAACAAACAATTCTTCGACATTAGATATCCATGCATATATGTATATTTTTAGATTTTTGTTAGAGCCAACAGTGTTTAATAAAACATGTTCTGATTCTGCTGGTGTTATCCCCAGCTAGAAATTGGTTGCCAAGCATTGCATCATTCCTTTCATGTGACTCCCATACGCCCCAAATTCGTCCTGGCCGTCTTATGACTGCATCACAATTGCCGCTCGTACAAACTATACAGGCTACAGTGAACAGCCTTCTCTGACACCTACAGACCCCGCCTGAATAGTCGTTTCTAGTGTCCCTATTGGATGTCACCAAGGAGAAGATCTTACCTCGGCTCTCCTGATTGGACAGTCACAACGCCTGTTTTTCTCTTCCTAGTTAGGTTGTTACGAAACTACCTTCCCATGCATAGTTCGGTTGGCTTCTCCTCCAATATAAACACCGCCGGGAGTTTCCGTAAAATCACATTCAGCCGTCAAGACTGAACAATGGTTAACATGAGCTATCACCAATTTTTACTAAAATATCTTCATTCGAATTCAAGACAGTCGAGAAGGCGAGCAAATAAAAGAAAGAGGGTAAGCTCGTATTCTTTTTAATGGTTGTGACTGGTAGTTGGTCGATGTTTTTTGGTGTTTCGGGGAGTAACTACTTTGAGTGAGTGAAGTAGAGCCCTGTGTCTAGGAAAAAAACGGATGAGCATGTTTTTTTGACATTTATCCCAGTGCCATTTTTAGGTTAACAGTTGCCTAAATCAATCATAATTTTCATTGAGTTATTTTATGTGTCGTCTGCTTCGCTTGTAATGTTGTCAAGCTCAAATAGGGACTTCTTGCTAGAAAGTTGTTTGCGCTGCTGACTGTGACAAACAAACATAATTTTTATGTGTTATGTGGTTATAACATTAAATATTTATATTTTATTTGTCATCAGATTTGAATAAATGGCCTATATAAGATTTTTATTTTTGACAGCTCTGTTTTTGTTTATTTGACTCGATCCATCATTTTGCGACTACGTTTACCAGTGAAAGAACCGCTGGTGAAATTTCTCTTTTCCTTTTTTCCCCCTTCCCAAACCCACTCCTTTCTTTTCCTTTTGTTTCGCCCAATCCTCCAGCTGGACTTATATTTCCATGACGTAATTGTCTTGGCTTATAGTTGAAAATGTATCTTCACTGAAAATCGGGGGGGAAATGAACGGGGAGAAAAATAAACCCCTTTTTGGTTGGTTGGTTTTTAAGAATTGGTTTTATCAATCACAACAAAGTTTAGAATTTTGGTGGTCACAAGCGAGGTTTATTAGTTAAAAGGAAACAACAAAAGTGGCTTCTTGATGACTTTATATTAATGTCGAGAATTCAAATCACTGCCAGTGCTTCTTAAAGATTACTATGTTTAAACAAATAATTTTTACCATATAAAAGGGGAAAATCCTAATTTAGATCAAATGTGTCAGATTCACACTTTATAGCTGTTATGATGGCTTTTGTTTAACAGTCATTGTTTAGACAGCTGTAAACAATTACTAAAAGCTGACCTGACCGTAAGACCTGGAGAGACTGACGAGTTTCCTCGTCATATGTAACCACTTGTTTATCGACCTGGACATGTTTTGAGAACCGTAAAAAGCAGGGGGCGCAGGAGAGAACATTTTAGATCTTTGTTTACAACAATTGTGTTTGAGAAAAATGTATAGTTTTTCCACTGCCCTTGTCGATAATTCTAATAAAAGGAATTTATCATTCCTTTGTTTCATCAAGATCCTTGAGTTTTCTTTTGAACTCTTCAATGAAGACGTTTCATTTCGTGCACCTTTGTTCCCAGTCCAAGCTTGCTCTGTTTTTCTGCACATCATCAATTTCCTTCTGAAATCTCAGCAAATTCCAGCTGTTAGATGATTTTTTATTTTTTTTAAGATACTAACCTATTTCATTTTTTTCTTTTCAGAATAATTGGGAGAAGCTATCTCCAACAAATTGTCAGACCTGATTAACAGAGACTTTTTAAAGGTAAATTGGCCTTCTTGTATTTGACTTGATCCTGTATGCTTCTGAAGTCAAGATTTTGATGTGATTTTTTTCCCCCTTCACCGTTATGCATATTTGAAGGATCTTTTTAACAAGTTTATGTTGTAGTACAGTCTAAACCTCACTTTGTCACTGTTATTCCATTTCACAAATAAGTGGATCACACAATAAGCTGTACTTTGGTCTAGATTGATTTTTGATGTAATTTCCACCATTCTTTGTACTCATTTATCCATTCTTTTAATTATAATAAATACAGAACAGTAATTATTGTAACATAGTAGGTGGAGATATGAGATGTCGGTCTAATGTGCAGCTGCTTTGTGGTCTTTCCCGTCATCCTTCCTGTCCCTCCCCCCTTCCACAGGTCCAGTGTGAACTGTGTGGCCGAGTATCTGTGCGTTGCGACTGATTGGCAAGATGACTGCCGAGTGGCTACACCTGCCCCCGCCGTACCCCCCTGGTGTGGGGCCGTTGTATGGTGCAGAGTTGGAGGCGTGGTATGAAGACCTGCAGGATATTCTGGGCTCTGACACAGGAGGGGCAAAACTGGCACGTGCCCCCACATGCACCGAGGTCAGTAGTTTGAAAGAACAAATTTATTAATCACACCCATGAGTGTAAGTGTTTTATGGCCTGTATTTTCACTATTTCTTTTTCATTTCATTTTTGAGTAGAAAAAAAAATAATATAAAAGGATGTTTATATTTGACATGTATTGACATTTCCACTTTGTGTTTGTAGAAGGAGCCAGAGTTTCTGGATGTTCTGGAGAGTTGTTCTCTGACATGGCTGACAGATGGAAACCAAACATGGGCTGAAGGGGTCCAGAGGTCAACAGAGGAGATCCACACCACCCAGCCTCTACATCACACCTCATCATCGTCCTCCTCCTCTTCATCGTCCTCTTCCTGTATGAGTCCAGCTGTTGCAGATGAGCAGAAGGTGGAAGCCGAGAGTGGGAGAGGTGGAGATAACTCGACGGGAGGCGGCAGTGACTTGCTGCCTCCAGAGTTTTTCGAATTGCTGAGTGAAGGAGGAGTGGGAATGGTGGATCCGAGTGGAGCAGTGATTAGCAGTGGCTATTATTATCACCACCATCAACACCACAGCACTAATGATGCCCATCCTGCATCTCCTTCTGCCAGCGAGGAGGAATTGCCCTGCGTCCCAGATTCTCCTTCCTCCTCCTCTTCAGCTTCTCAGTCACCATCTCACAATTGCTCTCCTCCCTCTTCACCTGTCTCTTCCCCCTCCGTCTACCCTTCCTCCCGACTGGGAAAGCGCAAGAGGACCACCAGCGAGAGGGCCAATAGTGCCTTGTCCTCCTTTTCTTCTTCCACACAGCGCTCATCCTTCTCATCTACGAAAAAGAGTCGCAAAGAAAGAGAGCAGGAGAATGAGAGGAAGGTGCAAGAGCTGACAGAGCAGAACGAGCGATTGAAAGCAGAAATTGAAAGGCTGGGAGAGGAGGTACAGAGGACACGAAGAGCTCTGATTGAGAGGCTGGTCAATACCAGGAAATGAGGGGCAACGGAAGAGGAATAAAAGATGAAAGGTCCTACAGAATTAGAATAATTCTGGTGGTGGGGAAAGCAGTAATGTGGCCAGGTAATGCCTCATTGATGATGGAAAAATGGAAACCAAAGAAATTTTTTTTAAGTGAGAAGTTTTTTGGAAGAGATGTTCGTAATGATGGTATGGAGATAGAAAGTGATTAAGTGAGTCAAGACTTGAAAGGGTACAGAGAGAAGAAGCTGCAACAGCATTGCGGCAAATAAAAAGGCACAGCATGTATGATGGAGGACAGAAAGCTCGTAGATTTCATGAATGTCATTTTAAGAATGCATTAGTTTCCATCAAGCTAGACCGAATAAATATCAGTTGCAAGCATTTGTTCATTTTTATGTATGACAGAAAGGAGCTTAAGTTAGAGGGAATATTTCATTGTCATCTATTCCCACCATTCTGCAATAAATTATTACTCCTACTTTAAGGGCTGCAATCTGGCTAGCAGAGATTATTTGCCCCAATTTGTGGAGAGTTTAGGAGCTCAGGAAAAGTTTGAAAGTGCCCAGTGCAGTGTGAGTATGAGAGAATGATTTTCTTTTTTCGCTTTTTGTATAAGTTTTGTATAACCCATGGCTAGTATGTATGTGAATTTAGATAAAGCAAAACCTGGCTATACTTTTAAAGCTGATTTTTTCTATTATTATGGGAATCTGGTAGAATTCTTCCCCGACTTACTATTTTTATAAAACTGTAACAAACGGTTGTACTGTAATATACCAACATGCTGTTATTTTCTCACTGTAGTCACAAATTGTTAATTGTCAGCTATTATGCATGGCTATTTATCACCGATGGCATCTTATTCATGTATTTTACCATACTGTTAATTTGATCCTTCATTGTAATTAAAAACATTTTTAATAAAAGGAAAAGTGTTACTTTTAACTTGTCTGGTAATGTTATTTGCCTTTTTCTAATTACTTTTTTTTTTTTTGTGAAAAATGCACAAAGGAAACAAAATAAGGGAGATCTCAGACATTTTTTCCCGCTAAACTTAATCAGTTTATTTTATAGAGCCAAAAAGGGTATTTGTAGCAAAAAACAATTTTCCAGAGGATATTTATATAAAAAAAAACATCTTTCGATGCGCAACACACCTTCCAACGCTTATATCGCATGCTGACTTTATCACAGGGAGAGTATAAAATCAGTTTCTTTTGGTGTAGGGATTTTGAAAAATTCCTTCATTCTGTAGCTGTATTCATTTGACTGTCTCTTTGTGTGTTTTCATTTCCCCGTCATCCTATCCAGCATTTCATTAGTCCTCAGTGCCAACACCACATTGTCTTAGATCCTGTCATGGCTTTGCTTAAGCTAATACCCTTGTCTCTTAGTGTACATCTTGTTCCCATTCTAGTCTTCATCCTCTTCCTCTGACTAACCTTAATTTTTGCTTTCCCTTTTGTTGGTCTGTCTCATTTCTTCTTGCCCTTTTGGATTGTAGGTTCTGGGTTCTTCCCCTCAGCAAGAGCCAGTTGTTTCTTGAGGTCCAACAGTTTGGACACTTCTGCCGTGATCACGTCTTTCTCTGCCTTCTGCGCCTTGAGTGCTCGAACCTTGTCCCCCTGTAGTAAACAAGAAAATAAAATTTAATAGATTCCACATAAATCTATGTTGGATTTAAAACTTAGTGTAGGTGGCTTCGGTAATTTTAGGTTCCATTAAAAATAGGAAAAAATTCACAAAGACAATATTTTAAGCGGTTAACACTAACTTCTGTCTGCCTTTGGAAAAACTTGAACATGATGTCTGTTAAGTGTTTGATGTCAATGGCCGCTGTTAAAGTATAATTCACAGCTGAGACAATTTTTACAAAAAAAACCCCCCAAATAATTCAAATCGTAGCCCTTTTTTTACAAATTGTAAATACAGATTTGATGTAGCTTTTAAAATAAGCGTTTACTTGTCTCAATAATTTGGTAAGCGCACGATTTGCTTTTCGAAGAGAATTCTTTTTGCTTAATGTAGAACAGGAAACCATTTTGTTGTCCAGTTAAACATCAAAAGGAAAAAAAAGTTTAAGTTTTTAACTTTTTTTATTAAAATAAATTAGATTTATGGTGCTGCTTTAAAAGGAAAAGATTGATTAGACCCCGATTTTAAATGTGAAGAATTGTAAAAATGTGATAAAAGTGTAGAGTATCGCTGTCGGTGATCTAACCTGCTCAGACACAGCCTTGGTGAGCTGCTTGGCTTTCTCCGCATCCACTCCGACCACCGTCATCACGTCAATACCAACAGTGGGAGCAGGCACAGCAGCGGGCTGAGTGCTGGCAGTGCTCTGAAGGGTCGTCTGAAGGTGTGAAAAGATGAAGATGTATTCCAGCTATTTCAATGGTTATTATCTCTACTGATTACTTGCTTCATTTTAGACATTTACACACAAAACTCTGCGCGTCAGTGGGAGTTTATGAGTCATTACATGCGAATAGACAATAAGTCACACTGGGATCAGTTAAAAGAAAAAAAACAACAAAATATTAAGATGTTAAATTAGCTGCTAAGGTTAGTGAAGGCATCTGGTAATCAACACTGACACAGCAGCGCTAGCGTGAACAGACTCCTCACAAACAAATGTCACTCAATACCTTCTCATTAGACGGTTCATCTTCAAGCTGGAGGCAAGAGGGTTTTAAAAGGGATTATTTTTATCTATATGATGGATGCTTCATACATCATTAACATATTTACACTGCATTTGCTCTGTATCACATTTTAAAATCCAGACACTTCGAATAAAATCAGTTCTAATTCATGAAGACAGTCTGACAGAGACCTGGGAACAGCTATGCATTATATATTCTTAATTCATTATTCATAACTGGTGAATCTACATCCTTACATGACCTGACTGAATGCAAGCACAGACCATTAGGCATCATAAACATCAAATACCTGCTGTCCGCCAAATTTCTTCTTCAAAGCTTCAATCTGGTCTGCCTCCAGTTTCTGGAATAACGGACTGACCTGGGAATAAAACAAGTTGGCAGAGACAAAAAAAGAGAGAAGTTGAAAGCAATAATAAAAAAAAAAACATATATATACATATATGTGGGGGAATTTGAATAAAAGTTTGTGATTGTGGATTCAGCTTAAGGCCAGTGTAGCAGAAAATTTTATCTGGAGGCTCTGTGCTCATCTTGTGAACAAAGAAGATTGTGAGAGTAAGTAGATGACCATGTATGAGAAATGTGTGTTGGCAATGGTTGCCACTTTCAAATGAAATCTTACACAGGAGGAAGACAGTTTGTCAAAAAGCTAATGTGCACATAAGCTTTGTGTGGTTTTGAACGATACAGTGTCCTGCTCTTTGTCTGGAGGCCACATCTGCAATTCTCGACAGACTTGGTGTTTGAATGCAGCGATAGCAGGCTGCTGCACAGACAAGTCACCACAATTAGACCAGAAGGGACAAGTGGCCTGAGAGAAATGTGCTGCTTGCTGGAAGGCCTCCTTACACTTTCGAGCCCATTATTCACAAGTGTGTGTGTGTGTTCACAAAACTATCATGCCCTCAACAGTACTGAAATAATGACAGGTTGTTGCATCCTCATTGTATCACCCAGCATCAATTTACTAGGAGTGTGTGTGTGTCTTCACAGGTGTGACTTGAGTGTGTTACATGTCTAGGTCATACTCACATTGCCAATGCGGTGGCCTGCATTGAGGGCACAAACAAAGGTGCCAGTGCCCTGCAACATGGTATAGATACAGGACTGAGGAGCGTTGAGTTGATCCCTGATGGTTTGGCTGAGCGCTGGCATATAAGGCGAGAGCATTACGGACAGCAAGCAGGCGATATTAACAGAAACTCCCGTCACAGTGCCAGCACGCTGCCTGAGGAGCACAAACACATCAGATCAACTAGTCTCACATGTCACGAATGTGTCACGAATGAACAAGGCCTTCTTCAAAGGGTCAGGGGTCCATCTCTACTTTGTCAAGAGTGAACTGGCACATAGATCTTTGCACCTGGTATGAAACTACAGAAGTAAAGGATGTGTTACAATTGGTCAGGACTATCTCACCTTTCCGAGTCTCCTCCCTTAATCTTTTTCCAGGGTTCATTGACCTGAATGTACTGGTTGCCATGACGAGAAATGTTCAGGATGTGTTTGAGGGCATCACGGATTCTGATGAAACATTTCAAAGAAATGAATGCATTTTTTTAAAAAAACATTTAAAAAAATGAAATCACTGTAAAGCTAAAAGTTTACATTTGTCAATTTTAATGAGCAATCATGTCAATTAAACTTATACTTCATCTAAATCCAGCATCATATCTTCTGAATTATTTTTCATTTTCAGCCTGTTTGACTGGTCTTACTTGACTTTGTCCATGAGCTGGATGTACTGCTGCAGCTCCCAGCCCACCACAGCCAGGAGCTTCTTATCTTCCTGTTGTAGCTCCATCGTAGGCACACATCCCTCAAAGAACTTGGTAACAAACATGCCAGCTCTGTAGGGAAGAGGGAGAGGAAGGCGTGTATGAAACAGAAAAAGTGTCCAATGTAAAATGTTAAATGAGGAGAAGAAAGGCAGCGAGAGTGAGAGCTAAACCAGGGAAAGGCACGTTGCTTGACTTGCTAAATCTTTATTAAATATAGATTTTGTTGCCACTTAAACTACAATGTTTTGCTAGTGTAAACACAATAGGCAAGGCAAGTTTATTTGTATAGAACATTTTCTGTTCAAGACAATTCAAAGTGCTTTACACGAAACATTAAAGCATTGCAGATAACCTGGATGTAAAAGTTTCTACATTTGGTGAAAGTTTAATCTCTACTGGCAATTTGTTCCACTTGTTTGCAGCATAACAGCTAAAAGCTGCTTCTCCACTGCACCGAGCCACATCACACTTGGTTGATATTTGCTTTAATGTAGCTCTGTCTGAAACAAGTTTCATGTGCACATCACATGTTGTTTATTGTGTTTCATGTGTGATGCAACACCATGTTTAATATTTTACATCTCAGCATAAAAAGCAAGTCTTTTAGAACAAAAACAAGAATGTTACATTAAAGATTAAATGGAATATTGATGACTTCACTTTGTCTTATCTTTATATATGAATCAGTCCTTGAGTGTTATCTTTTTTTTAAATTTAACATTCAGCTGGCCTATTATTTACCAAACTATAAACAAAATGCTTTAACTCAGCTGTTATAGGATTGAACACTGCAGTTTACAATTATTGCAATATCTTAAATGAGAGTATAAGACAGACACACTGTCACTAATGATGTAGTGACTCAGGGACTGGATCCACGGAAGGACAGAATTTCTTTTCTGAAGCAGAATTCTTTCTACCTTAGGCTGGTTGCAATCCACAAGATATTTTTGAACCAATTAGGCATCAGCTTTGCTGCCCGAGACCAATTTTGAAGATCAAGGTACTTTGAGAAAAAAAGCTGCTGAGAAAAATCTTTGATGTGGGATTTAACCCTGATCTTTTAAAAATCATTTGAGGCAATGTAATTGGGGCTAAATTACGCCATCCCAAACAAATTTAGAAAACTAGGGTGAACATCTTGTAATAGTTACTGCTCTAACTGACTTTTTCCGGAGAGTAAAACAATCTGAAAACTTAGTTGTTAATTGGACTTGATGACAGTTTTTACTGCATGTTTACTTTCTGAGTGAAACTTTTGTAGGAAGTAGATTGCCTATTTTATTGTAGTTGTTAGAAAAAAATTAGACAAAGAATGCCAACAGTGACAAAACAATTATGATTTGTGTTTAATACGCTAAAAAGTATTGGTTCAGCATATTAGGATAACTGGGAAACTTAAATTAATTAAAATGGAGACTAAATAAATCCCACCATTTGCAAATCACATGAAGGCAGCGGGAATTCCTTTTACAACCTATGACAATTACCAACCTGTTGATGAAGTTTCCCAGGTTATTCAGCAACTCAGAGTTGTTCTTCAAAGCCATATCAGCCCAAGAGAAAGCTGAATCTTGTCCTTCTGGACGCACGTACAGAAGATAGAACCGCCACACATCAGATGGGATACCTGTGTCTTTTGCCATGTCTCCAAAGACACCAACACCACGGCTCTTGGAAAACTTTGTGTCCTCATAGTTCAGATATTCTGGGAGAAATAACAGCCCACGTTACTGTCAAAGCACCAACTCTCTCCAAAAACACACTGACCATGTGTCATTAGTGTGTTTTTAAAACATCCAAACCTTTACTGTGAACTGTGAAGCCAACCACATAACCCAACAAATAAATATTTCATCATCTGGTGAACTTGGCATATTGTACTTACCAGTGGCAACAAGGTGATTGACCAGAGTGTAGTTGTCCTGGGCTCCCAGTAGAGAGCAGGGGAACACCACACTGTGGAAGGGCACGTTGTCTTTGGCCATGAAATTGTACAACTCCACCTGGTGGCAGATACACAACACTGCACTGTGAGGATGACATCATATTAGATCATCATGAGATCATCCAGTTCAAAGAGGGCTTATCTGCTTTCCCCAACCCCCCATTTCTTTTTCTCTCTGCAAATACAGGGCATCACACACTCATAAGAGGGGCTCAGTCCTGGGGTTTTACATGAAGAGTGATGAGATGCATCAGTGAGGCTTAAAAGAGCGCATGTCAGATTTTTTTAGCCTCAGATATCAGGTCAGTTGTGTCCACATGTACATGAACAAGTTAGCTATTTGGTAGCTGCTTCCTGTTTGATGTTTATTAGTTTGGGATGTGGGGTGCTGTTCAAGTGCTCTGCTTAAAATATCCAGTTCAAGTATGTCAAGTACGTCCCTTTTTGAAGATAGCCAGCATCATATAAGAAAAATCTAAAAGAAAGAAATTGTGCAGACTGATCAAAACTTTTCGCTTAGAAGGGAATAACCTTGGCTGACCTCTTGTATACTGCAATCTACTGTGTGTATTGTAGTTGTTGGTGTAAAACTGAATGCTAAAAATGTTGCCTTTCTATTGCACATTATGGTTAAATGGGGCTGGGAATTACACTGTGTTCTCTTGGAGGGTGAAAAGACCAGATGGGGCAATGAAAAACACAATCAGGCCCATTCTGTCAGAAAAAGGACAAACTATGTGCCAAGCTTGTGTGTTAGTCGTCTGCATGGCTCATAAATTCTGACATGCGTGAAGGTTGCAGCTTGATACCTGATGAGGATTCTTCCACCACTTTTCCCATTCGCTAGTGTAGTTGGCGGTGATAGACAGATAACCAATGGGGGCATCAAACCACACGTAGAACACCTGCAAAAGAAGAAGAGAAATGAATGACTATAGAAGGCCTGGTGTTTGGTTGCAGAATCACCACAGCGAACCCTGTTATGACCAGTCACAAAATCAATTATCCTCATGCATTTGAGTGTGAAGGACAGTTTCAGAGGTGCGTAATTATAAAGTAGTCAGTGTTCCAACATGTTCAAAATAGTCAAACCGAAAAAGTCTCCCAGAAAGGTGTTTCAGTATCACCGGTAAATGCAGCAGTTGTTTAACTGCACCATCATTTATGATGTTTCTTTAAAAATATGATCTAAATTATTCCGTGTTTTCATTCACTACTTCCACAGTGGCTAACATAAAGGAGCAAAGCTTTATCATTGATCATAAAGGAGGGAACAACATGAGTCACACAATGGGACTGAGAGCAAACTACCAGTTCTCTTTTGGACAGGTAAAACTGATGAATCCTGTCTTTTTTTAAAGGAAACATTTAAATGTCTCTAAACTTGATTTGTAAAGACATTTTGTTGACTTGAGTGCAGAAACCTGGTTGTTGTGTTTCCAACAGTGCGATTCAAAGTGTAAAAAAGGTAAAAGTGATAAGCGCAGACCTTCTCTTTAAAGTCAGGGTGTGGTACTGGTGTCCCCCAATGCAGGTCCCTGGTGATGCAGCGAGGTTTGAGACCATCTCTTAGCCAGGACCGGGTAATCTGTTTGGCATTTGTTGTCCAATCTCCGGTACTGGTTGATTTCTCCAGCCACTGCTCCAACTGAGTTTCTAGCTGCAACAGAAAAGAGTGAGAATTAAAAAATTGCTGACAAAAACATCCTCTATCTTAACTCTGAAGCACAACTTTGAAAAGAGAACATGTGTTTATATAATAACATTACCACGGGGATAACTGTCTTCCTCAAGCTCTGTCTTAGAATGCTTATGCTACCTTAGATAAACTAAACTGGATTACTGTCTATATTACTGTAAACAAAGGAAACAGTGTGGAGCTGGAGTACAGGCGACCCATTGCCTCTTCGTGTGAAAGGAATACCTTAGGCAGGTCCAGGAAAAGATGTTTGGAGGAGCGGATTACTGGAGTCTGCCTGCAGACTTTACACTGAGGTTCCTGTAGAAGACAAGAATTATTACCAAAAAAAAGAAGCTAAAACTGTGAATCACTTTCACCTGCTGTTGTACAAATGGAACAGACAACAGGTGGAAATGAGAGGCAACTAGCAAGACAACCCCTAAAGGAATGGTCCTGCAGGTAGTGACCACAGACCATTTCCCTGTCTGAATCCTTTCTGGATGATTTTTGGTTTACATGTTGCCAGTGGGGCTGCACGGTGGTGTGGTGGTTAGCACCGCGGCCCCACAGCAAGAAGGTCGCTGGTTCGAGTCCCGGGCTGAGTTTGAGCCAGAGGGGGTTGCTGGTTTGGGCTCAGGAGGG
>JAOXYM010000003.1:19157537-19171006 GCA_028567055.1 Leptatherina wallacei | reverse complement strand
AGATAGATAGATAGATAGATAGATAGATAGATAGATAGATAGATAGATAGATAGATAGATACTTTATTGATCCCAATGGAAATTGTAAAAAAAAAGATATTTATAAACTAAATATCTTCATTTTATTGCTTAGAAAAACAGCAACAAATTACTGAACGAACCTTCAGGTCCCATGGATAAACACTGAAACTGATCTTTACTGTTGGACATGTTGTTATTTGTGTAATGCTCCTTTATTGAACAAATAACCCCCTGCAGACATCAAAGCTGTGTCTGTCTGTGTGCTCATGCCGCTCTTCTCTACCACTTGCCTAAGGAGGTTTAGCTCCTTTTCCTTGTGCCTCGGCCTCGCGCTCACTTGGGTTGCACGCAGCTAAAAGTGGGTCTTCGACTCGCCTGATAGCTTTTGACAGCTCACTCTCATCCCTGGTGGATCAATGGAGCTCAGCGCTCTTCATTAGAAACATCAATGTACTGCACATTCCCACAGGCTCAGCAACAACAACCCACCAGCCCAGTCAGTGGAAATTCATTTAATTTTTATTCTATCATAGATCACACTTTACTTCTGTGTTGTATTTTATTTTATGTGGTTGGAATATAAAGAAATTTCTCGTTTATGTGTTAACAGTTTGTTCTTATAGGCAGTGCATTGCTGTCGACAGTCACTTTTTGAATGAAACAAAAAACCTTAATATTGAATTAGATTTGGGATGTATTGAATGAAAAGTACTTTTTTTTCCCGCATTCTGTTTGTCCGCTCCATACAAAAAATACTATAGAGTAAGATTCACATTTTTCATTTTATATTCATTATTCATTCTCAAGGTAGAGTTTAACACATTACATTTTTTACGTCACTTTGATAATGGTATGAAGATGTGCTGAAAGAATGAGTCACATAGATTATTTGACTGACTGAAAAACGATAATAGAAATCAAGTTTATCATTTTTCACACAGCAGAAAAAGACAAAACAAGCACTCTAACAATGTAATTTCAACAGAGCATGTGATGTGCAAATCTTTCTCTGTTTCTCACATTTTTAGGTTAAAATTATTATTTATATCCAGTGTTGCAATAATTGTTAAATTTGCTCAAGTGATTGTCTTTAAGATGTGAGGATACCTCAGTTTTGTTTTCACCAATGTGGGATCAATATTTTGTGCCTTTTCTCATATATGAGATGCTAACTAAAATAATTGGCATATTCTTGTTTTTCTTACTGAAATAAGCTCATTATATTTAAACACTGACGGTGTTTTTTCACCTTTTTTCCAGTAAAATGCATACACTAATTAAAAGGAGAAAAAAAGAAATGTGATGCTTAAATTAATTCTTTCAAGACTTTAAAATGCCTCCTGGACAATCCTGCTCTATTTTGCCTAATCGGGGAAACGCTGGTCTTTTTAAAAATGTTTTTATGTTTATATTGAAAAAATGGGAAAGCGAGAACTTGAATATTGTCATAGAAGTGAACTCTGAAGAAGTTTGCTCTCTGTCAATGCAGGCTTCAGGGTTCATTGTAAACACAAGCATTGCGTCAGCAAGCTCTTGAAATGAAGGCATCACGTGTGAAATATTAGTATGTGCAACAAGGAGGAAAACCACACATACTGGAGACACTGGTGATGGCAGTTGGTCACAGAGGTTTGTTGTCATGATGGCAATAATGAGTCTGAGCCAATGGCTGCTTCATTGTCATCATCTGCTTTTTGATTGGCTCTCTGACACTTTACTCAACTAATCACCACAAAAATCCAGCCCACCTGTTTAGTCACAGAAGCGCGTGCACACACACTTAAACACACATGCATGTGTGCACATACTCAGCAGCCAAACGTCACGCTGGGAAACGTAGTGTTTGCTTCAGTGTCTCTCTCTGGTCTGATTATCAATAATGCATGGCTTTGGGAGGATGAAAGGCTGTTTTGGCTTGAGGCATGTGTCTCATATGGAGAGAGAGACATCACTGCTAGTAGTAGTAACTGTACATCCATAGACAAAGAGAGTGCTCTGTCGTATGGCTGTTGTCAGTAGAGCTTTTCCTTGGGCTGAAAGTGGACTTTTTTCATGTATACGTTAGTGAGCTTATCAATACTTTAATATGTATTGACATTTTGCACTGTTTTGTTCTCAAACCATCAATTTAGAAGAAAGATTTTATTATCGCATATTCCATATTAGTGTATATTGTAAAGACGCATACCTTATGTCATTTTGGTGCATGGAAAATCCTGCCTTGACCTTTTCTGCTGCAGCATTGACCCTGAAATAGTTTCTTGTAATATTTCAAAAGTAAGCATTAAGTGTAAATTCTCTGAGTTAAACATTTTTTTCTTTGAATGTGTTTCAGGTGTAGATTGGGTAAAGTAGTGCAGCATTCAGTTCAGGGAAGCATTGATTTTTCGGAAAGTTTTAAGGCACCTCTGCGCTTACTACTGCTGTGTTACATCTCCTTTTACCCATAATGTATGATGTGATGCAACACTTTACTCCACAAGCATCACCTGACTACAACATGGAACTAAAAAGTCAGATTAGCTGGCAAACTGGGATGCTTGTTTGTCTATAGTAATCATGCACAGGCAGAGGTTATCATGCCACTGTGAAGAACTTGAGCAGCTATTTGGCTGACACAGTTATTAAGTCCTCTTAACTTAAAATAACTAACTTTTTACTTATTGTCGTGGTAATTAATGTTACTGAACAGTGTGCCTCACGTGCAGCAACTTTTTCTCAAATTTTCCTGTGATGCCTTTGGTTATAGACATTCACATGTAAATACAGTTCGGTGTACGCGCATATAAGTGTGTATCTGCCATGAGTATATGCGAGTCTGTGCAATAACTCTTTGAAGTTGCTCATTCACTCTATATTCCTGCTCTTCCCATGTCTCATGTCTCTTTGAACACCATGTAGCCATGATTATTAAAGCCGCCCTCTTTCGACTTCAAACGTATGGGATGAATATGGATATGATATGACGCCAAACTCTCCACCAACAGCCTGTACTCCACTCCAGTCCTACCATGCCATGAAGGTTGATAGGCCCAGTATTAAACAATCTCTGTGGGAGCTAAGCCTGTCATTCACTGGCATGTCTTTGAGCTGGTTGAAGTAGTTATTACATAGCTTATCTGGGACGACATGGAGCTGCAGGGAAGATTTAAACATTGAATTTTATACTTATAGTACATTCTTTTGCTTTTCCTGGCTCCACCTTAAGTGTTCTGCACTGTATCGATCTAACCTGACCCTAACCCTGTCATCAGTTTGTCTTTTTTTATAAAACTGTAATTTATCATGCTTTTATTTACATTAATTGTTGGTTGCCCAGAATCATAAATGTTTTTTAGACATTACACATCTTCTTTCCCCAGAATATACCTAAAGTTTTATACCTGCTTCAGATGTTGCAGAGCCATTTCATACACTTGTAAATGAAGTTGTTACAATTTTAATTTAAGCGATATAACAATTTTTGGCAAACTGCCATTGTGAAGCCTCTAACTAGGCATTTGGCTGTTGTTATCTTGGTGTTTTTGGAGCCAGAAGTGACCAGGGCTAGGGCTGACTAGGGCTGAACATCTTCATTGGTGTCACGATTCGATTCAATTACAATTATTTCGTTAACAATTCGATTTGATTTGATTCCATGATGCATCATGATGCATCACTGCTGCATCCTCAAATTTCTTCATAAGTGCACATTGCTACTCTTTTCATCGATGAATACAAGCATTTCAGAAATCAATCTGAATGTCCTGAATATGACAAACATCATAAACATGTAAACAATGATGTTGTTAGTTTCAGCTTGAGAACTTTATTGTACCACTGCTGGAAAATCAAGAAGCATCATTATTATACTTATAATCGATTCTGGTTTGTCGCTGTATCGATGCAGAATTGTCCGCATCGTAGGAATTATTAAATTCAACACCTGCAATACGAACAAGAGGGTGGAGCTAATGAACAAAACTGGAAGTCTGATAATACTGCATATCTTTGAGGCCTAATATTTCTTTAAAGTTCTGGAATAGATTCCAAAGATCCAACATGGTTCCCTCCTCATACTTCTGCCACGTTACATCACCATGTTATCAAAGTAACCCAGAAGCGACAAACCCCACACAGGCTCTAGTACAGGATTTTTTATATTTTCATGGCTGCCTGTAGGTCTGGGCTACGTGAGCAAAAAATTCATTTGGTAGCAATTTGTAAGTTGTGCAACTGGATCTCACTATATCCTTCAAATTGGACTTTTAATTATCAAATCACTGTTAGAAGGAAGCTGGTCAAACGAGTAGGTTTTGCTAATGATAACAGCCATTGCAAAAATGCAGTTGAAAGAACTTCTGCTCTGGCTTCACATGTGATTTTGGTTAACTATTTCCATCTTTTATATGCAGTTTGTGAGCATTTTGTTACTTAAATGTTTAATCATATGAGAAATGTTCAGAGTCAGACCGTTTAAAAGCTTTTTCCAGATTATTTGTTGAACCAGGAAGTTTCTTTGTGTTTGCTGTACATCTTAATTTCACACCTGTAATATTGTCACATGCATGTCAAGTGGGATTTGGAAACTTGAAACCTCAAACACACTCAGATAAAAGGTTTTCATTAAAGTGTCTGGGAGCCCAATGGTTCTTCCACTAAGATGAAACTCACAGGTAAGGAATGTTTACTGTTAGCTCATCTATGTGTTTCTCAGTAATATATGAAAACTAGCGAGCCAAGCTTTAATTTGTATCACTTTCCCTTCAAAATGCAAAAAAAAAATAATTTGGTTTAGTGAAAGAGATGCTGTTCTTGTTCTCAGTTTTGTTCTCATGATTCTGTATGAAATGCATACAGAATATATTTATAGAAAACATGCCTTTAAGGATCTTTATACTTACAAACAACTATTGTTTACTGTGAAATCAAGCTTCAAGTCTGGAGCTGAATTCCATGACAAGAGGTTCAGAAAAGAAATCTGAAGATGTTTGTACCTTTTGAAAGATAATTAACTAAAACGTACCCACTGTTTCTGTCATGCTTGCACTCACCTCAAATTTAGATTAGGCAATTAACCCAACATGTATGTGTTTTGATTGTGAGAACACAGGTCAGCACCCAGTGAAAGCCCACACAGGATGAGCAAGTTCAAACCCTGAACGTTCTTGTTGAGAAGCACCAGTGTCAAACACTGCACCACTGTGGGTGCCGCATCTACAGCATAATCCATGAAGTCTTTAATCCAATGACCTTTCACTGGGTTAATTTCACTTGAACATGCTGGTGGTTTGGCACCACAAAATGTGTGTGATTGATTCTGTGTTGTCCTTATCTATTGCCTTGAAACCTACCAAGGTTTTAGTAGTCAGACATCAAACAAAACTTGAGAAGATTTTAATAAATATAATGTGCTCTGCTGCGCTTCTAACATTCATGTTGTATTTCTGATGTGTAACAGCACAGTTGACCAGTCAGCGCTGCGTTGAAATCAATGGCTCAATCAATCACTTGGACTGCTGGTTGTTATGGTTTGGTCAGCACAGTGGTTCCCTGTCTCTCTGTTTCTCCCCATTATAGTGTTTTTCAAGTTCATGTGCGCTTTATTTGGATGGATGGAAAATAGCCTGCTGATGGTGTCTCTGCCGTCATCTCATAGGCAAAATACTGGCTAAATAGGGGAAGGTAGGGTCAGTGAGGGTTCAGTGAGTAGAGGTGGGATCATTTGTTTGCATGGAATTAATGTGTTTTTGTGTGCGTGCGTGCATGAGTGAAAGGGACTGTTTGATTTTCTGCAGATTGGAGCTAGGTTGTGTCCATTTTGGTGGTTGTGTTGCAGCCTTTTTCTGAGCCATCTGTTTTGGTTTGTTTTTTGTTTCACAGCAGTAAAGTTTTTCCCATCTTTATCTTTTTTCTGTGTTTATGTTAAAGGCTTATGGGATGCATGGTTCTGACTACAGAGAGGACTGGAGACTTCGCTGATACACTCTTTTACTTGAGGACTATGGTGAGTCGCTTCCTTTCTCTTGCATGCATGCACAAATTGCATACTTCCATTTCTTTAAGGGAGTCTGACCCGTGTGCAAAGAGAGTCAGAGCTTGAGCAAATGCACTCAGGCAAAAGCAGACAGATAAATCACTTGCAGCACTCACTCTCAGTTTTCCTCCCTCCTCACTTATTTGTTCCATTTGGATTTTTTCCCCTCCATGTTTTCTCCACTATCTCTTTTTCTATTTTTATTTATTTTTTGCTGCTGACAAAGTGATGAGTCCTGTCCCTTCACTTCCTGTCACGTTCTACCGTTGCCTCTCAGCAGCTTTGACACAGTTCCTGTGTATGTCGCTGATGCCATATGGCCTTCTCTGTATGTTGAGGTATGTGACAACAGTGCTAACTCTGCTGCTGTGTGACCTGCAAATAGAAACACTGACTGGACTTATTTCTTCTTTTGCACATCTTCTTTGGAGTTAGTCTGAACAACATCCCATCTTAACATTTACAGAAGTTAAATTTTGCAGTTTGTAGTCAATTTAAACTTTGAGCAGATTTTTTTGTTTTTACTGGTATTTTTATCTGTTTTTAGTTAATGTTGCTACGGTGAAACAGACACAAAAACTATAATTAAAATCTTGAGTCATGACTTGATGAAAGCCTGCACCATTGCAGACACATCATCTCTCCCCTCGACTGACAGTTTTGCCCTTTTGGGCCAAAACCCAGAAAAATACAACCCACGGATCTTAACTATGCTATCAGCCTAGTTTGCATGTACATTAGAGCCCTCTGTGGCTGTGCTGAGGTTTCTTACTTTTCTGGTCAGTCTGTCTCCCTTACAAATGTTAGGTACAACCTTGTTGCAGCAAACATTTTTAGCTTAGTCTGCATTTCTTCTGTTTTCTGACAGTTGTTTTGAGCAGCCAAAAAAGACAGGAAAAGGAAAACAGGTGTGCAGTAGAATCGCTGAAGCTCTTCCTGTTGTGCATGGAGAAGAGCTCATCGTGGACAGCCTATATGAATACATACTGCTATATGTTTTGGCTTTTCTTTAAACCAGAGGTAGGTTGTAATTTTTGCTGGCCCATCCTAATTGTAAATTACACATTGCTGAAGCCATGCAGCAGGATTGTTTAGCCAAAAACAACTACTCTCTGCTTCAAGACTCAGTTTTGTGGTAATTCAAGCTGCACTTTTGTCTTATATGCTGACAGGTACTAATCATCATTTATTTTAAGTGCTGGAGCATGCAGTCAAATGGATAGATGATAACTAAACTGTTAAAATGTGTCATATTTAAAAAAGCAAATGGCAAGATGGAGAGGATATAACCCAAACTGTGGTGGAACCTTGATGTGTCTTTGCAGTTTCCTGTTTCCTCACTCGCCTTGTACCTCTGAATACTGCCTCTGTGCCTTCTACCTTCAACAGACTGTTAGAAAGAATTACTGAACACTATAACCAGGAAGATCATGATGCTTCCTATCAGCAGAAAAAAATGTTATGCCTTGTGTTTGAAGATGTCCCACATGTTTATTGTAGATGAGATTCCAATTTATTGTCAGATAGATGCACTGCTTTGTAAACTTTTTCCAATGTATGTTTTCAGGAAAGCATGCATAACTAAATGAGAGTGCAGTGACTATATTAGCAACTGCTTTCATTCCGTTTTGTGCCAGTATAACCAGTCCAGTTCAGCCACTGAAAAAAAAAAAAAAGCCACATCAGCAGCTTTCTTCAAAACCCAACCCACAATCAGCTTTTAGCAACATGAGAGAGGGACCTTAGCAAATGTCTGTCTGACTCATCTGTTCATAATGTTGAATGCCATTTATTCTGATTCATTACATTTTAAATACGATGCCTTTTAAAAATGCTCCTGTGCTGCTTGGGAGTGAGCCTCATACTGGCATTAGCCTGTCAGTCATCCCCACATGCAGCCCTTCTCCCCATGTGTTAGTGTAGAGGAATTTGACTGTAATTCTCTGTTGCTGTGAGAGTTACAGATTCATTCCTTTAATAACAGTGAGATTATCAAGCTTCAGCCAGCTATCCCATCTCTCTCTTTCATCAGCTCACAGTTCCATTTAGCTTCATCCGTTCCACCACTGCTCGGGCTTTTGTCTTTCTGCTCTTTTTCATCTTTCTTTGCCTTGTCCAGCATTACTTGACTCTTCTCATTGAGATTGAACTAGTCAGTGTTGAAGCTGTATGAATCTGTGTCTGGCAGAAAGTTAGATTGTCTCTTCTTATGTAAGCTGGTCTTGGCTGGGTAAAGCAAGGGTTTAGCTTGGGGGATGCTGGCTCAGGTGGAGAGATGGAGACAGGTGCTATTTTGGGAATACTGTGCTCCTTACGTCCTCCAAACACATGAGTTTTTCACTCACATGGGTGTCTTTGTTCTGATGGGATAAAAGGACATTAGCAAGGTGGTGCACCGTGGTGGTGTGAATCATGTTCCTGCCCCGTTTATCAGGTGGACTAAAATTAGATACTGAGAAAAAAAAAAGTTAGTTCCATTAATCTGCAAATATTGTAGCCGTAATCTGTATTGTTATTAGCAGACAGTATTAAATGCTAGCTATGAATGATAAGAGTTCAACACCACCCCTAAACTACCAAAAGCTGAAGGTGATGTCTGAGGGGGTCTTGCTTTAGTACACTCAACAATCTAAAACTCAATCCCACACAGTTTACACTGTCATCAAATGGGTATAATGTTGCCATGAGGCAACCATGGCTGTCTAACATCTGTGCTACATAAAAAAATTGAGTAACAGAAAAATATTCTTTTTTATCTAAGAGAGATTTCCCCAGATGAACATAGGCTTCTATTTTTATCATGTTTTATAAACGGATTCATATTTTCAGCCGTTGACCCAGCGCAGCACCAGGCGAGATTTGCAGCGTTCCCTGCCAGCTCTGCTAATCTCTCTCTCTGTCTGTTCTCTCTTGCGCCTGTCCCAGAGAATGGCACTGGCCTGGCTCCAGTCTCACCTGCCCTATATGATCCCAAATCCTGTCACACTGGAGTGTACTCCCCGCAAAGGTTGCTGAACAGCACAGCGTGGAGAGCCATGCTGTCGGGAACTTGGCGTCGCTCTGTGGGACACACGCAGCCAGGTGCGACGCCCGGGGCGAACCCCAGCGGGATGACGGTGTGTGGGGTCCCCAGTGGGACGGTGGTCCTTGAGGCCCAGTATGACTACAATTACCGTGGAGCTGATGGACGGCAAGTTTGCATAAGGGAGGGTGAACGGTTTATTCTCCTGAAGAAGACAAATTCTGACTGGTGGCAGGTAAGAAAATAGTTGGTTTCTCTTGTGTTCTTGATGGATGTGCTTTCAGCAAATTTCTGTAGGTTTAGGGATTTTTTGAATGAAGAATAAAGTTGTAATATTTAGATTTTCATTGTCCATGAATCTCACAAAAGAACCTAAACTGATACAACATTAGTTTCATGGTGTTTTTATCTTTGAGCATCAACTAATACTTTATCAGTTTTCTGATAAAGTTCAATAAGATAACATGCACGATAAGTCTGCATAAATAAATACATTTTCTCAACTTATCTGACAAGAACATGTAATTTCTGGTTATTGTGCATATTCAATAAATGCCATATCAGTTGCAAGAGTCGGTTTTAAAAAAAATTCTCATCACATTTGTTGTTTGCTGATGACTTCCCCTTAGTACTGACAGAACCATATTTGGCAGATGGCAAAAGCGGCTCTATACATGGAAAAACCCTGAATGTGAAGTATAATATAGACTCACTGAAATTGAACAACTTCCTAGAAACATGGAGCGGTTTATTCTGATGAAGGAAATTGGTTCCCTGTAGAATGGATTTTTATGGCACAGAGGAATTATTATGATCCTCATCCACATTATAACTTTATTGAAAAACACTTTTCTGAAAATGTTTTACATTAGAAAATTCAGATTAAATAGTTCAAAACAATATAATAAAAGTAGAGGGATGACTCAAAATACAGTGAACAAATGAAGCTGAACATTATGTAATAACTGGAGATGAAAATGAACAGCCTGGTCTCACTCAAAAGCATGTAAAAGATATGATTGTCAAAAGTGAAAAAACATGAAAAAATAAGCATAATAAAGACTAGAAAATTGTAATGGCAACTTTTTATGTTTATTATGGCTTCGTTTCAGGAAAATTCATGTTCCATGATGATTGTCATTTTAAAGCGTAGTTAAATAAGTTTTTGCAACTAAATATGAGTGAAAGTGAAGCAAAACAGTAAGAGAAGTTTATAAAATGCTGGCTGGGATGGCGCTTAAACGCAGGTGTGTTGCATGACAATTCACTGATTAAAGCCACAGGCTATCCCTTAAACATGTTTTTATGGATGTTAAAAGTGTCACACATGACTTTTGTTACAGCTTCGAGTGCTGCAAAAAGAAAGTTTGACATAAAGTTTCAGGGCAATGCAGCTATGTAATCATTTTGGTTTCATGAAACTATACTTAATTTCTCAGGGTTGAGATCATGTTGAAATAATTTTAGACCAATGGAGCTTTTAGGTTTAAGCAATGATCAAAAAAATGTCAGTGTTTGTGCCACTTTCATATCATCGGGCAAGAATCCCAGAGCTGAGGGGCGTTGGTTGAAAACCCTGTTTACGTTTAGTCTTGGGGCTGATTTTAAGAACAGCCAGAGGATTCCTGTTTGGCTCTGCAAGCTGTTCAGCAGATGTTAAACCTTGTATGTCACGCCTACAAGTAGATTATAGATTGGCAGAGTTTACGTTATGATCTGCTGTAATATTAATATGCTTCTACTGTGATATGTGGTCCTTTACAGAGGTCCTTGGTGCTGACAGGGTTCCAACAATTTGACATTATCGCTTTAAAGTGCTGTAACCGTGATTGCTATAACCTTAATAAAAGTCATCATGTCACAACTCCACTTGCAAGAAGGTGTGATTATTTTTTGTTTTTCATCTGTCGGATTGATTTACCTTAAAATAAAGATATCAACAGACCTCTCATTTATCCTTTTTTGCCTATCTTGGCTGGGAAAATATATTTTAAATCTCAATTTTTTTTTCTTTCTGTGAATTCCTGTGAATAAATCTTCTTACCACTTACTAGAGATACATTTGCTATCATGTACCGCCATCTCTGTGCTTAACACAGTCTCAGTCCAGGCTGTTCTTAGCTGAGCAATATGAGCAGCCAAATTGCAAGCACACCAACACACACCTAACTCACAGTAACATCTTCTGCTTATACACCATCTGTTAAATAAATAAATAGTTTAATGCAATGCCAGGTTTCTTATAACACTGAAGTTTTAATGTTTTTCTTCATTTGTAAATCATTTTGGATAAAAGCATCTGCTAAATGACCAAATGTAAATTTTAATTTTTAAAACTCCACCACATTTGTGAGGCTGTCAGTCTGAAATTCATGTCAATCAAGTAATCACACTCAGTGAAACGAAAGGATGATATTAATTTATTCTTCGATGTCACATGATACAATTGTGAAATAAATAACTCATAACTGACTTGATACAACCATGGAAAAATCAATTAGACCACCCTTGTTTACTCATTTTCTTGTTCATTATAAATGCCTGGTACAACCAAAGGTGCATTTGTTTGGACATACATAATGATAACAACACAAATAGCTCATAAGAGTTTAATTAAAGAACTGATATCTAGCCATTTTTCATGGTTTTCTGGATAATAACCTAAATCACTGAAGTTTTTTACATTAATAGCTATGGCATTGCACTGCCAAAAACAATGCTTTTACGCACTGTTTTGGCAAAGAAAACAATGGTCTCAAAACTTTTTCCGCGACTGTATTACATAAAGAAACTGACAAATCAGTCCTGCTGAGTGATTTCTGTCATTGCCCTTTTTTGACGTAAAACTTCCATACATACTAATAAACAAATTGTACAAATAGTGTTGTGGCAAAAATTTAAATTTACAGATTTCTCTTGTGCAAATCTCTCATCAAAAATACATAAAAAAACACCAACATTAGCAATAAACTATACAATCTTGTCAGAACAAGAGGGAAATTTAGAGTTTTTCTCATCATATCAGCTATATGTCAGGAACTGTAATGTTTAACATTTCCACATTTACTTCAGCCCTCAGCTGTGTTTACTGCCGCCTGGTTGGCCTAAGTGGATTTATTTGGAAGAAAAAAAGCAAACATTCAGTGATCTGTTCTCTGACAGGTGCGGAGAATTGGGGCAGCCAGTAAAACAAAGCCATTGTATGTGCCTGCCACATATGTAACCGAGGTTCCCATTGCACCGATACCCTCGCCCCAGCGCCTGGTCATGTCTGCCTCGCTGAACTCCCACGTCAACATGGTGCCACGGGCTTCGCTCTCTCCCACCCTCTCAGGGACCTATTATGAGCAGCGCCAAGGTAATGTAATAAATATAATTAGAAATAAAAAGCTAAGAAAGACTATGGTTTCAGCTTTCTAGGAAACATCTGGATGTTAAATGGATGAACTGATTTTTTAATTCAAATCTTCTTCCCACAGTAAACAAACCCATCTATCACTCCATGGAAAACCTTAGTGCCTTCCAAGGGTCACATAAGAACACAAGCATGGGTGGAGGCCATTTCCCCACCCTCCCACTTTCTGGATTCACCTTTACCCCCAACTCTCCCACCTCCCCATCTGGCCATCTTATGGTCCCTGAATCCCCCGCAGCCTCCACAGCTCAAACAGTACCACTAAACCCCAGGGTGGTCCCCATGATCACCCGGAGCCAGAGCTCCAGCAACCTGCCTGAAAACCTGATAGAGAACCCGTATGATGAGGTGGGCGGTGGCCTCGGCAGTCGTGTCAACCACAGGATCCCCAAGAAGTCTTCTAGCCAATGGGACATGGTGGAGGCTACGGGCAAGAAAAACCGGTTGCAGGTAAGGAGAAGAGAAGACTTACTAAGATAGTATCCAAATTGGCAGTTCACATGATGGAGGACAGGTTCATTCTCTTCATTTGCTTGTAAATTTTGCCGCTATACTTATATTTAAGTTTATTTAGGATTTACGTTACAGAACTCTCTTTAAGCACATTTACATGACTCAAGTATTGCACAGCTCAATGCGTCAGTCTGGCCAAACCCAGACATTTAAAATATACATTACCTGTCAAAAATTTGAATACACTTTCCCATTAAATCTTATGTTAAACGTGTTAGTCAAATCATACTAGACTAATGCATCCAAAAATGCTTTTAAAGTTTAAAAGTTTTTGATCAGGATCTAATCACTTATACATGTAAATGCTTTATTAGATTCAAATAGGTTCACATCTTCTTTTTTTTCAATACTGAAAAATTCAAGTGATTATTAATATAGCCAAATAATATATATAGCTCTCTACAATTTACAATTTCCCTTGGGATCAATAAAAGTATCTATCTATCTATCTATCTATCTATCTATCTATCTATCTATCTATC
>JAOXYM010000003.1:19146745-19157437 GCA_028567055.1 Leptatherina wallacei | reverse complement strand
CTATCTATCTATCTATCTATCTATCTATCTATCTATCTATCTATCTATCTATCTATCTATCTATCTATCTATACATATATTTCTGATTACATATAAACAAATGCAAATTTGTGTGTGATTTGACATTCAAGAAGTTTCCACTACTGGCGACTTTCACCTGCATACCTTAGATATTAATTAGTATAAAGAATAGTGACGTTACCTTGTGGAAAATAGGTCAAACAAATCCATCACATGCAGCTTATTTAGAAGGAAGCGTGGGATTAGATTAATTTTGACTTCCTCTCATTGACAATCTCTAATCTGATGGATTTACTCGTCATATCTCCAAAACTCTAAGAACTCAGCATGTGATTTTTGCTGATGTTTTGACTTAAAAAAAAACACATTAAAAAAAATGTATCAACCTTAAAATAGCCACTTTAAAATTGGCCAGATTTGAGTCGTTTGCTTCTGAGTGGAACTTCAGACTTTTTCTTTTATTCATATAGAATTTTAGCAGTGGTAATAATATGAATATTTATAATATGGTTTCAGTCCAAATCTGACGTGTCTTCTTTGGATCCTAAACAGTGACTGAGTTCAGATATTGGTAGCAGAGGCTGTATTTGATTCACACTTGAGCTTGTCCTTAATAATCCTCCTAAAGCAGCAATCAAGTCAGCATTGTCATGACGCCACAGCCTCCCTGCATTACATCAGAGGGGATTACACAAGGCCTCACTGGTGAGAGAAATACTCAAGGTTATCCTTCTGTCAGCTGAGGGAAACTCCCACAGCTGAGTACAAAAACTGCCTCTCCAAATGGAGTTTTATTTCCGCTGAACTGCGTGTGCAAAAGCGACTTCCGACTTTGGATAGATGTGATCTCAGTGGAAATGACATTGCTCTTTTTCTAGCTCTCATTTCTCTTCCCCTCTATCCATTTGTGTATCTCTCTCACTCCCTCAGGACTCTTCATTTGAGCCTCTATTACCAGTAAGAAGGATTAAAGCAGCCACATTCGGGTCATAACTCTGTTTTTTTTTTTTTTACTCTGACCAAAGACAGTTTTTATCAGTCCCGCCACACTGATGATGAATTTTAAAGTAGATTTAATCTTAAGTCTTTAAGGAGGGAATATCTGTTGTAGTTTCAGAGATGACGCTGTCTGATTTGCTATTTTTAAAGTACTTTTGTAGTATTTTTGGTTTTACTGTTAAGTCCTTCATGGCCACACAAACAAGAAGACCTCAACATTATGAGAGTTTGTTTTACACTTCTTGCCAAAGCCAAAGACACGCTGCTTTTCCTCAGCCTTAAAATTCGGCTACTAGGATCTGCACTGATTTTGGACCATGAAGGCTGGCTTTTACCCTGAGGGTGTTGAAGTCAGCTTTTGCCATGGGTCAGTTAGGTTTCTCAACACATTCTTAAAAATCTCCCTCTGCTCACACTATCCTCATGTTGAAATCAACCTATGTATGAGTCTGAGTAAAGACAGCATACTAACATTCATTCTTTAAACTCAATACTCACAGAAATTAAAACTTTCCATGTGAAACATTAGAGCACAAGTGCAGATGATGTTCTCACTTATGTGATCTCTGACAGATCCTCCTGTTAAAATTTTACATCTATTAATTGTTGGGCCTGAAATTCTATTAGTAAATCTAGATCAATTCTGCACTATCTTGTTCTCATGTGTATAGTCAGTAGATGAAGTTGCTTTGCCTCACTTCTGTCATGTTGCATTTATAAAAGTGAGAAAGCACCCCGCTCAGTCACAGTTCAGATGGATATGATCATTTCAAACTTAAAAAAAGAAAAGGTGCAAAAAGGAAGTAAAGAATAGCGTGTCATTGCAAAAAGAATGTTCAGATGCGAATTACTCATGACCGGCCTCAGTCGCTTTTCATTTCCTATCAATATTATCAAGAGATACGATTCAAAACACCTCTGGACATAAATGAATAGACCTGCAATCAACCTGAGTAATGAAATGTGCAATATAGGGGTGAGCAATATTCTTCTGTTGTGCTTTTTTTACATGCAATCTTGTGGTATCGTGTCTGCTAATTTGGCAAAATGGTTGTGATTGGCCTGGCCTGGGCAAGTCTGGGTGGAAGTGTATTTTGAGTAGCAGGGCTTTATAGGTTACATTAATAATTTTATTCTTTTAGTAGTTAAGTTGCTTAGCTTGGTTTTTTTTGCATTCATGTTGATGTTTAAGTAAACTATTTGAGTGTTACGCTGTTGTGATCAAGCTTAATGAAGGTCACTTTGAAGTCGGTCAAAATAGGCTCAAAATATGCTCCAAACACCACAATTCTCTGGTCTTTTCATCACGGTTCCAAATGAAGTATTAAAATTGTGCTTTTTTTTGCATCATTTCAAATCTGATATGTCCATGTTTGATCGTGCTGAGAAAACCTTTGGTTTTCGTTTAACTATCGTGGTCAGCAGAGGGGTTGTGGTGGTTAGCCCCATCGCCTCACAGCAAGAAGGTTCCTGGTTTGAACCTCATCTGAGGCCCTTCCGTGTGGAGTTTGCATGTTCTCCCCGTGCATGCATGAGTTCTCTCTCGATGCTCCAGCTTTCTCCCACAGTCCCAAAAAAAGGATGTTAGGTTAATTGGTGTTTCTATATTCAACCTAGGAGTGATTGTGAGCATAAGTGGTGTTTCAGGCCCCTTCTAGGGTGTACCCTGCCTCTTGCCTAATAGCAGCTGAGATAGGCTGCAGCTCCTCTGTTGGCCCTACAGTGGAATAAAAAAAATGGATTGATGGATGATAAACAGAGCAAAGCTGTGGGGCATGAAGCACCATGTGGCTAAAAGACCCAGTGCTGCCACCTGCAGTGAAGTACAGTCACATTTCTTTTTTGAATCACTTCCATGCACACTCAAACACACTGTCCTCATCTGAAAGACTGTTATATAATAGGGATCAACCAGCTATTCATCAATCAGTTTTTGAATGATGTCTCAGCTGCATTCTGTGGACAGATGATCTTCTTGGTACACTTTCTTCTAATTTGTTCTACTGGGCTTAGAGATGTCCCTCTCTTGTTGCTGTTGCTTCAGTCTGTGTGAGCTCATGTGTTTCTAAAAGCTCTGTCTTAATCCCAACTCTGATGGTTTTTTTTTTCTATAGTAGGAAACTGTAAGATTAATTTGTGTCTCCTTATGGTTTCTGTGGGACGTATGTTAAGTCTTTGCACACTGGGATGACTGCCTTTGTTCAAGCTACTGCAATCTGCTGCTTGTTGTTCCTGAGCTGTACCATAATTTTTGTTTACAAGCTGTATGTGCCAAAAGTTGAAACACTAAAAGTAAAGTGAAATAACTTGGCAAAATCTGAATTATCACTCAACATTATCCAAATGCGCCAACAACACAATTTTCATTTAAAAATGCACCATTATCGGATGTTTAAGACTTTCTGAACTCACTTAGTGATACATTGCTCAATTAAAATATTTATGATTAAAAATGCACAGATGTATGAGCCTTACATCAGCATCATTGTTCAGTGAAGTGGCCAACATCAAATATACACCACCAACTGGTGGCAGTAGCCAATATTTATCTACTGTGATCTAGTTGTGTCAGACTGACTGCCCTGAAACTGACAAGATTTTATTTACATTTCATTTTTTCTTTTTTATATTCAGATATTCCTTTTTTATGTGAAGGTTTATAATGAGTTTTTTTTTTTTTTATACATTTGTATGAGAGACTTTTTGCATATTCAAAGAGAGTGTGATGAAGGGCTGAAATACTGTTCAGTTAGTCTTTATAATGTATATTTCAACTGCATTAAAGGGAAAATAAATTAACAAAATCAATCAGTATCATGCAGATTATTACCTTTAGCATCTGTATTGGTATCAACAGGGGTTTTATTAGGAACTTGAAGTTTGGGGGCTCAGCCTAGCCAAGAAATTTTAGGATTTGTATGCACCTTACATAACTGTCTAGTTATTTAAAGGTATATAAAATGTGTTGTACCTGTCATTCACATTGGCTGGCTTTTGCAACATCTGTCATAAAAACTTACTAGAACAAGACTTGTGTATCAACCCAAATCAGGAAATAGTCCAGAGGAAATGTTTCATTAACTCTCTTTTTGCGTAATGATTGCTATAAGGTAGTGGCCTGATGTCTGTCTGAAGAATTAATTTGAAATTTACTTATGTCTCCTCCATCTCTACTTCAACCTTTGTTATTCTCTCTCTTCACTTTTCCCTTGTCTCTTTCTGCAAACAAGGTCCCAACAGAGGCCTATCTGTCCCAGCTGTCCTGGCAGAACTCCCCTCTATATACCAAAATGCAGACAGAGAAACATCAGTCACAGCTGGAACCACCCACCCCTGCTCCAGAGCAGCAGCCTCTTCAGATCATGGACCTGTGGGAGCAGTACTCTGACCCAGCCACGGGCAGACACTATTATGTCAATCGAATTACCAGGGAGAGGTCCTGGAAACCCCCTCGCCGTGCCCGCACTCAAAGCGGCATCAAGGTAAAGCCCTGAACACAGCAGGTATCTCTCACTGCTCCTCCTTCTAATCTCTACTGCCACTGAGCTAGCCGTACAATGTGAACATTTTGGTATTTTCTGAGCTGAATGAAAATGCTTCCTTTTTTTTTTAAAAACAGAGGGTAGAAAGGGTCAGGGTATAGAAGAAAAGACAAGGATAATTTACATGCATGGATGGTTTGTCTGTATCAGCACTAATTGGAACATGTTCAGGCACAACTCTCCAGAGAGCAGCCTGGATGGCATTTTCTCTCTTTACTTAGACACAGAGGATTTTCAGACACAGTGATCACAGGACTGGTTTTCCACTGCTGGAGTCTAGTGCATGAGAGGAGACTCCGATATGAGTTTGAGAATTAGATACTTTATATGTTGATACTTTGGCATAAGGTCACAAAAGTCACTAAAATCTTTCTTGGAAATAGATACATTTTCTGTTTACTTTCACTGTCACTCACTGAAATGTGTTTGTGTTCATATGATCTGTCACATAATATATTGCAAACTTAATTCCCCTTTAGAATTATTAGTATTAGCAAGGAGGACGTACGTATTTTTTCATTTTCCATCTAATTTAGTCTGACAAATGTTCTGAATGTGTCTTGATTCAAAACAAACTTGAAAAGGCTTAAATATTGTTGTTTAATTAATATTAGTCATAAACATAACAAAATACATTTAAGCAACATAATCTAATTATTTCACAAGATTATTGATATTATTGCAGCATTACAATTATAGAATATTTACACTTTCTTGTGTCTCAGGGCACATTCACACCAGGTTAGTCTGGGGGGACTTGGCTCGATTGGGCAGTGAATTCCGAAGATTTTCACACTTTCCTTTTGTTTGGTTTGCAGACCAAACCGCCTCGACCATGTCACTCCCTAGAAAGCAACAGCTGCTTTCTAGGGTGGTATTCCCTGAAATGACCCTTAAAACCTAATTTATCTAATTTTCACCAGAATTTGTCCAGTATGAGCAGCAGGAGAGGCAGTGAGGTATCTGATATGTTGTGGTACATCCTGTCGTGTGTTACTTCCTCTTTTTGGTTTGCTTTCCCACTGTCAGCGCACAAGACCAAAGTTCACTTGCAAGTGGACCAAGACCCCTTGGATTTTAAGTGGACCTAAGTTTGCTTCTTTAGCCCACATCAGAGTCCGAATGCACATTCACACTACTCCAAACGGATCAGACTATCCGTGGAAGCGGACCAAACAGTACCAATGTGAATTCCCACGAAATGTAAAGATTGATTTAACCCTAAAACACTAATGTTGTGTACTCTACCCATTCAAAACTAATGTAGCATGGGTGAAATATACCCACCAATAGTGTTCTAGGGTTAAAACTCATGTATGAGACACGGCCAGTAGCTGCTCAGCTTAGCACAGGACAAAGCAGAGGTTCTCAGATCAGGGGGTTTGAGCCCCTTCAGCTGGATGCATCAATGACCTGGGTGAAGATATGGAGTTAAATGAAGATGATTCATGTCTGTTGGAGTAGATTCTCAGTTAACAAGGTCCTGATAATCCAAAGTGCATACATAGAAGGTTAACTGGGGGTAACTTTTTCTTGTTTTCTGGAGATGTTTTTTCCAATTGTCCAACAGACTTATTCAGTTCTAACTGAGCTGGGGGGAGTTTCCAGCTTAAAAGTTATTGTTGGGACATTTACACTTTTAAGGACTGTAATTTACACGTTATGGAGACAGAGGGTTTGAGAGAAGAGTGAAAAATGTCATCTCCTTGAAACAGGAAAAAAGCTTTAAACAGAACAGGTGACCTCAGACAACACCTATCTAAAATTGACAACTCAGCCTTATGTTCCTCTCCAGCTGGTTTCATATTTCTATCTTGAAGCATTTTCGATAAGAGGTGAGATATGTTCAAGAATTCCAGCTGGCTCCTGGTCATGCTTTTGGATGATTAATTTAAGGAGAGTTCAAACCTTGATTTCATTTCAATTAAACTTAGATCCTTTCAGATCATGTTAATGTTTAATATAAGTATATTTTTTCAAGCTTCCAAACTAGTTTAAGAAAGACTCGTGTGAACAATTGTACTTGCTCCATCCAGAGCGAAGAAAATCCACCAAACACTACTGATAAAACTCTTCAAATAACACGCGTCTTTTCTGTTTACTTGTATAGAATAACTACAGATAACCATGTTTCATGCAGTTTCAGCCCTGAATTTTTTGGAAAGAATGTAACTGTTACCAAGAAGTCTTTTCAGTCGGTCAAAATGCAATTAATTAATTAGAAAAGAAGCTGTTTTTATTTATGGGGGTATGAGAGTAACAAACTTTTTGATACAAAATGTTAATTTACACTACAATGCTGTAATTCTCCTTATATATTATGAAATTAGCACAATAAGTAAGAACATTTATTAGGTAGATTATTCCTCCCTTTGAATAATACCAATTATTGTTTTATTATTAAATGTTTGAAAGCCTGATTAGCCACCTCTATAACTAGGTACATCCCCTGCAATATTCTTCTGTTGTTCTTTTATTCCAATATTTTCCTGTTTTGTTGGATTGGATGATGGCACTCTCCCACAGTAATAAGGATAAAACAACCCGTATTGACCATTTTTACATTGTATTCATTTTACATTGTTAGAGATCTCAGTGTGAAAGATCCATATGCAGCCAAAGCAGCTTGGCACCTCTTCCTCATGCTGGTCACCAGCCTGGTCACATTTTGCTGTGAGATGGCGTCCCATTTCTCAACAAGGACCTGTTGAGGGTCAACCAGGGTGGCTGTGTTGGTCATGCTCTCTGCTCACTCTCTGAGGGAGAGAGTTGTCATCCCGTAGGGTGGATTTCGCTCCCATGTTCTGGAGATATGGGATCGCCACTGGCTGGCACACGCCTGGCAAGACTTAAATCTCAAACAAAAGTAAATGACAGCGAGAGAATATTGCAGGGGATTTTGGCAAATTTTTTGGAGGCATCATGCATTTAGTTGGGTTACTTATTCCACAAATGTACAATCTTGACCAGTTAAATCTTATTGAAAAGGTGGCTACTATTCCATTGATGAATAAAACACCAACTGGTATTAATAAAAGGGAGAAATAATCAACCAAACACATATTTCCTTACTTTTTGTGCTAAGTTTATGTTATGTCTGAAGCTGTCAAAGTACTGTCTTGTTTTATACATGATTATAGCTACCTGTAATAATGAACTGAAGACTTCCTGTTTTACATTCTGTGTGCGTTCGTCATGCAGGTTGGACTGGTACAACCTCAGACGTTACCACGGGACGCCAGCCATCTGTCACTGCCGCTTGCTGAGACTGGCAATGGAACTATGCAAAGGGTAAATACACAAATTTCCCTCCCAAAATAATCCAGCCATCCCTGTGTCATTATTTGTAATTCAGGTTTTACTTCTGATATAATCTCATCAGTAGTCTTAGTGGGGTTTTTGCACTGCATATGAATTTTTGGGATGTTTAAATTAGGCTTCTGCTCGTGACAAAATGAATGAGTGTGATGAACATATGATTTGTTTCCTTCTCACTCAACCTGTGAACAACAACAAAAGCATTTCTTTGACCTCTTTCATGCAGGTACTTTGTACACACTGTGTTTCTTTTTTTTGTTTTTTTTGTTTAGCTAACTTGAATTCTGGAGGATAAATTAATTTAACAATTGAAGTTGAATTTGACACAACTAGATGAAGAATTTCTGACTATGGATGGGTTTAAGATGTTCAAAACGCTCAGAATGAGGAGGTTTGTACTCATAAGACTGTGTTTATTTTGTGCCAAAGGAAGCAAACATTGTTGTGAAGGATGATTCATTTCATTTTTCAGAAGTGTCATTTTTCTAATATTGTCTTAATATAAATCTCTTCCCCTGATATTATTTAAAAGTAATAGTAATACTAATAGTTCTTACACAAATTAAAAACAAAACAAAAACGAAGACACCAGACACCTGTGCTGTGACATTGTTTACAAAAACACAGACATATACCCTACCCACCTCTGTTACGTGAACATATTTACAGTCTCTGTTTTTCACTCTCCTTCCAGAATAGCTCTGAGCTCTAGATTAAATCAGACAGAAATGCTGGCTTCAGCCAGATTAAAAAGGAGATTAGATTTTTCTAGATGCACCAACTCTGACACACACTTCTGCTTCAATGATGTTTTAGTGAGACTCACCTACAAACTTAATTATACCTGCCCAGCTGATCCAGATGAGCAGAGGCTGCTAATGGTCACAAATTAGAAGAAAGAGTGTTTGTAAATCAAAAACATTATTAAACAAGTTTTTAAAATGTTCACATAAAGTTCCCAAAAGCTTGAAAATACTCCCAGACCTCCCAGTAAAAAAACATCAGTGCATCATTAACTTCTCCTTCTAAGCCTTCTAGGCTTCGTTTTTCAGGAGAGTGTTTATTGCCTTCAAATGAGCAATCTGCCGTTTGAAAGGTTTGGGGAATGTAGTCAGTGACTAAAATTGACCCATACACTAAATCAGTGACGACATCAAGGAGGTGAAGTAGTGTAAGCTGAATGATCCAGATTGCCAGAGATAAGCATTTTGCGTCTGAACGTTACATTGCTTCAGCGTTGCATCAGTGTTTCAAATTTAATGTTGTTCATCAAAAAAAAAAAACACATGATCAAAGCAGTGGTTCCCCCCATCAAGTCAGTTTGAGGTGCATTCTGTTGACCTATATGTGTCACTTTTTATTCTGTGGTAAATGATGTATAATGCATACTGCGTGCCACATGGGTTTATGAACCAGGTGTAAAAACCCAGGTGGCCTACATAGCTTGTCAGCACAGTGTTCTCTGGTTCACCTTTTTTTTTTTTTTTTTTTAAATGATCTTAGTGGTTTCCATTTCCACTCCCACCTCGCCCGCCAAGCTCATCTTTGGAGTTTTATAAAACGACTCATAATTTCTGTCTTTGTGAATAATAAGTGAAGGATGATCACTGAGGAGCATAACATTCTAGATAACTCATTCTATTCAACATTTTAGACTTGATAAGTGAGGGGTTTTTGCTCCATGCAGTTTTGAAGTGATTTGAAGTGATTAAAGAAAGCTCAAAGAAACAGAGTAACTTGTCTCAAACTTGAAGGAGCTTCTTTTGGTCATGGCTTGCTCACTGTCACAAAGAAAGACTAGGTGATGCATCTCAAAGCTTTATAAACATTCAAGCATCTGTCATAGATTCTCTCCTTTTCACTAATCTGATGGTAACTCAATGTGTCGGTGTCAAATTGAAATAAGCACCCTATTAGTTTTTTTTGTTATTTACATTCATTACTAAGACCGAACTACTGTAGTCATATTAACCAGGTCATGTTTATCAATGAGAATTGATTCTCAAACATTTCAACTGGTAAAAGATAAAGGTCAATAGCATACAAGCACGTGATGCTGTAGCAGGTTTATCTGACATATAATCAGTGACTACCAGCAGTCCTCAAGTAAAACACACAAAAAAACCCAGGATAAAATCTTTTTTGAGTTGATGATTACTATACAATTACTGTAGTACAGTTAAACCCCCACAAAAAGGCCAACCAGAGTCCTCTGTAGCACTCACTATTCAGTAAGCTTTGGCATGTAAATTGGGCATATTTGTTTTACACCACAAACCATATTTATCCACAATTTCACAGTCTATGCAGAACTTTTTCCTTTAACAAACACACTCACACACTGATGAACGTATCAGGCTAAACCCCTTTGACAGTAGACTTGTGGATTGAAACATCATCCTTTTGATTGGCAGATGGTTGTTTTTTCTCTTCTCACAACTACCCTTTTAAGTGAAGTTTTCACACCCGTTGTGTTTTACACAACTACAGCACATTTTGGTACACATTAGGAAAGAGGACATATGAGAAAAACTGCGAATCATCAGTGTCACATAAATAGGAAGCATAACATAATGACTTTTTGCCTCAGTTTAGTTGTAAAAGTCGGTTGTGGTGCAGTATTCTACTTAGCAGTGACACCTGGATTTAGACCATAATGTGGAAGAGCAATCAGAAGAAATCACCTACTAATTTGCAAGTGACCACCCAGGCTGATCTATCATGGTTTAGGTTTGTCATGGGGAAACATCTTACTGAGTGAAGAATGGATTCAACTGAACACCAGCAAACTCTTGAGACAAACATCAATCCT